>JAWWTY010000019.1:1905797-2014424 GCA_035222235.1 Margarornis squamiger | reverse complement strand
CGGCCCCCCCCCCCCCCCGTAAACGTTGTGCGCACGGTCTCCTCTGTCACTCGCTCCAGTGTTGAGCGAAGCCGCGTGGAGGTGTGTGCAAATGTTTACGGACTTTTAATTCCGGAGCCCCCGAGCCCACGGCTTGCAGCCCCCCCCGCCCCGCTTTGTCTTTGGGCTCGGAGCGCGGCGGCGGCGAGTTGGCTCGGAGTGGCTCTGCAGGCAGACCCGAGCGGTCGCCGGCCCTGTGTAGGCAGACAAAGGTAATTGCCCAGGCTGTGGCTGTGCGCCCCCGGGCAGCGCCGGGCGGGCGGGGGTGCCGGGGGTCCCCGAGCGGGGCTGCTGGTGCGGCAGGGCAGGTCCCCGGGGGTGCAGCCGGGCCCGGCTCCCCCGGCGAGCAGCTCCATGGCAGGTCCCTAAACCTGCCGTTTTCATTTCACGTCCTAAATGTGCATGAAGGAATTAAACTGCACGAGTGAATAACAGCATTAGTTTCAATTAATTTTTATCCTGGCAACAATAAACTTTAGAAACAAAGCGCTTTTACATCCTTAATTAGTCTTGCTTCCCATCTGTAGTCTTTTAAGTGCCTGCTCCTTGATTTAACTTTGTCCCTCCTTCAGAGCCGCCTCCTTTTTTTATTCTTTTCCCTTTTTTCTCGTTCCCCCTTCCAGACTGCTGCCTGTTTCTTTCCTGCAACCTTTCACCTCCCTTGTCCCTGTCTGTCTGCTCTGCTCTGTGCAGTTTATTTCTCCTGTATTTTCCCAACATCAACAGCAGTATTGGTTACCATGGCCCCAAGCTATGTGCAGAGGTGGGAAAGCTTCATCCGCCCAAAAGTTCTTACACTTTTGAAGTCTTTCTTTTAGTAGGATCTGAAATGTATCATCTAGAGTGTGTATTAAATGAACAGTATTCCTGAAGGCTTTAGAGCAAGAAAGGCAACACCCTGGAAAATTCTGCAGTCTTTCAGCATTCTCTGCCCTAGGGTTATAGCCCTGGGCACGGAGCTGAATGGAGCTCTTACAACTGCCTTCTGTTTACCTTTTATGGTTAAAATAACAGCTTAGCAAAGAAGCAACTTCATGGAGAAACGATTCAGTGAAATCATCTCAAGCTGTAGCAGCATAGCTAGTTTAATCACCCCTAGAGAGCTGAACAACTGTGAGCACAATGGGACACAAAATCATTTTGTGTGTAAATGAGCATGGCATTGTGATTATTTCACTTTGCATGGGCAAATAGTTTTTACAAGCAGTACTTATGCAGTTAGCTTAGAAAGGCAGAAAAAGATAAGCTGGCTCTGAAAGATCTTGGTGTGTAATGTTTGAAAAACTAAATATTCACATAATTTGGGAATCAGGCTCTATTGATTTTGCCTTCAGCAGGTTCCTGTGTTACTTATTAGAGCAGGGTTATTGCCTGTGCCACTAGTTGGGATGCTGTATCCTGTTGTAGGCAACTAAAGAGCAAGGATTATTTTACATGGTTTAATAAATGAAGTTTGTTAGTGTTTCTGTGATATTTACCCTTAAGGTTTTAATTTTCACATCCATATTAGAAAATATGTGCATAAAGACTTTCACTGGATAAATACATTTAGGATTTTGCTTTGTGCATAAAATAAGTACATTACTCAGTGTGATGAATTTTAGCTGCGTTTTACATTAAGAAGAGGAAGGAGTCATTAGAAATAGGGTTACGGTACCTTAAGAGATGGGGGGAGTATTTATATATTTTTTTTTTTGGAGCAATAGGAGTGTTCTCAGTGCCCTTGATGTAGTGCTTCGCAATTGTGCCCCTTGATAATTTGCTCATACGGAAATGATTGAATTCCACAACTTTAATAAAGATCTAGGATTCATTTTTTTTTAGTACGAATCCTCTCCAACCAGGGGAAAAGCCAGTGTTTTAATTCCCCTTTTCCTCCTCTCCCTGAAAAAGCCAGTGGCACCCTCAATAAGTATGAAAAGCCATAAAAGTTTGAGAACTATTTTAGCTTTCCAGTGATTTTCTGTAATTAAGTGTTTTTTTCAACACATGCTCTAGCTGAGAAATGCCAAAAGCAGAGGATTGTTCAAAAGGTCCCTCCAGTGAATAGTATAAATTAAATATCTACTGTGTGAGTATGGCCTCCCTGAGAATCTCAGTCTTTACAGATCAAGGAATTTACTGGTATACCAACATTAAACAAAATCCTAAGATAGCAGCAGTGTTTAAATATGCACAAATAGATTCATATCACTTGATCTTTAGCTATCTGTGCATATTTTAAAATTGAAGTCTGTATTTCAAGACAAATGGTTAAATGTAAGACACGTTTACAGAGGACTGGAAGTCCTTTGATTTCATTTGGAAATTGTAACAAGGGGTGCAGATGAGCCCTAATTAGACTCTTGTTTTGTGAAACTGCATGAGATTTATTTCTAAGGCAGCCCTGTACCATGCGAGATCTGTACCTTTATCATTAGTGATAATGGTTGGGGTCTGAACAAAGACAGAGTTGACATTCAGCCTGGATCTTCTGACCCTTTCATTTGAGTGAAGGAGTAGAGACTGAACATGAGTTTACAGTGCTCTTTGGTAAGAAAAAAACCAGCAACCTTTGTCTGTGTTGGCAGACAGAGGAGGCACCCCCAGATTAGTAAACGCGTCGCTAAAATACTTACAGGCTAAGTTGTTTTTAAAAGTTAGTTCTTTTATTTATGCTGTGTGACATATTTACTGAAGATTGGCCACAACAGGCTCTTGTGGGAAACAAGAAAGCAACGTCTTCAGTCATGAAAGGATTCAGTCACTTTCCTTGAAGGTGGTGCTGTAGTAAAAATGTTAATGCCCAATTTTGCATCGGCTGACACAGAAGTCCTAGGACAGAGTTGGTATTTGCTTCGTGCTCAGTGCAGATGTCCCTCCAGCCTCCGAAGAGAAAAGGATGTGGATTCTTAATGGGGTGATGTATTTCTGTGCTGTAGATGCAAGAAATTCTTAGGAGCTAACCAGGATGAAATACAGTGAATGGAGATGTGGTGGTGACTTTGTGAAGCCGTTCAGATGGATTGAGATTTTTTCAATCCCTTTCTCCATAGCTTGGAAATTATTTTACAAAGACTGTTACTAATTGTATGTTCATTGAGTGGCGTAGCCAGGCGTCTTGTGCAAAATACTGCGAAGAGAAAGGAGAGACCAGCTTGAGATTTCTAAGAAACATTGTCAAAGTAATGTGGGAGAAATGGGAATTCACTTTGCAATGCTGCATGTAAAGTGCTTGTCAGATGTAAGGAAGAGCCTGGGTGCTTGGTAGCATGCTTGAATTACAAAATACCAAGAAAATTAGATTATATTCAGAAATGTCTTCAACTATAATGTTTTGCATATGTTGCTTTCCCTATAAGGGGTAGAATGGATGGACATTTTCCTAAAGTTTTCTGAAAGGTTTTTTTTTCCATTTGACATGTGCCGTCTGCACCGATTGAGCTGAAATCAGCTTTGAGACACACGTTTCATGCAGAATAAGCTGTGCTTTTCTTACAGAAGGGAATTGAGGAATTTTCTTTTGCTATGGTTGTCCTGTTCATTTTTAAGACATTTCAGTGGTTTTGAATTTGATTTTGCTGAAGATTTTTTGACTCGATTCAGGACTTTCACGAATTTTCCAGTATTTTCAGGGCAGGAAACATTAGGTGGATTGTTGAATTTAAAATTTCACATGCTAGATTGTATAGTACTTTCTAACGCATCCTGTCCTGAAATCATGGGTCAGCTTATGTATCTTTCTGTTTTCACTGCTTTCAGGTGTTAATTCCTTTCAGTTGGAAGGCTTATTAGTTGTTTAGGTCTGATATTAAGGCTTAACTGAAAATTATCCATTTATTCCACAGTTATTGAAAATAAACGAGAAAATTGATCTTAGTTTGATGTGAAATTTACTACATGTATAAACTAAATGCCTTAGGTGCTGAGGAAGTCACTAATTTAGAGGTGTCTTGTTACTGCGACAAACTTGCAAAAACCCCCTGAATCCCAATTCACAAATTGGTTATTCGTTTGTCAGGGGATATTTCACATCTAACACATAAGCCCGCGACCTTTAATTAGAATTTTGCAGTTTGTTTTATGCCCCTTGAGGCTGACACCTTGAAAATTTTTTTTTTCTTGATTTCTTATTGCTAATAAGCATCTTTCTCTTCCCCTCTGGTACTTGGGAGAAAATGATGCAAATACACTTAATTACAGTGGTGGCAATAATTTGTTAGCTGAATATGTGATCAGGCAGATGCAAAAATGATCTGATTAGATCTGTGATCACACTGCAAAGAAAGGTAACACAGTGCTGCATTTAAGAGAAACTGTTCTCTTTTGGCTCCCCATCGCAGGAGGGAAGAAGCATGTCCCGTCTGTCTCTAACACGGTCCCCGGTTTCTCCTCTGGCTGCTCAAGGAATTCCTCTGCCAGCTCAGCTCACCAAGTCGAACGCTCCCGTGCACATCGATGTAGGAGGACACATGTACACCAGCAGCCTGGCTACCCTGACCAAGTACCCAGACTCCAGGTAAGGCCCTGGTGCTTCCAGGCTCCCTGCATGGAAAGAGGCAGGTACCTGTGAGGAATATTTCAGTGCGAGGTACCATTTATTATATATTCACCGCTTATGAATTATTCAGTTTCCGATTTATACAGTAACTTCACTGGGGTTCCACAGGAAAAAAAAAAAAGCCTGTAAAATTTATGTATTATTTAGAGAGTCTATTCATTTTCTCTCTCAACGTCTTCTGCGCTCTGCTGATACGTTTGAAGCACCTGTTGGTGTGCTGCCCTAGATTATTTCCAACTGTACCAGGCAACTCCATTCTTTCAGATTTAGGGGGGAAAAAAAATCACTTTTTTTTCTTCCTTAAGAGAAAAGAATGGTTCTGCTACCGTGGGACTAATGGATGCTTCTGTGGGCCACCTCAGTGGGAGCTGGGTGTGCCAGCAGTGGTTCCTTGGGGCAGGGGCTGGCTGGCCCTCTCCGGCTGCTGCAGACTGGGTGGAATCCTTGTGTGTTTAAAGGTGGCTGCTTTGTGCTGGATGGGCTGGTGGCATGTCTGGCAAAGATTTATATAGATCTGGCCAGTGTTCTCTCAGAGTAGACTCCAGACATGCCAAATTATGAATAGATGCGGCATGAGGTTATGTTTGTGTATGACATGGAGTGTCTTTATTGTTTTCCTGGCTCCCAGTCCTGCAGGGCACTGGGCACCATGAGGGATGGGGCATGCTGGGCACTGTCAGGCCTGTGCCAGTAAGCATGGAGGGGAACGCTCTGTTAAGGGTTAAGGCACGTTCCTTGGAGCAGTAGGTTCAGATGTCCCTGATTTTGATTCAGTTATGGTCACAAAACCAGTGCAGGCTTCTGTCATCCAAACTGGTCAGAGGGTGCCTCGTACGTACCCAGGGCTGCATGTGCAGTGTCAGGGTGCCCAGCACACTGTTGGCTCAAAAGCAAAGCAAAGCCCAGCTCATCAGGTTTTGTTGCCAGAGGTTTTGCTGCCAGCATGGCCAGAAATCCGTAAGTGATAGATTTTTTTAAAATTTTCCTTTTTTTGGTGTGACAACCAGTGTAAAAATCTAGTTTCATTTGAAGATTTTTTTTTCCTTTAAAAGAACTAAGGGTCTTTGCAGATTTGGCAGGTTCCCAAGCAGTAAATGACATTTATGAAGACACCTTGAAACGCCTCTGATGTCATAAAGCATATGGCTGTGATTTCATTCCAAGGAAAGGGAGCTGCTGAAAATTCTCTATTGGAAGAAAGCCCAATTATTAAAATACCTGTATTTTATGGTCAGACCAAAACAATATGATTTTTCTGGACTGTGTGTGTTTAGTGATGTTCTGTGGTACTACTTTAATCATAGAGATGAAATCTGTTCAGTGGGGAGAGATTTATAACAGAGAAACAGGCAAATGCTTCTTAGTATTAAAAAATACAGAGAAGATTCAGCAGTTGTAATAGAGTGGCACATCTGTTTCCACATTTTAAAATATTGCTGCTGACACTATTTTTAAAATATGCCCCACATCAAACTCACTTAATAAAAGCTTCAGTTATGGAAGCTTTGGGAGAATATACATAAATTCACCGATTTTATTTCAAGAGAATAGAGTACTGAACCAAATTTTTTTGGCTATTTGAATAATAACAAAAGCATATTTCTTCAGATTTTGTACTTTGTTTAAACTGAAAGTACAAAGCTGTGGCTGACCAGAGCACACGTGCTGCCTGATGTTTTGCTGTGTACTGGTTTTTGTTTGTATTGCTGTGTTATCTCATAAGGCTTGAATGCTTTTTCAGCTGCTCAAACTTCAGCTCTCACTGAAGTAAGAGCTTCCAGGATGAGACCCTTCACCAGCATCCCAAGTAGGACATATTGCTCCATATATTATGAAGCTGGATGAAGGCTACACCTGAATTTATTATGTTTTCCTTTTTTTTATTATTTTATATATGTTACTTGTTCTTCAGTGCTGCATAGTAGACTTGGTTGTTACCCCTCATTGAGTCTGGCCTGCTCTCATTCCTGGTTAAGGCAGAGTACTTGCAGTTATTCCAGTGGGAATGGTTGGAGCTCCTGATGGGGCTTCACTGCCCTGTTGTGGATCTTCCATATGGCACAGATGTGGCTGGCAGAGGATTCCCAGGTCTCTCACAAGTGCAGGAGGAAGGAGGTAGCTTTTCTGAGCAGAACATCTGGAAATAATGCCAGGCACTGGTAGCTTATGCTCAGAGGTAACATCCATGGCCACTTAAAGAAGCATGGCCAGACTCATCCACTCACAGAGTTTTCTGGATTGTTTTGGACAGCATATTAAACTCTTGGTTTGAGCATGAGTTTAAAAGCTTCAAATCCAAGAAATCACACAAATTTGTAGATCGTATTTCAGCAAAAGTTGTAAGCATATGCTGAAATGCTTTGCTAAATCTTAGCTGAAGTCACATAAAATAGTTTGGTCTCGCCGAAATTGAAAGCCGTGGGAATAAATTTCCTGTTTATTTGTGTTACAATCTCT
Organism: Margarornis squamiger; assembly: GCA_035222235.1. NCBI lineage: Eukaryota > Metazoa > Chordata > Aves > Passeriformes > Furnariidae > Margarornis > Margarornis squamiger. The sequence goes on along the minus strand of JAWWTY010000019.1, from coordinate 2,007,388 downwards.
ATTGCTTTTTCTGTGCTCCCAAATCCTAAATAGGCTTTCAGCTTGTAGGCTACTGTAAATGGATGTTTAAGGACACATATAGATTGTAAGCATGTGTATAATTACAGCCTGGGAAGGCCTGCACAGAAACATCACATGCTGATGGGAAACAGAGAAAAACAAATCAACAGGTCGTGTTTATACTTCTGTAGTATTTTGAGGGGGTCCAGTCCTGTTTTGTCCTGAACAAACTCTGCCCATGTTGACTTCAGTGAGAGGGAAGAGCTCCCAGCAGCTGGCCAGATCAGGCCCAGCAGGAGCAAGTAGAGATATGACCAGTTCCTGCCCATACCTGCTCTGCAGTCACCCCTCTGGTATGATATAAATTACACCTGACAGCAGGCAGCGTGATACATTTCTTATTGTAATCTGTTAGGATTGACTGTGCTCTGCCCTCTCTGGCTCTGCTTGGCTGTTCCCAGGTTATGTGTGTGGTTGGTTCTCATTTGGGGACAAAAAGGACCCAGTTCTGGAAGTCTTACTCAAGTGACTAAATGGCTGTTAATGTGAAGCCAGAGGCCAAATCTTGCATTTCAGTGATCCCAGAGTTGTTTCAGAGCAACTTTGACAAAGTCTTTGATGTTGTTTGTATTAGTGCAGCTGCTGTGATCAGAGCATTTGTCCATTGATTAAATTTGCATAAGTAAAGGGTGCCAGATTAGGCATTAAAGAGGGTAGCCATCCTCCTTCCAGTAAATTTTTATGGGCTACATAAATTCTCTCATCTCAAAAGAAGAAAACTTGAGCAGTGCACAACTTGTGTGACAAAGGAGAAGAGAGTTAAACAGCCACTCTCAAAGGTGGTTTCTAAACCACTCGCCCTCACCTTGTGCACTACTCTTACACAGCTTCCCACTTGGCTTTTTGAATGAAACAGCCTACAAGAAAAAAGGCTGACTTTTCAGAGGGTGAAAGGCAAGGGAAATGAGATACATAAAAAAGAAATCGTGATCAACAACAGCATAGTGATGGTGGTCATAGAAATTGACTCAGAAACAATATTGTTATTCCCTCCTCCTATAGCTACTTGAGGCCACTTGCCCTGCATACCCAGAATTGCCATTAAAGTTGACAGGCTTTGGAGGTACAAGGAGCCTGATGTTGGGTGACCTGGATCTGAGGCTCAATTTCAGTAGTTTGTTTTCAGCAAATTCTCCTACTAAAACTCCCAAATTTGTAGTTCTGAGTTACAGGTAAAAAGAAAAAAAAAACCCTGTTGAATTCTAGTCGCTCTTACCATCAGCATCTTATTTCTAAAGGAACTGGCTAAATAGACAATTTATTATCTTTGATAGCATTTTCTCTAGAAATTCCATGCCTATTTTCACCCAGAGAACCTCCAAAGCAGCCCCTTCACGTGCTGACACTTGAATGTGGATTTACACCACAGACTGTAAAGGCTGCAAAACCTCTAGCACATCTATAAAGTGAGTTGCGAGCTGTATTTATGCAAGGGAATGAGACAATCCTTACATTTCGAAAGCAAACCTGCAGCAGAAGCCCAGGCTCCTGACATGCATCAGGAACCCCCCAGGGCATTGCCAGACCCTGCAGTGTCACTGCCACTGAACTCGGTGGCAGACGTCTCCTTGCCTCCAAGCGCAAAAGAAGTAGGAGCTCCGAGTCCACGTATGCCACAGCAAGCCCCAGCTTCTTGATTTCACTGGGAATTTTGATAGCACTTTGAATTTTTGTTAGAAAGCAGAACAAGATTTTTCATCAGAAGCCTGTCCGTTTTGCAGCCCTGAATAGTGTTTTTAACTCCGAGAATTGCTGTGAGCTCTCTCTGAGTTGTTCTGCTGTACGAGGTAAATATATTTACGTTCCATTCTTGGATAATTCCTATTTTTATATAACCCTCCATAAAGATACATCTATCAGTTTGAAATGCAGCTATAAAAGCTCATGCTTTCTGTGGCATTATTTGTGGCAGAAGTGAGCAGGAATAATTTTCCACGGAGCGATGCTGTAGGTGGGAACAGTGTGGGGGCACAGAGCCCAGAGAGCATCATCCCCTGATGGTTTGTGCTCGGGACCTCTCTGCTCCCAGCCTTTTCCCTTCAGCAGAACAGAGCTTCTTGGCCCCGTGGCCCAGGGCATGCTGAGCCACTGCTAGCACAGTGCACCTCTTGGGCCACCTGGGATCTACCACCCCCTTCTCTGGAGGCTGTGTCCTCCAGAGAAAACCAGCACGGGCTTTATTAATTATTTCAGAAGCTAATGACCTCTCTACAAGACAACAGAGTTTTCCAGGAATATCCTTGCCTCTCTTTTCTCTGGACTTTTTTGGTGATTTACAAAGGAGTCCTCTAAAGCACCTGTCTTCTCTGAATGTGTCTTGTAGAGACCCACCCTCAGACAAGCTCTCTTACCAAGTACGATCTTCTGATTCTAGCTGCTCTCTAGGTATCTGTGGTTTTTAATTCCCCTGCCTTTTCCTCCAGCACCTCCATCTCTCTGGTCACTGGAGTTCAGCACTTGACACTTGAGATCTGCTTCTTCCCCCTTCTCTACAGCCACACCAGGCTGGACTGAGTTCAGGGGAATTCTCTGCTCCAAGTTGTAGGACCCCCCTGTTGTCCCTGATTGCTGACCCTGTATAGCTGGTTACAGTGGTTTCAGAGCTCAGACACCTGCCAAGCTCTACAATCCACAGTATCCTTTACAGTGAGGGCTTTGTAGTGGGTCCTGCTTTCCACTTCTTGGGAGGGAGCAGAGAAATGCTTAATTTGAATATGTTTGGGGTATATAATTCTCTAGCCTTAGCATAGTGATAAAATCTCACATTCCTTACTCATGTATGATCGATTCACTCTTGTAATAATTTATTTGCTAATTTCCCATCAGATCTGTGGGTTATCAATGTTACTGCCTGAAGACAATGTCCAATTAGCAAATTTTGTCACTTAGCCCATACTGGCAGTTAGGGTGTAAATCAGTCCTTGAACTGAGGGGCAGGTTAGGTGGGGTGAAGACCAGATTTGTTCTTACCCAGTGGTTGTTGGTGGCTGTGAAAGCACAGCCCATCTGAGGGCAGGATCCCGAGCTGGAGCAGGAGTGCTGTTGGTTCTCCTGGGACAGCACAGCCTCCTGCCAGCCCCGTGCTGCTGCAGCCCTGCACCACTGCAGCTTCAGTCACACAGTCACAGAATCAGCTGCGTTGGAGGAGACCTCCGAGACCATCAAGTCCAACCCTTGATCCAACACCACTGTGATTACCAGATCATGGCACCGAGTGCCACATCCAGTCTCACCTTAAAGCCCTCCAGGGACGGTGACTCCCCCACCTCTCTGGGCAGGCTGGTCACGTTCATCCTGACTGAGGTGTCTCCAGCCCTCTCCGTGCCACTGTCAGTCCATGCTGCTCACCCACCCAGCAGCTGTGCAGTGTCTCTCCAGTCCCTCTCTCCCCCCTGCACACCCACTAAATGTCTGTTTGGAGCACAGTGAAGGACACAGGCACGTGCCACGCTCTGCAAGGCACCGCTCTTCCCACCCAGCTCTGCTGTTTGTGGGGTGACACCAGGCTGTGACACTCCCAGGCTGTGAGCTGGTGGATGTTACCCAAAGGCAGTCTCAGAGTCAGAGCCAGCACCCCACGTTCCAGCAAAGAGCTACAAAATGCTGCAGCGCAAAGCTCATTAATTTTAATAGCTATTGTGAACTTAACCCATACACAGACTTTTAAGCAAAACACCTGAAGAGGCAGCAAAAAGTGTTTTCTCTGCACGTTACAAATGCTGGAAGAGGCGGGTTCTGGGCACGGTGCAGGAGCCTGAGGACACTGGCCAGCTCTGCAGCCAGGGGTGAGCCTGCCAGGGCTCCTGGGGCTCTGCCACCGTGCCAGGCACTCGGCGGTGTGCTGCAGATGAGAACAAGTAAAGGAGCCAAAACCCAGAGGTTTTGGTTATATGCAGTGCCTTTTCTGAATTAACATATGAATTCTCATGGAGATTAACATAATTTTTGGTTTCATATCATGCACCTGAGATTTAGAGATAAATCTTTGGAGTTTTTCTCATTTGGTTGTTGACTGGGCAAATCTTCCTTTTGTTTCAAAGGGAATTTTGACCTGTAGAACCCTTATGATAAAAACCCTTAGGAGATCCTCTCCCCTTCCCCCGTGATCTGCTGTGGATGTTGCACTCCCCAAAGCAGAAGCTGGAGCAAGCGAAGGGGCTTTCATTGCCAGGCTGCTGGATCAGATGGTGTACACTGAACCAGTCTTCCCCCTTTTGCAAGGCTGCTTCCTTACAGGTGCTACATGGCCAAGGTCACACAAGTCCTTGCAGGCTTTGATAAGCCCTGGGAAAGGTGTGAAGTGTCTGTTCCTGTAGGTGTTGTGTCCTGCAGCAGCGTGTGCTGCCTTGGCATGCACACAGTCCTGGGCATGGCAGGGCACTGAGGAACTGCCTCCTCCTGCAGGCTGGCCAGAGCTGCCACCTCAGTCCCAGGGGACAGTAGAGGGGCCCGTGGCTCAGCCTCTATGGGAAATAGAAGTTGGCTGTAATAGGGATGTAACTGCAACTGGGAATGATGGTGTTACACACCCTGTCCCGAGCTGTCACCGACTGGAAAGTCCTGGATTCAGTGTCTGTCAGAGCCCATGGAAGGGGCACACTGGGATAGATGTCCACGTGTTCCCCCGTGGCTGTTGTGGCCCAGCTGGAGCAGTGGCTTTGGTGGTAGAGGAGAATAGTCCCCCTACCCCTGCCCCTTCAGCCCAGTGACTTAGGGAGATGGGAGGGAAGTAGTTTACATGGAAACTGATTCTTCAGACCTGTCTGTGTCCACCTCCCCAGAATCTCCTACTAACTGGCATGTAGGGAGGCACAACAGAGCTGAGCTGTCTGCTGTGATAAAGGTGTTTACTCCTTACTGGACTTGATAACCACTGCCTTGCCCAGCACAGCCACAGACTGGGAAGTGCCTGCAGGCTCTGGAGAGGAAAGCCTCTGGGAGTACAAATCCTGCTGTAATTGGGTGCCGAGATTGGGCCCTGTCGATGAATGAATTATTTGTGTGTTTACTTGGAATAGCTGATGAAACGTTAAAGAAAATACTGCCTAGCTGGTCTCTGATGAACACTTTTTCAGAAATTATTTTTTCTCTGTATACATTTACAGCCTGGGCTGTGTGGAGTTCTAGGCATAAGTGGCTTTGATGGCATCTAGGAAGGGGCAGACCAAGCCAGTCAGGTGGAGGAGCAGATAGCAAATCAACTCATCTGACTTAGAGAAATAACATGATGTCTGTGGTGCTGTTCCTGGCACAGGCTGTTCAAAACCTCTGAATTCTGAGAAAATACTCAGATAATAGCTTACTTGCCTCAGCTAGTCAAAAGGAAGAGCAGGCATCTCGGTGCAGCTTGTGCAGCCTGGCTGTGCTCAGGAGGGATGTCACCTGTGGCCTCTGAGAGCAGTGCAGAGATGAACATTGAACGGTGTCTCCAGTACCTTCTGTGCAAACCCCAGCTGACCTTGCCTTGTTTTCTGCTCTTCCCTTTCATCTTCTGCAAAGATAACATGATTGTAGCCAAGTTACACTCAGAACATTAGTAATTCTCAGTAATTCCCACCCTTCCTGCTTACAACAGGGTGAAAACTACTCTGGTCTATTAAAACTCAGAAGGACAATCCAGCAGACAAAAAGACCAAATTTCAACTTTTTTTTTTTTATTTATTTAGCACTCTGTAGAAGTTTCTGAAGTTAGGTGGTCAAGTATGTTGTCATTTCTTTCATTGCTGCTTTTGCTTACCACTCACTTGACAGGGCACTTTGGTACCAGCAGCATAATTTAAGTATTTCTCAGCAGTCATTTTCAGGACAGCAACATGAAAAGCATTAGCTGCATATTTTGGGAAAACACTCCCATAGGATGCTGTGGAGGTAACTTGTCTCCTCCTTTTGCATGCTGTGAGTGGAGGCTCTTTCTGCTGAAGAGTGTGATGTGGAGTACCATAAAGATGCTGCACCTTTACACTTAAAGCAAAGGAGAATCTCCTTTACTGTTTGCTTCTTTATGTGTTGTGCATCCAACTCCCTCATGGCACAGAGAGCTGTTATGTAAAGATGCAGATTTGGTAGCTTTGCACTGGAAGTCCTGTCCTGAGGTCACAGGTAACCACGTACCTGTGGAGCAGACAGGGTGTAGCCCCTTCATATTTGGTCTTTGAACACACATCACTGGTGTTTGTCCTTTGATTTATAAACTTTTGATTTATAGAGACCCTGCAATGGCAAGTAGACCTAGTCTGCTTAGGGGGATATTTCATGAACTACTTAGGAAGTTTATAAAACAGGCTCCCTAGATTATGAAGCAAGGGGGTATCTGTTTTGTAAGGAACATGTTATGAAATGAATTTGTCTCTAGGCCTAACTTAATTATTTTAATGATCCCACTGGTGGTTGTCGTAGGTGTCGTTCTGTGTGTATATTGTGACCTACATGCTTGTGATCATTTATGAAATCTAAAGATTTAAAAATACATTGGACCTTATTAATTCATTGCCTCCTTTCCCTGAAATAAATGGAGGTGGTTGGGATATTGGTATGTTGGGCCAAATCTCTCTTCCAGTGAAGTCAATGAGAGTTTTACTGTAAGCTTAAATGGAAACAAAATAAGTCCTATTCTTTTAGAAAATGGTCCTAATAATAAACCTGGCCAAAATAATCCTTAGTGTAACCCTGTTGTCCCCTGTGGAGTTACACCAGGGATGAGTACTGATATGCTGTGTGGAGAGGAGTTACATGAACCTGAGCATTGTAATAAGATGCTTCTGCTGAGTGTCCACAGTGCTGGGTCTCAAAAACATCTGAAGGTGTAAAACCAACAGTCAGATGCAGACAAAGTGTCATGCCCTTACTGGTGCGTGCTGGACCTTTCCTGGCTGGATGACCTTCCCAAAGAGATGACCCTGCTGGTTTCAGAGGAGTTGGTCCAAATTTGTGCCTGTATAACTGAAATCAGAATTAATCTATTCATGGGTTAATGAAATCCTTAAGAACAAAGTGCATATTTAAATAGAAGAAATATGCAGGCATGCAAACACAGGATTCATGTGTGAAAGCATAAAGGAAGCAAGATGTCTGGAGCAGAGAGTAAGGAGCTGGTGTGGAGGGTGCCAGGCTGGGGCTGACACAGGCCATGGTCCATGCTGTGATGGCCCCTGGACTTTGCCAAGTTTTTGTTATGTGACATGTAATGAGTTGATGAGCATGCCTAGGCCTTGCAGTACATCAGCTTGTTCTCTTGTGCTCTGCTGGCATTAGATCTGGTGGCTGGAACAGCTAAGTACTGCCAGTCACTCTCAACACTGGTATAACTCTGTTGAGACAGAATTACACCAGGCTGGTGGCTTTCCTAACCCCAACTGAGAGCTGGGAGAAGCTGCAGAGCTGCAATTAAATTCCAGAGTTACAAACAACATCTCCATTTTCTGTCCACCAAACTGGCTACTCCTTCACCTGAGCAGCTGTGATTAGCACATACTTCAATCTTTTGATGCTTAAAAATGAAATGACACCTGTAGAAATTTTAGAGGGGTTTGTTTTTACCTGGCTGGGTGTCACTTCAGGGTCTGTCAGGCAGGACAGCTCTTAGCTTCACCAATGTGACAACTGTCAGAGCTGGGCTCCAGGACAGAGGGGCAGAGCAGAGCTATGCACTGTTCACCTGTACTGTGTTAAATTAACTCTGCTGCAGTATGGTACGTGTTCAAAGGCTAAAACTGCTGCTTTGTTATCTGCGGAGGACCACACAAAGCAGAACCTGAAAGGAGTGCTGCACGTGGGTGCTGGGAAGTTACTACACAGCATTTGCGCCGTTACTCTTGGTCACACTCAGAAGGGCTCAGTTGGAAACTGAGATTTGCACCGTAGGGTTGAAATGCTGAAGGAATCCCAGTGCAAAGGGCAGGCTCCCGCTCTGCCTCTCTCTAATGGAGTGCAGATGCTCCCAGTGCTGCAGGTAATCCATTTAGATCTGGTAGGTGCTTTTGCAGCAGCAAATCTCTCTCTTGAGAAAGCAGACAATGAAAACCGGGGACTCCTTGGTGTCATACTGTGTCAGGCCAACAATTTGTACCAGTGTGATTTACACCAAAGGCTGCAGCTCTGGCATTTGGGGAATGTGGTGTTCCTTCTGGCAGGGCGCTGCCTAAATTCTGCCCTTGCAAAACTCACATACAACTTCAGGGACAAATCTGACTAGTGGGACTCCATGGGAACCAGTACATGACAACAGAGAACCTGGGTCCTCTGCTTGTGCCGGGGTTGTCTGGGAGGGAGCGAGGGCTGAATTTGGGCCAGTGGTACATAACACTGCTGTTGAATGAGGAAGAAAATTCAGTGACTGCTTTTGAATCTTATGGAGTTGTAACTAGTTTCAAACATACTTCCTGCCTTTTCACATGCAGTTGTGTTCTGTTAGCAGGCATGAGGGTTTAAAACGGGGGCCTGTTCTGCTTTCAATTAAATCAGAGGATGTTTTGGCCTTGACTTCACTGGGACCAGAATCAAACCCATGGCCATAGCATTGTATTTAAGAATGAGTCTCACACTCACATAAAAAGCCAGGTTCAGCTTTCAGTAGCTCATCAGAACTCAACAGCTAACAGTTTACTTACTGTTTTCAAGTTTTGCCAGACTTAATTCTGTAGGGCAGGTATCCTCTGTGTAGCAGGTGTATTGCTGTCTCTTTCCCAGGTATGGGTTCCCTCTCTCAGGACCCTGGGCAAGGGCTCCTCCTTTTTTTGGGAACTTGGCCACGAAGGTGGGCTCTTCTCAGCAGACACGTTGGTGGGTAGAGTCCTGTCTGTCCCTGATCTCTGGCTGCAGTAATGAAAAAACTGCTGGAAGTTCCTCTTTGCTTCTGCCTCTCATCTGCCGGTGGCTCAGGCTCACCAGCAAAAACTGTTCCACAAGTCTTCCTACTTGGTGTGGCTCAGTGGGCTTTGGTGGTTGTTTTGCCTTCAAAACACCTTTTTAACAAGTCATTCTTGATGTTGTTCTTCAGTTTCTTTAAGTGAAGAGCCAGAAAAAATATGTTTGGTACAGCGTGATCAAGTGTAAGAATAGACAGGAGAATAAATGTTATTCATGCACCATTTGAAGCACGATAATGAAAATATGAAGAGAGAGAGCTGGATTAACTTCCCATTCACGTACGTTCTTGGAGAGGAACATGAGCACTTACAGTCTTGTGCCAGAGCGAGTGGTGGTGTGAGCTGTGCTGGAGCTGGACAGCAGTGTAGTGCAGCACTGTTACATTGTGGGACTGGGCAAACCTGGGGTAGGTTACTCACCAGAGGACAGAAGGATGGGCTGCAGGAGCAGCAAACAAGAGCAGGGATGTAAGACAAGCTGTATTGTGCCCATGTTGTTCTCAACAACAGAAGAGCTTTACCAGTTCAGTGAATCAGTGTCCCAGCCAAATGCCCAAGCAGTGTGGGCAGCTTCTTTTAAGCAGAAAGCTAATTCATCAGTACCCAGAAAGGCTGGGATCATTCCTGTTACAGCAGTGGGGAGTGTCCTGGTGCAGCAGAGGCCACCAAGAGCCACCTGGTGTTCCTGCTCAGCCCGGATGATGCAGAGCTGCAGAGTGTCTGGGAAATTTCTCCTGTGAATCTGGAAATAAAGAAAAGAATCCTAGGAGAAAGCTGCTCAGCTTTCATATATCTGGGATCAGAAGGGCTCAAACAGATGAAACATTCTAGCTCTTTATGTGAGCACTGTGTAGCAAAGTCAGTGTGTTACCTGTCACTATTTATGCTTTAGGAAAGGTTGTGCAGCCCTTGAATCTCCATCCCTCTTTCTCCTGCTGGGTACTGAGACGTCCTGGTTTCACAGCACCCACACATGCAAAAGATGTGGAGGGCCAGACTTGCACCCTGAAAGGGAAACGAGTTACATCTGAAATTTTCCCTTCCTTCACTGCGTCCCAGTGGGAGTTTCGCTCTTGACTTCAACGAAGGAGGATTTAGCCCATTTATATTATAATATAACTAGTGTGTGCATGTTTGCAACCTCCCAGCGTGCCCAGTTGTACAGGGGCCATGGTAATGGGGGTAATGTCCAGATTTGGTCAGATTTGAAAATCTTAATAAAAATACTGAGTTATCTTCCAGTTGAAGTTACAGAAAGTGGGTGAGCAGCAAAAGAGCTGGCATTTGGTGAAACCCTGCTCTCATCAGGGCCTTTGTAGCACCAGGATTTAGGGGAAAGGGATGGTTAAAGGAATAGCAAGAAAAGACTTGTATAGGCAGGAATGTTTTGTTTGAATTGTGCATCTTCTCATCTATTAACAACTTAATTCTCTGGAGTGCCCACAACTCCCACAGAGTTTGAACTGAAATGCAGTTCTTGCGGGATTGGGAGCTTTGGAAAACTAGGGAAGGCTTGGGAAACTAAGATGCTAGGTTAGGATTTTGTTTTAAATTAAAGAATTTTTGTTCTGGGTTGATTTTCATGGCCAGAATTTAGTGTAAATTCTGTGTTGGGAAAACATGAGAGGCCCAGAACCCTCACAGGGCTCAAATCAGAGCAGCAGGAACAATGGCATAATAGAAACAGGATACAATATAAATTTGTATTAATGTTTTTAATCTCCACCAACTATTTAGGCAAAAGTTCAGTTAGAATGAAGTAAAAGGCACAAGAAGAGCAAAAGTAACCTGAACTTTATACTGGGGAAAGAAGGCAATAGTACTGGAAATCCAGCTAACATGATGCTTTAACTTCAAGTGTTAAGTCCACAATTTAGGATAAAGAGAGGAGTTCCCAAATAGGTGGAATTACCTACAGTGGGAGAACTTCTGTGCAGTTACCTGGACCTTGGCATATTTCACTGCAAGAATAATATTTGGCTCCTGCCATTAACACATTCTGTGTTTTGAAGGTTCCTAGTGTATTGTAATATTATTTGGTTACTTTTATTAAAAGTATGCAAGTCAGGCAGACTCTGCCCCTCTGACTCTCCCTGAGTGGTTGCTGCTTGTCAGGAACAGGGGTGGCAGAACTGGCCTGTCCTGACCTACAGTAGCAGCAGCTCTCTGCTTGCACTGGGCCCCCTTGGATCCACATGGCCAGGGCCCCCCTTCTGGGCATGGATACTCCAGAGCAGCCCAGTCACACCAAATGATGAAAATTGTGTGGTTAAGCATCAAAAATCACTGGAGGTTGTTTGTCCCTGTGCCTGGTACAAAGGATGCCCAAGCCATGCCAGTGGCAGGTAGGGGACTTCTAATGGAGAAGTGCAAATTGTACCTGTATTTGAAAGTTATGCTTTTCCCTTGTTAAGCACAGCAAATGCATTTCATGACTGGTGAGTTAAATAGATGTTGTGGGGTGCTGATGTGTGTAGTGAGTGAGTGCTGTTGTGTGTGGATGTATCTGCTGCCCCTACCTCTGGATGTGCTTTATCTGCCAAAAGCAAGGAAGGGATTCGTAATACAGCAATTAACATACTAGGAACTGTTTGTTTAGTGAAGTGTTTTTATAGCTGTTAAAATAACACACTCAAATAGACAAACACTTGAATAAGGCAAAATGGAATCATTGGCCTGATGAAGGGCTGGATTCTGTTTCTCATGGATAAGCTCCTGTTGACCACCCACAAGACAGGTGACACAAACAGGTCCCCAGGGAGAAACATGCTGCTGATAAATTTGGGATGAGTGACCAGTGCTGATGGGCTTAATCCCACTATCCCAAAAGATGAAGGGCTTAGTGTTAATACCCTTGTAAACCTGGTGGGAATGAAAAACCTGCAAAGGAAAGTTTATGGTAGCCTCAATTCCCTTAATAGTTGGTCTGCTCACTGTAGATATTTGACCACTCCTCCTCCTCATCCCTGTTGGGATGCTTGGCTGAACAAATGCAGGGCCAGAGTGGCTCTTGACTACCATGAGAATTTTTTCATGCAGAAAAAGACAGAGACTTCTCTACCTGGAGTTAGTGTTTCCACTTCCTTGTCTTACCTGCTAATTTATGTCCAGGTGAAACTGTTTCTACAAATGTAAAAAGAAGTGTAATGTATCAAAATAGGAATACACATATATTTCCGGGAAATTATGTATCAATTATATTGTCTGTCAAAGTCTCTTAGGTGTGGAGATGGGCTAATAGCAACAGGCATCTCTCATCCTTACCATGAATGCTTTGTGGCATTTCAAAAATATAAGGTAGTTTCCACTTCAGTGGTTTTTATTACCTGTTGCTTCAGTGGACTTAATTCATAGGAACAGAAAACACAATTGTCCGTGCCTTTATTTTGATTACAAAATCCGTTACGTACCTAATTTTGCTTTTTAGTGATGTTACAGAAAGAAGAAAAATAATCCTTCCAGAACTTCCTAGGAATGATTCTGCATGGTAGATTATAATGTTCTTCATGGATTATTGACTTTTAAAAATACATGTTGATACTATATAGACTAGCTCTGATCTCTTACTGTTCTAGCCTGAACAGCAAAATATGAAGTATTAAATCTAGGTAATAGATCCTGCAGTTCCTTCAGGTGCTTAATAGTTAATGAGTGTAATATCCTTCAAAAGCATGGCAAAGTGAGCATATGGCTTAAAAAACTCCTGTGCCATTCCAGGATCAGCATTGGAAGGCAGGAACAGGAGGTTATAGGAATTGGAGATGGGTGAACATGTTATGAGTGAGTTACCTCCTCCACCCTTCTGAGATTGGACCGTACTCCTCGATGCTCTGCTTGGAGTGGTGGCAGAAGGAGCTGGGGGTTGGGGTGGCTCGAGCAGTGCCCTGCCTAACACTGCAGCCTTGACACCTGCACTCCATCTGGGACTGGCAGCCAGTCCCTCACCTTACTTTTGCCACAAACTGCTTTTGGGGTACCCTCTGTGCCTTCAGGCTGCTTAGATTTCATAGTTTGCAGAGCAGTGGTTTATAACCCTGAGTTTAAGACTCAGACTCTCACACAGGCACGATTTTCCCCATCACTGTACAAATAAAAGATTTAAAAGATGCTTAAAACAAAATTCTCCCCAGCCAAAACACCCTCCCGGCCAAGCGCGCACCTGAAGCAATCTGAGGTGGTCAAGATGTTATCTTTGATTAAAGTGCAAAGCGTGGCAGAGCCGTAAGGGTGAAGCCTCTCAGGGTTTCTGCAGCGGAGGGCAGCCAGGTTGTGTGGATCCCCACTGCAGCCAGAGCCTCCTCAGTGCTTCCTTCCCTCTGGAGAAGAGCTTAACAATCACTGCTCACATAGCAGGGTGGGAGGGTACGCTATAACCACACAGCAGAGCTTGCTTTATGGACTGTCACACTAATTACAGCTGAAGTTTGAAACTGAGGCAGATCAGAAAAGCTACTGCAGCCAGATGCAACCTTTAGCCACGTTGCTGGCTGTGCAGGGCGTGAGGGAGCATGTGTCCTGGCAGAGACAGTGCTTCAGCACCTCTCTCCCAGCTGCAGTCGGGCCACAAGGCAGGAGACAGCCCTTTGCTGGGTTAGCCCTGCCCTGCTCTGGCCAGCCCTGCCCGCTTTTCAGACAGGCTGGGTGTTGGAATGGATCTTCCCGGAGAAAGCAGCTGTGGGTGCTCTCCCTGATATGGTTTGGTTTGCTGAGAACTTGTGCACAAACCCGGGCAAGTTCCATGGAAATAATGGGAGTAGGAACAGTGCTGCTGGGAAGGTCTGGCAGCACTGGCCACTGTGCTGCTGTGGCTGGGGTGTGGCAGTGCCAGCAGACAGCTGGCCCCTGGCACACCGGGGCTGGGTGGGCACAGCTGCCTCAGAGCCCCTCCACTCTTCTGTCCCAGCTGTTTCTTCCCTGTGGTGGGACAAGCAGCAGACGTCTGAGAGCCAGAGCTATGCAGCCAGCAGTGCCAGACACAGTGTATGGCCTCTTGAGCACCTCTGCTCCAATTCAGGGCATTTTTTCTCTTCCAAGCAGATAACAGTATCTCTCCTACCCACCTTGAGCAAATATTTAAGAGATAAGCAGCACTGTTTATGCTCAGCAGCACTGACTGGACTCTGCTCAGACACCTGGGACGCTTTGTTAAGGTGTCCTGCGGGGCAGGTTCAGGTCATGCTCAGTGTCCTGCCTCTAAACAACCCTCTTCTTGCCCTCTGTGGCATTTCCCACAACCTCCTCCTCCTCCTGCAGCTCCACAGCCAGGCCCACAGCCAAGTGCAGCTGACAGCTGTGTAAGGCACAGCAGAGCTGCAGAGCTCGTGGGGGCTGTGCTGAGGGGCAGGAGGGCACACGGAGGGGGCAGCTACAGCAGAGGGCACCGAGGGCAGCACAGCCCCACACCCTTGCAGGATCCACACACAGGGATTTCTCTCTTCTTCTCCTCTCCTCCCATAAAATTAGGAAAGAGACACATTTTAATGACAGTTTGTTGAAATGTGCACTCCCTGCTGATTTGACATTGGGCAGAAAAAGTGTCTACAAAATCAATTTTTAATAAATGTAAACAGCTGAATTATGAATGACAAAAATATCACTGAACAGTTAAATATTAATCACATAATTACTTAAATTAATACTTTTAGTGCAATATTGTGATAGAGAGCTCTACTTGCACGGTGTGTGGGGGAGGACAGGACCAAGTGGCCCCCAGCAGAGGGACCTGGGGACAGAGCAATCTCATGGTGTCTGCCACTGCCCCACTTGCTGGTTGTCCCACAGGTCCTGCAATACTGGGTGCTCCTCTTAAGACCTCTGAAACCAGATTTATTAAGAAAGAACTTGTGTTTTCTGTTCAAAATCCAGCTGTCAAGAAAATGGCTAAACTGGCCCCAAACCAGAAAGTAACCTGCCCCACCCCAAAAACTTTCCTGTCCCAAAGTGCCATTAAACTCCCCGACAGTGGTGTGTGATGTGCAGAGCCACAGCTGTGCTCAGTGATGGTCTTGGGAAGACCAAGGGTGCTCCAGGGGGAGCTGGAAGTGCCAAAAGCCCTGGCTGCCCCTGAGATGGAGTTGGGCGAGTTTATGAAATATGGTGTGTCATGAGCTCTGCTGTAGGGGCTGCAGTTCCTGCCCTGTGAGCCCCTCTGTGCTCCCACCTGGCCAGGTGCTGCAGGGAGCCTGTGTGGTGGACAATTGGTCACCAGGATTATGGAGGGTGGGCAGCACAGAAGTCTGTAGGTACTTGCAGGCAGCACACAGCTTCCTTCCCTGCCCAAGAAACTAAAAAGAATTTACTGGCGCTCTTGTCCTTGTGGGTTGGCTGGCTGTGTTGTTTGTTTTTAATCTAATAAAAGGAGATCTTAATATCATAGTAAAATCAGTACAAAGCTAGAAACTCGCCCCTTGGCGTTTTGGCGAAACATTATTGAAAATGTAAAAGCCTTTAGCAGAAACAACAGAAGCACAAAGGAACAGTAGAAATAGGATCAACAGGTTGTGTTGTGGATGTTGGGAGGAGCGGGGAGGCGCATCCAGCCAGGGCTCGAGGTGCCAGGGAGACCTGCTAGGCTGGAGGCTGGACACCAGCCCTGCTGTGGCTCTGGAGGGGCACGATGCAGGAGGGCCAGGCAGTGGGGAGAGCTCAATGCTGGGAGGGCAGGAACAACTGAGGAGAAAGAAGAGGCAACTGGGAAGATCTGTACACTGGGCAGATGGTGTGAGCATAGCAGGGCCTGGCCACGGAGAGGGAGGCAGTGGAAAGGCACACTCACCATCCTTAGGCTGCCAGCTGCAGGATCCGATCCTGGCTTGGTCTGCTCTGGGTATGGGAGTTACATCCTGGACACAAATTATAAGAGTGGTTCTGAATCAGAAAGTGAAGCATCCCTTGCAAAAAGGTAGGAATGCTGAAAAAGTGTTCATTGCCCAGACTGCCCCTTTGCTGTAGGATCCAAGTGCAGCTCTGTTTGTCTTGTCTCTGTTTTCCTGTGCCTCCCATCTCTTCACAAGCATCACTGGAAATACCATTCCTGTGTGCCACAAGCAAGTGCCCCCTGAAAATGCCACTACCTAGCTTGTCACCAGTACAGCACTGGTCACCATAACCACTCATAAAAACATCCATTCTTGGGGTGACTCCTGCCCAGTCTGAGCTGCAGCCACTCCCCGTGACTTCAACTCGTGGCACATTGTGGGGCACTGGAGGGAGCGGCTTCCTGAGGTCACCAGCCAGGCTGTACCTTATTTCTGATCCTCAACAAGTTTGGACAGTGCAAAGCCATTCCTGTCCCCTGCACTTGCCAGCTCTCTGACAGCCCAGGTGCATTTTGCTTCCACGCTTCTGTGTGCAGCATTTCGTTCTGGCCACTGCAGACCATTCACAGAGTGGTTTGGGTCCCCGTGGGGCTTGTGGAGCTGCTCTGGGTCACTGTGCTCTTTTCCACAGCTTCGCACATGATGAGTAACCCTGTCAAGCCAACTCTGCATTTGAAGCTGCTCTTTGAGCTCACTTGGTGCTCTCACAGTGTTGCCTTTTCCGATGGACTTTTCCAGCTGTGGTTTATACCGGTGAGAAGGGAGAAGCAGGAGCACTTTCCACATGCAGCATTACAACATGCTGCAGTGGAGTTGGTTCTTGGAACACAGCAGCCCCCTAAAACGTCAAATAAATCCTTAAACTATTCATCACTCTGTTTTTGGGGTGGCAGTTAAGTCTTTCAACACTCCGCGAGTTTCTTTCCCCAGCAGTAATTTCGCTGGTGAAGAAATACAGCTCAGGGCACTCCACAAAGGCCTCAAAATTCATGTTTTGTTTTCATTACCAAAAAAATGCTTCACTGCATTAAAGAGTGGCCCATTAAAACTTTGTACCCTGTCTTCTCTGCACCCTGTCGTTGTTGGCAAACCCTGCCCCCTGCGCGTGCAGCGCCGAGCAGCAGCTTCTGCACATTCACAGGGAAAGGGGAGGAGGGCTCAGCACAGCCCAGCCTGTTTAGGTGTTAAGAACTCAAAACTTTGAATAGCCACGCAGATTTACTCAGTAAATGTGTGTACTGAACCTTAAGCTCCCAGTGCTTCCTCTGCTTTCCGTCTATCCCAGCACAGCCCATGTGCGTGTCGAAGGAAATGCATTAACTGTCTGGTTCCTGGGATAAAATGAAACACTGTACAAAGCTATAAATTTAACTGTCTCGGGCAAATGGCCCTAAAACAACAATGGAAAAGAAAACAGTGAATTGTTAGAGTCTTACTGAACTTTGGGGTTATATGAATGAAATGTTGCCACGTGGACTGGGCCGTGTTCTCTGATACCATAGAAACACTAGAGGTTGGAGAAAACAGCAAACGTGTTATAATTAGGGTTTAGGGGAGCTTTTGGGTATTCTCACAAGTAACTCAGAGTACCTGAATGCTGACACAGGCATGAGAGAAGGCAGTGAAACCTGAGACTGCTTAAGAGGGCAGAACGTGTTTCATCAAAGTTCAGTGGGGTCTTACTGATTCCAGTTTCATTTAATATTTCCAGAGTTTATTTAGATATAAATGGCACATTAATTAAATTTGCGACTATATTAGAAAGTCAGAAGACCAGAGTGAGGTGCAGCTGTGGAGAGCACATGTCACCAAGCTGCATGAACCAGGACCCAAAGCAAGTGGTGCAGGGCACAGCCTGGAGCACCGGCACTGCAGAGGACAGTGGGGCATCAAACCTGCCCCTTCCACCTCTGGGATGGGCACTGGGGTCACTTCCATCCGCTCCCTACACTGCTGGGCCAGAAAGCTTGGGGCGGGGTGGTGCTGCTGGAAGGAGGGAGCCAGCAAGGCTGTGGCTACAGCATTCGTCAGCAGTGCTGGACATTGCCTTTGGCAGGGTTGGATAAGCTTGTTTTCCAGGGCAGGGGAAGGCCCTGCCCTGGTCTCAGCGAGGGATGTGGGGGGATTTCATGGCCGATTTGAAGGGGCAGCTCGATGGTGAAATCCAGCTGGCTGCGGGATGGTCTCTCTGGGAAATGGAGGAGTCCTCACTGGCAGGATTATTTAAGACTCGACTTTGAAAGATGAGACACTCTGCAGTTGGGAACAATGCTGCTCTGTCAGAGAGATGGACTCAATTACTTAATAGGTCGTTGCTGTCTGTCTCCTGCGATTTCCCTTTCAAGAACATATATTCAGCTGGGTTATTTCTCATGGGAAGACAAAGTGTTGTGAGAGAAGCCAGGCATGAGGAGGGGAGAGGCGGCAGGGACGGCAGCCGCGCGGATGCCTGGGCTGCTCTCTGCAGAGCGTGCTCCTCAGGATGTGGAAAAGCTGGGGTGGTGTAGCTGGGGTGGTCCTTTGGTCCTGGAACCAGCTGATCCCTCAGTCTCACGAGTCTCACTTCCTTTCCTTTGCCCACAAAAGATCTGCCACTTTGCTCTCCTGCTGCCGGGCTCTGCTCCCCAGGACTGCTGGTGGTGGCACTGTGGTCCCACGGGCCGTGCTGTAGATGCTGCTCGGGCTGTTGGTTTCTCTTTTGCCAAAACATTCTGCGTGGGATGGACACTGACAGGTCCGTACAGCTCGTCTTGGTGTGTGGCAGCCTCTCCTCTAGCACAGGAAGGCTCTGATGGCACTGGATCAAATGACAGCCAAGCTGGAGGAAAAGCTCATCTCTGGTTGTCCTTTAGCAGGACGTGGTGGGCGGGGATGTGTAAGGGAGCCGGTGACTCCTGCTCTCCCCAGAATCACTGCCAGCCGTGGGGGGAGCGTTCCGTGGGCACTTCCCTCGCTGGGGACGTGGGGCTCGTTGGCAGCCGTGGCTGGGGCAGCAGGAGCTCGGTGCCAGGGCAGCTGCAGGGCTCCCGTGCTGGTGTGCCCGCGTGTGCACACGCGTGTGTGAGCACCTGGGTGCTCACACGTGCCCAGGGCATCGCTCTTTGTGCACTTGTTTGTCACCAAATTAAGACACTGCGTTACTTTATGCACATTGCATTGATGCACCTAAATTGGCTGGATGTTCTTAAGCCCTGGGGCTGTAATGAGATTTTGTCTCTTTTGCCCATTTCTTTTTCTCTTCTTTTTTTTCAGAATAAGCCGTCTGTTTAATGGCACAGAGCCTATTGTCTTGGACAGTTTAAAACAACACTATTTCATTGATCGAGATGGGGAAATTTTCAGATATATATTAAGCTTCCTAAGGACATCTAAGCTACTGCTCCCAGATGACTTTAAGGTAAGGAGAGCTATAATCTGCAATCTATATTTTCCTCCCATCCTGTCATTTGTTTTGGTGCGGGTTGGTTTGTGTGCTTGACCTAAACACACTTAACTAAATGTTGCTGTTTATTTGTTAGGATTTTTAGTACTTGTGTATTACACCAGGGATGCTATTATTTAATAAATGGACCAATGGTTGTCATGGATACCATAAAAAGTTAAACGATGAAGCTTATGGCTAAATCGGTTTTTCTAAACTAATTGTATTTTCTCACATTTTTAGCTTATTTATCAGGGTATAACAACAATTAAGAAGCAACATCACACTTAGCAGGGTTTAATGCTCTGAATCTGAAAGAAATGTTTAAAATCTGATACTTAGAGGACTTGAACTGTATAAATCTTTCTCTTGTTGGTGTAAAAAAGAAACACCCTTAAACTACATCCCATGAGGATTTGTGTTAGATATAACCAATGCAGATACTTTGATTTCAGGAAGTAATCTGTTCACAGTTTATGAATGTCAGAGTATTCTTGGGAGATGGAATTAACTGAGGGCATTTTAAGGAGCAGGACATGGTTTTGTGAAATAGTGGCACTGGTTGTTGCTTTGCAGGCCCTGATTATTTAAAGGCTCTCCTCTTAGCCTTGTTTGTTTGGCTCTGCACTGACAAAGCTTCCAACATTGTCACCCTTATGTATGAAAATTGGAAGACAAAAGTGTCCAAACTGTAGATGACAAGATTCAACAAAAGCACTTACTCCAGGATGAAATGATGAATAAACTGGGATGGCAGATGGGGATCTGCTGGGTTAGAGGAGCAGAACATTGCTGTGCTCTGCAAGGCCATGTCCCTTTGTTGTTCTGGGTGGGCAGAATCACTTGGCTGGTTATGACTGAGTCAGTCCAGAGTTGTGGTTGTGGTGGTGGCTCTGGCCTTGGAGTGCAGCTGATCCTTGTGCTGCAACTGCTGCTCAGCCATTCTTGTCTGGGTTATGAGGGTAATGGTGTTTGACCCCATCATGGGAGGGTCTGCAGGGACCCAAGGCAGGGAGGAGGTTTGGCACTCAGGGGCAGTTCTGGAGCTCTAGTCCTGAGCACTGGCTGTCCAGGTGGGTTGTGGAGGCTGCCCTGGGAGTTGGGGTTGGGGTGCTGTGACACAGGGTGAGAGGCAGAGCACTGAGGGGTGGGTGTGAGAAAACTCTTTACAGAGAAATGAGGGAAAACCTGTGTGTAGCAATGAAGCTGAAGACCAGAGCAGTCCTGTGGGTTGTAAGATGGATCAAGTAAAGGGGGGCTGGGTGGAGCAGTGGTACAGGTGCCAGGGGGATGCCACAGCAGCAGTGTTTTGGACCATCTGTTGGGACAAGAAGGTGTGAGAAGAGAGGGTGGAGGAGATGCAGCTCGAGATGATCATGGCCTCAACTGGCATCCACATTTCAGGGGTGCTCTGGAACAAAACCAGCAGGATTCAGCAAGAGCCTGGAGGGGGAGAGTGCCAGTGGATGCCAAGGACTTGTCTGCACAGCGAGCCGCTGGCAGGGCTGGGAGAGACTGGGGAGAGCCGGCGCTGCGCCCGGGTTCAGTCCGTTGTTCCAGACCATCTCTTTGCATAGGGTTAACTGTATTTTATTTAGTTCCTCCCTGGGAGAGCTTTAGAGCAAACCCCAGGCTAATGAGGGCTCAAGAACAAAGCAAAGCATTGCTAGGTAGGGAGTAACTAAATAAAAACGCATAGAAGAATGCGCTGTAAAGCTATATTAAAACTGCATTGTAAACGGATTTGACTTCACAGAAATCGTGTAATTTTACCAGCATGATTAAAGTGACAGAAGACAATAATCAAAGGCAGCAAATGGAATCACTCGGTGTTTCTAAATGCAAAACTCTATTTAAGGTATAAAACCTGACAGGTTTTCCAGTGAGACTTGCATTAAATGTTCTTTATGTCAAACAAAGCATTATCAAGTGTTTTGAATATTTATTAGTTTTTACCCCTTAATTTAATCAAGCAGTTTATTAGCCTCAAGGTTTAGCCAAGTTGCTTTTCAACTTGAATTGCTGCTCAGATGGTTATTTTGGAAAGTTTGGAATGTTAGTACCACACCAGCGTTATTGTGTTTGCCATTTCAGTGTTGTTTTCATACTAAGTTAACACTGAAATGCGGAGAAAGTGGGGTATGTGTTCCGAGGCTAGTGATTCTGTATTATCAAGTCTGAGTGGTGTGTTTACAGTGAATATTAATTACACTTCCAACTACTACTCAGCCAGAACTTGAAAGTGTCTCCCAGGTCTTCCTGCTGCAAGCAGCTCTCTTATGGTTCATGCAGTTTCCCTGGGTCTGGGGGCTTTGCAGCCACACGAAGTGTGCTGAGGAATTGGTGGGAGTGGTTTGCCTGGGTGATGGTGAGCAGCCCCCACAGCATCTCCTCCTGCCCGTCCTGGAGCACAGCAAGGAGCCAGCAGCACCTGGCTCGGCCACGCTGGCTGGCACAGGAGCTGCTCCTCCTCTGGTGCCCAAATATTCCCTGCCATGATCTCCCCCTGCCATCTGAGGTGTTTCCCCAGGACATTTATGAGCAGCACGTGTCCCCTTCACTGCCAATACCGAACTTCCCACAAAATCAGGACATGTTGCACCTACGTGTTTGAGACTCACTCCCTGCTCAGAGAGCATCAAATTCCATCTTGAAAAGGGGAGGAGCACAAATGCACAGCTTTATATGGATTACAGAGGTCACCTGCAACACCAGAATGACAAGGCCACCACTACAATTTATTAATACAGTTACAAAACTAGTGTGCTTTCATCTAATTTTGAGTATTCTCAAACTGACCTTAGCAAATGGTACAGTTGTCATCACAGAAATGAGCAACTCTCTCATAGCCAGGAGTCAGATCTTCACAGCACTAAAAATATAAAAGAAACGTTGAGTCAGGATGGCAGTTTGTTGTTTCATGTAATAAAGATTAACAAGTGAAAAATAGGCAGAAAGAGCCATTTCAGCCTGTTCAGGAGTCAACATTAGGTACAAAAAAATAAAGGATGCCTTTGGTACTGAGAGAACAGCATCAGGTTCACAGGAAACATGGTGTCTCAGCTTCTGTTGGGTGTCTTTGCCTGTGGTTGGCAGATCTGTCCCAGCCCACTGCACTGACATCCAAACAGCAGCACAGCTGGCCTTGAGGTCACACCTCCCAACTCCTCCCCAGGAAGATGCTCCCCTTGCCATAGGTGACTGCAGAATTTAGCCAGTGTGAAATCCACCAGGCAAAAAACTTTTCTACCCAACAATAAACAGAAAATTATTTTGTGAAAGGCAAAGGGCTGTATTTTTGAAAGATACATTTACCTTTCCCGTGAGATCTGAGTGTTGGCCAGAAGCTGTGGATGGAGAAAGGCTGTGTGCATCCCACCTGCTCCCTTTTTCAGGTGACCTGGCAGAACTTCCCCACCAGTTCCTACAGCAGCCATAAGAAGTTGAAGGCTCATGGTAGCTATGAAGGCTCTCTGTGGTACTTTACAGAAAAGTTAGAGGCTGTACTGTCTCCCCTTTCAGTGTAGCCAAGAGCACCCTGCTTGTGAGCAGGGACCATTGCTGGCAGTGGGAATCGCCTTTGGAGTAAAGCAGTTTTCCTCAGCCAAAGAGAAGCAGCTCCTTAGCTCTCACAGGCAGTGCTTGACTCTGGGCTGTGCTGCCACAAGGCACACTGCTCTGAGGAATCTGGGAAGGTAGGGAAATAATCCTGAGAAGAAGTGGGCGAGGCATTAGTCGTGCAGGACAAGGAACTGCTGGATACTGTCCCACATCTGCTGTGGATGCTGCCTGCTGCTCAGCAATGCTGCACTGGCACTGGGGCTGGAGCCCCCGTGAGAGGGTGCAGCACCCCTGTGCAGTGCCCTGGGACAGCAGCCCTGGGACAGCAGCCCTGGGTTTCAGTGAACCTCTGTGCCCTTTGCCCCTGCAGCTACTGCCGTGCCTGCTTCAGGGAGATGTGCCTCTGTTGGACAGGTCCAGAAGATTCATGTCTGCATCTGCCTTATCCAAACCAACAGCATGGAAATGTTTCCTTGCAATTCCTGTGGCACCTTCCTGGCAAGGTTCCTTTTGCGTTGAATTCTTCTACTTCATACTTCATGTTAAACTTTTGCAAATCATCAGGACAGGATTTTATATCTACAGTGCCAGGGTGGACATACCTATGTCAGTATTACCCAGGCCTCCTGAGCATTCACTGCAGGTAGTCCAGAGCTGGGCATCACTTCCAGGCCTGCCAC
Source organism: Margarornis squamiger (assembly GCA_035222235.1). Classification (NCBI taxonomy): domain Eukaryota; kingdom Metazoa; phylum Chordata; class Aves; order Passeriformes; family Furnariidae; genus Margarornis; species Margarornis squamiger. The sequence goes on along the minus strand of JAWWTY010000019.1, from coordinate 1,983,984 downwards.
AGACACGCAGTTCTCCAAACAATGTATAAAACCTGAGGGAAAAGGCTGTGAACTCGGTGGTGTGTTGAGTCCAAGACCCTGCCCAAGCACAGGCTGTGAGCCACTCATTCTTTGTTCCAGGTTTTGTGAAATCCTCTTCCCTCCCTAGCTGGGGTTGCAGATTCCTTGGGCATGCCCCAGTCCCTCAGTGCAGAAAGGCCACAAGTCCTGTAAGAGGATCAGAGCGGGTCAGGCTGTGCTGGTGCCTGGCTGTGCTGTGGGCAGGACGTGGACGGGGGGTCACAGGGTGTCCCTTCACTGTCACTAGTGGACAGCAGTGAATCTCTTGCCTACAGAAGACACATTTTATCCCCTCTACTTGTCACAGCACAACAAACTCCCTTTATGGCCACTGCCTGACAAGAGGTGCCCAGACTCCCTCAGGCCGAACGTGGACATTGCCTGTTGGCACAAGCACACCCCAGTTCCCAGTGTCCATTACAGACCCCTTCTTCCAGGTGCACAACCCTTTCCAGCAGATCTGGGCTCAACCCAAGTGTGGAATAGACATGGGGATGAGAGTCTTTTTAGAAACTAACCCAAACCCCTTGGTTTAACCCAGGCAGTTTTGACCAGGTCACCTCATCCCACAGAGTGTGTGATGCTCCAGCACAGCCCTGATTTCCACAGGGCCACCTGAAGTGTGTACATGAAGTGTGGCTGTGTCGTTTGGGAACAGTAGTGGAAGAGCTGTTTCATTTGAAAGCAGGTTGTCTTCTCACAAAACGATGTGAGAATATAACATTTATCCTGTTTATTTTAGGGCAAACCACAACTCGCAGGAGTGACTAAAGAGCTGCATTTGATGGAGTGGGCTGAGAGCTGGCTGTGGGGGAGGCAGGGGTGCTGTGAGCCTGGTTTTGTTTGTTTTGTGGCATTACTGTTTTGGCCCGGGGGTGCAGCCCATTGAACTCCTGTGATTCAGGGCACTGTCAGGCTAGTCCAAAGCCCAGGGAAGGCAGTCGTAGCCTCTCATGAACGTGATGGGCTTTGCATCCAGGCTCACGTCACTGAACTGCTCTCTGCTTCCAGAAATGAAGGACTGGCTTTTCTGTCACTGTACCATCTCTTCTAGGTTCTACTGTTGAGTGTTCTTAGCACATATTCGCTTGATTGACCTCACAAATAATACCTTATTTTATAGTGGCCATGAACCCAGATACTCTAAAACTAGTTTTTCAGGACCTGCTGAAAACAGCAGACAACTTTCCATTGCCTTCAGTAAGCACTGGGTGCTCCTGTTCACTCCACACCATTGCATTTTTCCTTAGCATTGCATGTTTTCCTTTGCTTGAGAAGAGATCCGTGGCGCCAGCAGATGCCAAGTGAGTGTTTGGCAGGCCACTGCACACAGCTCTGCAGTGAGCATGGTTAGGTGGTGGACTGTGCCGATTCAGTGTCCTGCACAAAGATTTCAGAAAATGTGGGGCAGGGGTTGTTTTTTAATTTAGGCCACTGACCCCTGTAGGTTTAAACTGATCCCCTGCTCAGTAACCAGGGAGATCCACTGGTGGACAGGAGAAACAGTAATGGTCCAGCAGGGAGGGGAAGGGTGGGAATACCTTCCGTCAGGGGACGAGGCTTTGGGGCTGATGCTGCTTTACCTGAGACCAGGCAGTGCAGCCAGTCTCCACACCTCCGTGCCTGGCCTGTTCCCAGTTGTTTGTAGCATGCCTTCTGTAGGATTTCTTCTTTAATCTTCCCGTTGTTTTTCATCTTCAAGCTATGTCCCGTGAGTGTGTTTGTTGCCCTCATTTCTTCCCACTTGCTCTTATCCCTCTCCCTCTCTGCTCTGGTCTTTTTTTCTCCCTTAGCAGTGTGTGCATTGTCCCAGCCTTAACAGACATCAAAGAGATGTAAAGCATTGGATGTCCCTTTTGTAAGGAGATAACCTTGCCGCTGTCACTGTGAATATTCATACGTCTCCAGGCTGCAGGCAGCCCTGGGGTGAAGGAGCACCTCAGCTAACGGTGGTGGGTCTGTGGTGCCAAATTTGAACAGAGCTAACTCCTTTGGTTCAGTAATACCCTGGAGCAGCAGATTTTACAGGTTAATTCCAAACCACTATGAAGAGTTGCACCTTTTTGTGCCGCACGTTCATTTGATTCCCCCTCTTCCCCGAGTCCTGGGGCAGCAGCACACCCGTTATTTTTCATGTAATTTGAGTGCCCATTTCTTGATTGCTCCTTGTCACACCATTCTTTCCAGTCGCAATGATTCCAGTCATTTCACTCCTGTGATTTTTTTGTTTCATTTCATTGGGGTAGAACTGGCCTGTGTTCCATGTGTTCCAGCACACTGCACAGAAGTCAGGTGGTAGCTTACCTGTGGTGCAGCATTTGCATCTGGAAAGAGGTGCAAGAGCCAGGCAAGCAAAGAGCAGGTCTTTGCAGGGAGGAGCTGGTGCTGTGCCCTTGTTGCTCCTCCTCCCCTCGGGAGGCTGAGGGAGGTGGTGGGGCCAGTGTAAGCAGAGTGCCCCATGTGTGGGCTTCTCCTTCTCTTTCTTCTCTGGCTTGGCCTGGTGGGCACTGCTGCCTCCTCGGGGCAGGGGCGCCCACACCCTTTGCTACCACATCCTCTCACATATCTCAGCTGAGGCAGGAAGATCTGCCCCAAATCTGATGAAAGGATGTGCATCCGATGAGAATGTGCAGAGGACATCTCAATCACTGAAGTGGGAATTGGATCAGATTGGGAATTTGAATTGCCCAAAGCCCGAGTGGTGAGGTGATGGACAAATGGCAGGGAAGAACAGCTTCTTTTAAGCTGTTGGAGTGCACAGCTGAGCTCCCAGCCAGCAGGATGGTCACTCCCTCCATATAATTTACCAGGCTCCAAAGTACGCCTTAAATACATGAATAGTCATGCAGGGAGCAGCTGAGCTGCTGTAGCTGAATTTCAGCCTCAGCAAAGACAGGTGAGAAGTGAAGCTGAACTGACATCTCCATCTCGGAACATGTGCGAGAGGCGACAGTGAAGCCTGAGATCTCTTCTAAGATCAGAAGTATCTGAGGCCAAGAGTGAAGATTAAGGCTCAGAACATCTTCTCTTACATCAGTAGCCTTTGTTTATTGCAACCAGCTATTTTGATTTCTTAATCCAAGACTAAAGCCTCCTGGCATTGAGCTTGTGGAATATAATAAGTGAAAGGATAATTCAGTGCAATGGGAACTTCATGGTCAGCTCAAATAGATTCAACACTAACACCATGTGGTTTTCTGTGTAGGTGTAAGACGAAGACAAAGTATGTGGATACCTGTTGCCTTTGCGCTCTTGCTGACAGTACATAAGCCTAAGTAGGTCAAACAGGAACAATACTCATTTTTAAAAGGGAACTATAAGCATTTCTAGTTTCTCTCTCTCCCTCTCTTTTCTTTTTTTTTTTTCTCCCAGGACTTTAATCTTTTATATGAAGAAGCAAAGTATTACCAGCTGCAGCCAATGATTAAGGAACTTGAGCGATGGAAACAAGAGAAAGAACAAAGGAAACATTTCCAGCCTTGTGACTGCTTGGTTGTAAGAGTGACTCCAGATCTGGGGGAAAGAATTGCATTGAGTGGGGAGAAGGCTTTAATAGAAGAGATCTTCCCAGAGACTGGGGACGTCATGTGCAACTCTGTGAACGCAGGCTGGAACCAGGACCCAACCCACGTTATCAGGTTTCCCTTGAACGGATACTGCCGGTTGAACTCGGTGCAGGTAATGAATGGCCTTTTGGTGCTGGCTCATCTCTTTGCTGGGGTGGTTTTTTATTATGTCTTGTTCAATTATATGCAGATTATTTGCTTCTGCCCAATTACTTTCAGTGCTTATACTGCAAGGAGACATTTTCTGCCTGGTGAGATCACAGTCTTTCAGGTTTTCCCAAGTCTAAGCAGAAAAATAGATTTAGATTGTGTGTATGTTAGTGCCATGCTGGTCTCATAATGGTGTTATACTGATAAATGCTAATTTTTTCATCAATGTATAGCCTTCAGCAGTTTTTTTTTTCCTCCAAAGTGCCTGCAGGAAAAAAGAGAGAGTTCCAAAAACTACAAAAAAAAAATCTCCACACCATTTTATAGAAAATGCAACAATGTGTAAATGCATAATTTATGTCTCACTCATAATTAAATGATGGTGCCTGCGGGATGGACTTAAAAAAATTGATCTCTGCACTTTTTTTTTTTTTCAAAAGGATGTTCTATAAAAATTGCCCAGAGTATTTTAAACAAAATGTATTTCATTTTATACTCAGAGTTTTGACATTAGGTTTAAAATTAAACATATGAAACAAAAGAAGCTAACTGGACAGATAGGTGGATGGCAGCAGAAATAAATACGTGGCCCATGTTTAGGCAGCTGCCTGAGGGACAAGCAGTGCCATTTCACAGGGATCATCCCCAGAGCGCCGGGGGGGTGGCTGTCCTGGGGCTGTGCACAGGAACAGGGGTGATGGTGCCATTAACTTGGGCCTTAATTAACAAGGCCAAGACAGAGCTCTTAGTTTGTGTATGCCTTTGGAAGGGGCTGCAAAGGGAAACCGACCTACAGGGCATTATTTCCAAAGGTACCACCCCCTGCAGATGGGCTGTGACTGCAGGTGTGAACTGGGCTGTGGGAAATGCCTTGGTGGTCTTCCCAAACTGCCCCGGGGGCAAATAACCCGCAGGAGAGCTGGCCCATGGCCCGGGCTGGCCACAGTGCAGGGGAGGGAGGTGCAGCCCCAGGGAGGACAATACCCAGAGGTCCTGCTTACCTTGTGGTTATTACACCTCAGGCTCAGGGGCCCTCCATCTCCCAGGTGACATCATCTTCAGGATACCTGCAGTTACCTGACTGTGTAAAGATGGAGGGAGTTGTTTTCACAAGCTGAATGTGATGGTGACACCCCTCTCCTTGGGGCAGCATCCCCTGGGGCACCGTGCACTGACAGACACTGCTGTCTGAAACCATCCTGAACCCAGCTGCTTTGGATGGGTTTTGGTTCGAGTCTCCCAAGCAGTGTATTTGGTGGAACTTTAACAGTCTGTGGTTAATTTTGCACAGTCCTCAGCAATTTTATGTTTGGCAAGGGCTGGAGTGGGCTGCCCCAGAAGCAGCAGCCCCGTTTGCTGGCAGTGGAACAGGGATGAGTTCAGCCCATCCCCGTGCTGGGGGGAGAAGGGAGCAGCTGCAGCTTAGCCCAGGTGGGTGGAGAGGCCAGAGCATTTGTGCCTGAGCCATGCTGTCCATGTGATCCAGTTAGATGCACACAAGGAATCAGAGGGACTGAAACAATAAGGGGTCCCCGTGAGCCACTGGCCAGCTCAGCACTGCCAGCAGCCTGGCAAAGCACTGGATGCCCGCATGGCATAACACGGCCCTCTTTTATCCACAGCACTGTAAGCAGTAGGATACGTGTGCTGCTAGTCAAAGCTGAACACTAATTACTGTTATTATTTGAATGTGTTTTGAATTCAGTCAAAATTCAGGCAGAATCAAAGAGTCTCTTCGCAAGTTCGTGCTGTAGAAAAAATTTCTGTCAAAGAGTCTACAGTATAAGTAATACTATTAAATTACATCATTTTACTAAATTACATCATTTTACTGTATAATTAATAGAAAGTGTTTTCAAACACTTTCTGGAAAATGATGCATTTCTGAGACCAAAGGCTGATTTCATCAGCAGCTAATTATCATTGGCTCCGATGAGCTCTGGTCAGTGCACAGGCACTGCTCTTCCCCTTCCCAGGATTTTTTGGGCAAAACAATATGAAATCAGAAGTTGGAAGTACAGTGAAGGAAATGCACAGACTTAAGGGAGATGGGCAGTGGTTGGAAGAGCAGAATGGCTTCCAAAGAATCCCCCAAAACCACCCAGGAAGCCTGTCTGCTGTTTGCTGAGATATGTCTCTTCTGTCTCCCTATGCCCTGCTGAATGTATTTGGTAGCACAATTGCAGTATTTATAATTTTTTTATATTTGAAAAATATATTCATTAAATGCTTTGTGTGAAGAACTGTGCATATAAAACAAAGGCCTGTCAACACTGAATAGGTAGGGGTAGGCAAAAAAATACAGTAACTTAATTTTGCACCCATTTGTAATTATACAAAGGTAGAGAGGTTTTCTCGACTCCATGCAACAGGTTCTGGTGCAAATCATGAGTTTAACTTAGAGAAAAATCTGTGATACTCGTGTATGTTGAACATTGAGTCTTCATAGTTAAGAACGAATCCGTTAGTATTCTGCAAAATTTAAATGAAATGCAGTAAGTGAAAGGATCTTGTTTGTTTGGAAAACCTTCCAACAAAATCAGATGCACTTGGAATATTGGAAGATTATTAAATCCTAGCACAAATCCTCTGTTTAATACAATGTGTTTGTCCCCTACATGGGAGAGTCACAGCTGAGACTCACTTCTTGGCATATTCTCTTTGGGGATTTTCAGGAAAGTAGCTCTGATTCCATTCAGAGATGGTTACACTTTCCCCCCATCCATATCTTACTTTCAGGAGAAGTAATGTGCATAGAGTCAAATTCTCCAAGCGGAATTCAAACCTGTGCATGTCCAAAATGCAGTTCACCCTCGTGCCAGTGTGTACAAACCAGTGCTCTGCACACAGGGAAGCACTGCAGGAGCCTTTCTCTTGGATGTGAGCTCAGCTCCTCCATGGGAGATTAAAACTGTGATATTTAGCCACTCTCTGCATTGTTTACAGCGTTTGGCCTGTTTGGTTTGGTGGCAAGAAAAGTGATGATGCCAAGGTTTTTATCCGTGGGTTACAGCCTGCCTGCAGTCCGGTCCTTGCAGCACGTACCGAGCACGAATGAACCACTTTGTTGTGCCTGTGGTGCTCTGAGGTGTGAGCTGTACCTGCCCCCTGTGTTTGCACAGGGAGAAAGAACCCTGTGTTAACGTGCAGCCTGCCAGAGCTTTGGTCTGAGGCAAGCCAAGGGCACCCCCGTGCTTGCTTTGTCTTAGGAGCAAATTGATTTTAAAAAGTTTTTAAGCAAGGATTTTGAAGTGCCTTCTCTCTCAGAAAGCTTACCTGTCAATCCTCTGTTCCACTATCTAGTTCAGTGGGAGAAGCCTCCTTTTCTGTGGCTGGGTTGTCTCTCATCTTCATCTTGCCAGGGCTGGGAGCACTGGTACATAATACAGTCAAAATACACAGCAGCCTGTGAAACAGCAGCCTGCTGATGTCTTATTCCTCCTTCTGCCTCACACTGCTCCTGCCTTTCTCTCTGAGGACGAATAAGTGGTAGTGTCTGCACCCCATTTCTGTCCTACAGGCCTCGTACAGCCTGGACAAATAAGGGAGATGAAAGCTTTCTTTCTCTGCCTTTTAAATATATTTTGATAACCCACTCTCCTGCCCCTTCTTTTCATCTCTCCCGGTTCGTTATTCTTCCATACTCTGGTGTGCTTTTTTGATCTTTTCAGTTCTGCAACTTTTTTTACTGTGTGGAGTATGTAAAAATCAGGGCAAAAGTCAGGGAGATTTGGCAGATGTGGCTTTCTGAGAGCGCTGGGTCCCCGTGTCCCAAGGCCAGGCAGAGCTCCTCGGGCAAGCTGATTTCCAGCGCGCTCGGCGTGGCGCGGGCAGAGCTGTGCTGGAGCAGCCTTTGCAGCCAGGGTAGCAAAAGTAAAACGTTTGAGTCACCACTGAAAACCCAGAGCTTGGATTAAGTGCAGATGGGTAACAGAGGCGGCCTCTGAGGAGGGATCGAAGGGATTAAACCAGCAAATGCTGCTGCCATGGCTTGCATTGCACTACGGCACTGCCTCGGACACAGCTGTTCTCTTGAAGTCATGTTTCTGGAAAAAACAAAGCCAACATTCAGGCAAAAGAAATGGTGCACTGAGAAATGCACCGTGGCCTCACGTGGGTCTGTGTGTGAGGGCGAGGGCAGGGTCTGGTGTGCAGATCTCAGAGTCAGTGTAAGTGCTGACGTGGTAGAACTGAGAAAGAAATTAAACTGTCTGTCACCTCAGCCCACAAAAGTGGGCTGAGGGTGGGTGCATTGCTTAGACACTTGCCCAGGCTGGGTGAACCTGTGGCTCGGTCCCTGTTGCTGTGGGTGGCTGTCACTGGGGATGCTGGTGTGGCCGAGCCCGTGAGGTCCAGCATCCCATCAGTTCACTTCCCATGTGCTGCAGCAGTGGAGGCAGCACCCTGGTGAGGCTCTCAGAGCAGCTGCTCCCCTGGCAGTGTTTTATCAGTAGGGAAAGCCACGGGAACCTCTTTTCCTGGCTGCTGCCCTGGACTCAGGAGGCACCACGGCCTCTCCTCTGGTGGGTCCACATTGCAGATCCGCCGAAGGTGGGTCTGGCATCTGCTCTCACCTAAGCCTGGGAAGAGCCTGTGCGTCCTGCTCTGCTGGGAAACCGTATATCAACACGCTCACGCATGTGACAACACGGCCCCGCTCACACTGCCAAGATCAGCATGTCCTGGGGTAATGTGCTGTGTGACAGTCACAGAAATTAAAGTTGCCTCTGGGTTCCTTAAATTCATGCATCTAAATTGCACCAACTTTTCTTTGGGAGGAGAAAGAGAAAATACATATTTGGGCAATACAGATTAACCTCTTTCTTGGGCCAGAACATTTCCCCGTTGTCCACGTCTTGGCTCTGCATCCCGTCCTGCCATGCTTTGCTCAGAGCAGCCCTCCCTCCCAGCGAGGGAAAACAGCTGCCATTGCCATGAAGATCTGGTGGATGTGTCACTCAGACTCCTCATACATTCTCATCTGCCAAGGAAGAGCTTCTCAGCCCCTCTCTGCAAGATTGTTCATATTACTAATGAATAATGGGCACTTTTTATTACAACTTAAACCCTATGTTGCTTTCTATAGGCAGTAAGAGATAGCATCAATATCACCACAGTCCAGTATTTTACTATATAATGTACTAAGTTGCTCTGCAGAGTGCTTATTTCTGTGATTAATTTTTGTTTTCTACAGAGGTTTGCTGAGAGCGAGACTTTAATCACAGTATAGTCATTTAACAATAAGTTATAGAATTATAGCTGAATAATATTCATTCACAACGAGGACTCGAAAGACTAAATCCATCATTTGGATCTGGCGCTTCCGAATGCTTTTATCACTAAAATTTGCTAAATATTAATCTGGTTTTTTTTTCCCCCCACATTGCAGGTGCTCGAAAGATTATTTCAGAAGGGATTTAACGTGGCAGCTTCCTGTGGTGGTGGGGTGGATTCCTCTCAGTTCAGTGAATACGTGCTGTGTCGCGAAGACAGACGACCACAACCCACCCCAACAATCAGAATAAAACAGGAGCCCCTGGACTAGACTCTCCCTGTACCCCCTTTGTAACCGTAGAAGTGTTTAATAGTCCCTTATGTGAAACACTAAGGATTTGCAAAACAGTATTAGCAAACAGATTTTGACTTTATGTTGCCAATTAGTGGTATTCTGAAACTACCTGTCACATAGCCAGCCATGAAATGCATTTGAGGAGCCAGTTGTCCGTTCTCCACGGTGGAATTGCGGAGCGCTCCCAGCACAGCAGGTCCCTGGGATGTACTCTGGGCTCAGCAGCACTGGTGGGAAACAGGCACAGCTTCCTAAACCCCTGACCCCGCACTGGACTTGTGCAGGAAGGCCAATGGAGGCAGCTGGATGGATCAGCAGGAGAATTGGTTCTGGCAGCCTCCCCAGGGACACCCCGGTGCCGTGGCACGTGCAAGTGACGTCTGAGAGAGGAAGATGGAACGCCAAAAACCGCACTGAGACTCTCCCCTGACTGCCACAGCCCCTCCATATCAGACGTGCTTTACACCCCCAGACACCATGGAGCCCCTCTGCGATTGTACTCACCCCACTAGCAAATGGCTTATTTTTATACTACATTTCCAACTGAAGTCTCTCTCTGTGGGCAGGATCCAGACGCAGAAAAGGACCGATTTATAGTCAACTGGTGCTCAGTACTAAAAACCCCACAGAAACCAAACAGAAAATTAGACGAGGCCGATTATGGCAATATTTGCAACAGTAGGGAACTGGAAGCACAAAATAAAATGCCATCCACCATCACACAATGGTCACACACCCAACGTGGAGCTGTAGCTCTCTTAAAGCCAGTCTTGTTTTGACACAGAAACTGTTAAGTTTTGCATCATTAAAGAAACGTGGTTCTGCCAAGCAAGCTCTGCCACCCCTTGTTAATTATTTACTAATCGCGTTAGAAGCCCACATTTAGGAGGAAAGTTTAAGAATTTTGGACAAGCCTACTCTTTATGGGTCTGGAATTCTTGCAAAGAGCTGTTAAAAGCCTGTACTGGTGTTGCTGGATGAAAGCAGGCCACCTTTGGTTGAAATTGTTTTATTATTTTAAATTATTAATTCTGTAGCTGCCCTCTCTGCGTGTAACTTTCTCTGTAACAAAGTCAGGGGTCTGCAGGAGGGTCCTGCTACCGCCAGGAATCCCCATCAGCTCCCAGGGCTTCCTAACTCAGGAGACAGCACCGAGTCTGCAGGTGCGAGGTTATAAATAGCAGTCTGCTAAATCCTCTGTATTGCTGTTTAGCATGATTGGGTCCTCAATAACTAATTCATGTGTTAATCACAATTTAGTTTCTCCCACATTAATTTATAGAATACTGTTGTAGATGCTGAATTCTAATGAAACTCTTTTTAGATGCATAAATACGGCCATACAGAACAAGGGACAGAGTATTAAGTGGTCAACAGTTCTTTAATGCCAATTGGTTACAATCAGGCCAAATTTAAAAGAGTCACATTTAAGACTAGTATTTTCAAAAGTGATGAGCTGTACTGACTATCCAAGGACCAATCTAGGCAGGGGTCTCATTTTTGGAAAAGGGCTGGATACCTGTCCATGGAAAATCAGACCTCTGCAGGTTTTCTCACCTTGGTCACCCCACTCAGAAATCTCTAATGGCAATCTGGCCGGTTGGCCTGCTACCTTAGCAGAACACTTGAGCAAATCTGTCTACTTTAAGAGTTGTAAAGTTATTTTATTTTGTGGTTTTATACTTGTACGACATTCTAAAGTCGCTAGGCATCGCCATATTTGAATATATGGCACAACATTCACCTTTGTATGTAAGATATCTGTAGAATTGTATATTATACATTTAATATTGTAAAGAACTTAACGTATAATTGTCATGTATTTGTGTATGCACATTTCTTATACAGTACTTCATGCCATAAACATTTCTGTAAAGTAAACGAACAAAACTAAGCACGTAGGGTGGAACACTCACTGTATCTCCCATGTTGTTTGAAAGAGGTGAGGATTTTTGATTGCGTCTTCTCCAGCCTTTTGCTCCGTTCAGCTTGATGTAGCCATGTCTTACAAAAAGAAAAAAAAAAGGTCTTTTATTTATTACTTTCATACATCGAGTTACCTTTAAGTCCAAAGTATCCTTAAATAATTCAGGTTCTTGTTTTTTGTCCTGTACCCACCTTGCCCTGCCCGGGGTGAGTGGCACTCGCAGCGGCTCTGGCAGCGCATCCCCTCCGGTTCTTACCTCAGCCAGGGAGGAGAGGTGACCCCTCCTGGGGACATTTGGTCACAGGGGTCCAATCCTGCCCCTGGTGCTCAGGCCAGGCCTGTCGAGCTCTGTGCCCACAGGGCTCTGTGCCCACAGGGCTGAGCACCGGCGGGCACAAAGCGGGGTGATGCTCCTAGACCCGTGCAGAGCATTGCAAGTATTTGTGGTTGGTTTTCCCTCAGTTTGGTGTTTACGGTGTTTTCTTTACGGCCCAGTAAAGCAGCCCCAGTAGTTGGGGCTGAGGTGGCATCAGAAAGGGTTCCAGGCTGCGCCAGCCGAGTTAAATGTGAACTTGAGATGGAAAGCTTGAACCGTGACATCACAGCATTGACTGCAAAATAGCACTAAGGCAAGGAAGACATGTGGAAACAATCACTTTCTTAGAAGAAATATGCCTTTAAAAAAAAAAAAGTTAAGCTAGGACATGTTCTTTTAGTTAGTAACTTCAGGTCACTTATTTAAAGATTATTACAGTTTCATTTATATCTTTTTTACTTATTTCCCTATATTTTTAGGCAGCAATATCAACAAAAACCGATTTGAATTTTTACTTCTGGCCTTAAACCACAGCAACATAACTTAATGAAGAACATCGCTCAGCTTTGCTAAGAGAGGCTTTAAAATGCCACAGCCACTCCAGCGAGGCCGGGGTGTGCAGCCAAATGTTTCTGCTGTGGGGGCCAAGAAGTGTAGCCTGGTTTTTCCCTCCTGATTCCATGGAACCAAATTGCTCTGATCCGGTGTCCGAGGCTGTCCCAGGGAAAGGGAATGTTCTGTTGTGCTTATTGGACTCGTGGCTCCCGAGAAAGCAACTGCTGAGTGCACCCATTCTCTGGACTGATGGCATCGGGGTTTGTTGACAATTTTATTAGATGCTTCACAAAGGATAAGAATCAGCACAACAAAACACTGAAGTATTCGGGTTTAATATTTCTTTGTGGGTATTCTGTTAATATTTTAATGCAAAATGTTTCTGACCAGTGCTTAAGAACTACAAGACAATGTGAAATTCATGTTTGATAAATTAATACTGTATGTCACTCGATGTGTTACTTTAGTAAATTGTTTTATTTCTTTACAAAATAAGTACAAATAAGGGAGTATGTTTTCACACAAATTGGGGGTATTTACGAGTATGTACAGAAATCATCAAAATAACGTAACTCTAATAAACACAAGGCCTTTATAAACAATATGTACAAATTATCAATACATTTAAAACATAACTTTACACTTCCTGGCCTTAAATACCTTATGAATAATCTTTTGGCTAAATAGCAGCAGTATAAATTTTCTTCTGCTTTTCATAAACCTTAAAAAATAATTAAAACCTTTGTTTTTAAAACTATTGGACAAATAGTTCTATTTGTGCTTTCGCTATGGTTTCCCATCAAAAAAAAAAAAATATTGCCTCAAAAAAGTGGCAAGCATAACATAGTAAAAATGGAAAAGATAAATAAGCAAATGTCTCCCTTCTGTGGTGACTGGTAACACTGTTAAAGTCTCAAATACAACCTGTGCCCACCTGGCTGTTCCTGTTCCTCTCCGATCCCCATTTCAAAGACTCACTGACGTCGCTCGGCTTTGGTGTGGGCCCAGAATTCCACTTAGCAAAGCATTTAAAAAGCATTTATCCCACCTTTTGGGTACTTCCAGCTGCTCCTTATGCTTAGTGCTTGTTCATGGTCCTGCCCACACTGGACTCCTCAGGTCCCACCGTCCAAGGCACTGGGATTCTCACCAGCCCCAGAGCGGAACCGGCCCCCGAAAACCTTTACAGCGACTTTAAAAATCCATATAGAATACTCTAAAATCTTTACTGAACAATACTCTCTTTTAAAACCACCATTAAACCATACTCTTTGCAATAAATAAATTAACATCTTTTAGAAAATAAAACCCCAGCTTTGAATCGTGTCACTAACCAGCTGCTACAAATGCGCAAAAGGTTGAAGAGATTCAGAAAACAACTGGAAGCAAGTCAAGGTAACTCAGCTGAGACCCAAGCACACACTTTTCATAATACACTTAGGATTTGGTTCAGCAAATGGCTCAGGAAACAAGCTATGCAGTAAAAGCAAAAATCCTAAATACATAAAATTTGTGAGAGTGTGCTGGTCTCTTGGCTGTGCAAAAAATTGCCATTATAACTAAGCTAAAGTAACAACAGGTATCACTGTGGTTAGTGAGACAGTGCCAGCAAACTAAAGAGAAAACAAGCCCAGCACCGTAAGAACACACAGGAGAACACCACGGCTGGGCCCCGAGCCTGTGGCCTGTCCCAGCCCTGGCCATGACATGGTTTAGCTGAGCCATTTGCATCTGTGCAACTTCAACACAGCGACTTGAGCCTTACCTAAAATGGCCAAATGGAGCAAGACTTAGACGTTGTTTATATCCGTGGAGTTAACATTTTTAAAACCTTTTGCACATTTTTTTTTGGTGGTTTTTATATTATTATTTTTTTTTTACATAAAGGGAATTTATTGCATGTGTCTGACAATTTTCCAAAACAAAATTACTGGAACGTTGACTTCTGAAAAAAATAGAAGGCACATTAAAATGACAGCTTTCAATGCGAGTTGAGCTTCTGTATGGAGCAGTCAGTACGAGTGTTGGCTTTATTTAAGCAGAGCTCGGTAGAGCAGGAGGGAATGGCTCATTTCTCGCTCCTGTTCCATGTAGAAGATGAAGTCCCTGAGGTTTACACGTGTGATTTTCTGCCGGGGGTACTGCCGGGGGGACGCCGTGCCCAGGCCAGCCTGGCTCCCACCGCACACGCCGAGCCCCTGCAAAGGAAACACGAGCTGTGAGTCCTGCAGCAGCCAGGAGGCTCCCCGTGCCCTCGGGTTCACAGCCACCAGCTGCTGGAGCCTTTGAGCATCCTCAGTGCATGAGCATGAGCCTCCTTCTCAGAGCATTACATGAGATTTTTAGGGTTTATTTTCCTCCTCTGAGTCTCACCAAGCTAACCTGAGTAAAGAACTCCAGTGCAAACACGTGAAGTGAGACCTTGCCCACTTACAGCTTGGGACAAACGTGTCTACTTCTGCTACAGTCATTTCACTGTGGGTATATTGGACCAGTTTAAGTTCAGGAGCCTTTGGAGGACAGGACTCTGCAGCAGATGAAGCCATGTGTGCACCATCCTACTGGACTGGAAACAGGGGAGGGGCATATTGGGGTATTGCTACTCTGCAGGTGCAGGTCCCACAGGGACCCCAGTTCTCTCCTCTGGGTCTGCTGAAAGAAAGGGCTCAGGGTGGGGAGCTTCTCAACTTGAGCAGACAACCAAAAAATTAAATACAAAAATCACAGAGACATTGTGCAGTGATAAAGACAAACATCAGTATACTTGTTTCTACAGCTATGTTAAATAATTATGGTTTTTTGGGCTTTTTTAAATGGTTTCATAGGTACTGAATTACTAAGTATCTCATCCTGGCTTTGTATATTGAGAGAAAATTCCCAAACTGGGCCCTGAGGATGCTGAACATTTAGAAATGGAAAAGATGGAATTACAGCCTCTGCAGTCTCATGGAATTTAAACTGAAACCTGATGCACACACAGAGTCCTTTTTTCATCGGTGGGAGTCCATTGTTTTCATTAATTCCAATTGGTTTGGAGCAAAATAAACTGTTCTAACTTAGAAAAATAGGGTTTAATCCCTAAAAAGATTTACACTATTTTTCAAACCTCTAAGACATCTGGTAAAATTTTCAGTACTTTTAGTATCCCAAATTTACTTACCTACCTTTCTTTCCCCAGGAAATACTTATTCTAGGATCTTGACTCCAGCCATTAAGAATACAGTTAAGGGTAATTCTACTACTGAGAGGTTGTAAGGGAAATATATATGGTCTGTGGAGAGTAAGGCATGGCACTCTGCTCTCTGTGCACCACAGTCAGTCAGGCTCCTTGCAGAACTGCACCATTCATGGCATTTCTCCTATACCTGCTTATTAAATTGCAGCAGTGGGGCAAATCCTGTGCTGTAACCACAAACACAAAAGGCTTAATGGAGTGCAATGAATGTGGCTCAGCTTGCAGGGAACAGAGGGAGAAGCCCATAACCTTTGAGCACCACGAGCTGAGGGGTTCTGTCCTCCAGTGTGGAGGAGTTTGTGTTAATTAATTGATTGAGCAGCAAACCTCGCTGCTCAAGGAAAGCACGTGCTGCAGCTGCAGGGCTGCTCATCCCTGCTGGAGCCAGGCACAAGCCCAGTGCATAATCCATGGATTTAGTGGTGCTCCAAGTTCAGCCTTTGCACCAAACCACTTTGCCTCCCTAAAAGAAACAGGATCATTTAAACTGTTCCTCTCCATCTTCCACAGGCTGGAACAGCATTGTACCTTAACCTGCCTCTCAGCTGCATTCTCACCACACACCCACAGCTGTGCCCACTATTTCTAACCCTGAGAAACCATTGTGTATATCTTTATTTTCAATCAAGGTGACTCAAAAATATTTTTCCCTCTTCTCTGCTCCCCACATGGTGCACCTCTCCCCTGCCCACAGCACTACTTATGTCAGGTTCATCCTGACTGCAGGACCAGGACCTGTAAGCAATGTGGCCACCTTAAATTCATCAGAAACCACTGTCCACACCATTCTGGTCTAGAAGCATCCCACACACACTCACCAAATTGTAATAGAAAAACTAATAATATTTAGATTTTTCCTCATATGGAACTATTTCTTGAGTCAGTTGAGTTACATTTACAGCAGGTAACTGCTCTCTATGTGGAGAGAGTAGCTGGAATTAGGATGTGCCAAGTCATATCATTGCTTTTATCACTTGAGATGCCGAACTGCTACATGGGAAGAACACAACCAAACACAACACCAAGCTGTGCACATTCATAACCACACTCATCAGCCCATCAACTACCTGATCATGTTCTGGAGTTGTTTTACAGGGTGGGGAAAAATAAAAAATTATTTTAGAAATGCAGAAGCACATCTGCAAACTGACAGAGCAGCAATTTATATCTATCAATATGATCACTACATTAAAGATCAGTTTGTTTGGTACCAGACTGTACTCAAAATTATTCTGCAGGTGCTACATAAAAGAAAAGACAGACTATTAAATGTCACAATTATTTAATTATGTACATGAATTCAAGTATAGCTAATGATCAAGAACAGTGGAATGGAAGCAATTCAGAATTTTCTCAAGAAAAATCACATTTTTTTATCAGCATGAGAGACTTTTCATTAACCCAAAGAAACCCTGTGTTGTCTGTATCTATGGCAACTAATCAGAGTTACACAGATAAAAGTGCTAATAAAAGAATAAATGGTTGTAAATTGTTGACATCCCCTGTCTCCTGGCCTGCCACACCCAAATCACACACACACAAATACACATCAATACCAGTTTTTGTACCAGTGAACTCCTAGTTATAATTTTAGGAAAACTTAAGACATTCCAGACCAGAAAAAGACCATCTCATTTATATATGAACTCTGTGCCTTTTCATTTTGAGGCTGCTCACATAGCTGAGTTCCAGTGACCTCCTATCCCCTCCCATCCTGGCCTCTCCTTCCCCCACTGCCTCCTCTCCCTTGCTCCCCCAGTCCTTCCTTGTGCCACGCCAAGGTGACTTGGTGACTGCCTTGGCACCTGCAAACCCCACAGCACAGCAGGGACAACAGCAGAGAGCAAACCAACCATGCTGTGCTCCTCTGGGGGCTCCACAGGGCTGGGGGCAAGGGGCTTTCCTGAGACCCACCATGGTGCCCTGCTCTCCATTAACCTGCAACCCAGGACCCACTGAAACAGAGTCTGTCTGCTCTAATGGGCTTTAATGCCCTTCAGCTCCGTGCAGCTGGTGGGAATAGAGCTCATGGTGTTTTAAATGACAGTGTTGGGCTGTCAAGCTTAACTCAACTGTTGGAAGCTACTACCTAGCTTGCAATTATGGCTTCAGAAGAATCAGAGTAATTACTGGTTCGGTATGAACGTTTTGAAGCAACTCTGGATTTATGTCAGATACAACACAAGATTTGGGACACCCTTCTCAGCCTGTTTTCATGATTTTCCTCTGAGAAAACTCATGCTGTTGGCAAAGTGAAATATAAACAGTTCAGAATAAAATACTGACCAATGTATTCACTAGGTAAATAACAACAATCTGCCACAGAGAAGCCAATGAAGCCTCCTTTCTGACAGCTGTGTCACAGTTCTCTGGTAGTCCTGACCACAGTAAATGTGGCTCCTCTGCAGAGTGTTCATCACCTCTTACCTCTCCAGAAATACTCACTCTGCTGCCCTGCACCAACCACAAACTCCCCCTGCCTCCCAAACCTTCACCCATCTCAAAACTGTCTGGGAACTCCTCCATGGCTGGCTCTTCTCCCCCACTGCTCAGAAAGAAATGTCTTTGTGCATTAAATCACAATCCTTACAGCAGCAGGTGGATGGAAATGAAACCAGGTAACTCCCAGAAGTGTCCCCGACTCGAGAGAGAAGTGCTTTCACATAAGAAAGCACCTGTAATACAAAATCTACATTTCTTTTATAAAAATTTCTACTGTTGAACAATTAAATCCTTTCTTTCCCCACAAAGCTGTGCACCTTCAGCTTTGAATTACAGAACCATGGAAATACAGTACAATATTCTTGTCAGGCAACAGAAAGTTAAGGGCAAATAGAAGATTGCATTTAATATTTTATCCATCCTTCCTTCACCAGAAAACAATTCCGTCCTGACATCTCTGCTTTGAACAGAGTCTTGATCTGCGGCTATTGCTTCTCTGAGAGCCAGAGCCAAGGCAATAATGAGAAAAGATCCGCTGGGTTTCTTCCCAGGCTGCACGGCACATCCTTGTGGCAGACCTGCCCTCCAAGCCACCCTGAGAGAGGGAATCACACCGCAGCAATTCAAAGCCCAGCTATCCACGGAGTAAAAGACACCACGGCTTCTGCCCCTCCCAGCTCCATGCACTGCACAGGAGGGGGAAGATAAGCTATCTATTAGTCTGCTCTCACGAATGAGAGGCCTTGAATCACAAGAAACATTCTGGAGATATTCTGCAGCAATTATGTTTACTTGCATAAAACGCCATTAGATCTTTGGCTGAGAGGCACATGAAAAACAGGTATGATATTATGTATGATTAGCTGTCCCACATAAATTAGGGTTTAATTCAACACCTACTGAGGCTAATAGTAATGATTTCACTGAAACAGCCTTAAATTAGGATGCCCCTAAAGTACAGAAAGTAATAACTCTTCGTCAGCACCTCAAAGATTAACAATACTATATGAAATATAATTACACCTATAAAAATACTGTGCATCTTCTTCATAAGCACAGCATGGTGGTTTGCAAGTGTCTTTAGAAAGATTCATCACCAAAAGGTATCATTTAGGCCTCCAGATCAGCAGCATTTGCAGGGAGGATTAGATCCCATTCTCTGTTCGGAAGCTGGTTATTTTCATTTGCCAACATTTTTTACCCCGTACTATTTTAGTGCAACTGCTCCTACAGACTCCGTTTTGGCACACGTTCACTTGCTACACCCTCCTGGATGCAAATGCATCTCCTTTCCCCTGGGCACATAAACACACACCTCACCCTGCAGACAAACATCAGAAAAACTGATTTGCACAAGTACTTACAAGTACTTCAAATACCAACACAATTGCAACATTTCAAAGACAGCATGCAGTAATTTTTAAATTAAGAAATAATAAGGGGAAGGTAAATCATACTAAGTCATGGATACAGTGAAAATTTTTCCTTCAGATGTGATCACTTCAGTTTATAATTACCTGATGTTATTTGAACCCAAAGAACTGGGCTGCCATTACAAGCAGAGTGCTTTATATGTACCTGCTCTCTGCCTTTATTACACTGCGCCAAATCACATATGCAAGTGCTATTGTAATAAAAACCCTGCTTTGGGAAGCACCATCACACTGAAATCTTCCAGCTGAGGGAACCAGGCATTTATTCCAACCTGACCACTTACTCCTCCCTCTAAGACAGCTTTTCCCCCCCAGTTGAATGAAAGCAGGGGCAAAAAGCAGGCTATGAGGCATTCCAGGGAGAAACTACTTGGGAAGAAGAGAAACCTGCCACAATGGAAATAAGTAAGGAGAGGAAATGTAAGGCAGCTACGGGCTATGCCATCCACCTGCTCAAGAGAGATGGCTGTTCAGTCCTCACAGGTCCCTCTCAGGTAGGAGCCGCACTGCAACTAATTTCCACTTCGTAATCAGTGTATGCATCCAGTGTCTGAGCGGTCACTGCATTGATGTGAGCAAGAAAAACTCGAGCTTTTCCTGCACAGAGATACTGCTCTACATTCTGCAGAGACCTTTAACCTCCCCCAGATCTTTTGGTATCCCTCACTCCCACTTGGTATCTGATAAAAACACATTGCTTTGCATCCTCCGACTTCTTGCAACACACTCATGACTTGCTGGTGGTGCAAGTTCTGGGCCTTTCCATTTCCTTTGTTCATGGACCTGCTCTTCACTGCAGCTACAGGTCCTGCCAGCACCTCTATCCACAAACATCTCACACCTATCACAATCCACTGCCTTACTTGGACTTAAAAGCCATGACAATTTTACCTGATTAAGAATTCTCAAGTTCGGGCTGCATTCTTGCCATGGTAATTATAAGTGAAATATTCTATTTATCCTGTTTCCATCATACACGTATATTTTCATTTTGCTTGGAATGTTTCTCCTCCCATGCCTTCCAAATGTTTAATCAAGTGCTGTTCCCTTTGAAATACTAATCCTGCCAAATTTTTTTATTGTTATTTTTCAAGCATTGTGGTGCTTTCCCCTTCTCATCTTTCAGTATTAGCATAGGGGGTTTTTTTGTTTTGTTTTCTGTTGTTTTGCTGAGGTTTTTTATAAGGACTTGCCTGTCTTGCTCCAGCCTAGTCATGCTGTACATCCCTACAATTCCCTCTCACTGGGAGTCAAGAAATGTCAAACCAGCTTTGGGAGAAGCCCTACAGCCCAGCTTGCAGGATTCACATTTTCCTTGAGACATACTTGATTCCCATCAGAATTTTCTCTAATATCCTTGGATATTTGTTTGAAACTTCCAGTTTTACATAGTGGGTGGCCCTTTCTTTTCTAACCTGTATGACTGTGGCTTTCATTAAACCAGAAACTGAAAATAATTAAAATATTCTTGACATTCATCAATCTCTAGGCACATATAACTGCAAAATTTAATTGTTTAAATATCTAATTAAAAGATACGTAATTGCTACCCAGTAAAGGCTGCTTTTTGGTGTGTCTCTTACTGAAGACATGCTGAGCAGAACAACTGCAGGGGACTAGATCCACTGATAGCTGTTTTGGTGAAGGAGTCAGGGCCAGCATGGGCTGTATCTCACCTGTGCAAGGTGAGACACAGGTACCAGCTGCTTCACACACTGTCAGTCCTCCTGAGGGATGGGCAAGAGCAGGAGACACAGAGAAAAGTAGCCAAATCTTAAACACAAAATCACTTTCTCTGCTCTTGAGAGCATGAATTGCCCTCATTCATCTCATCTGACTTTCAGTTCTTAAGCCTAATTATGATGTATAACACCCAGACTTTATAATAATTGTGTTTGAAACTGTGGGCCATCTTGCTCATTCCCAGCAACTGGGCAAGTGCCAATCAAGTGACTTTATGCACTGCTCACCACACAGAGGGCAAAAATACCCCCAGATCTACCAGCTCTGGAGGACTTTATTCCTGGGCAAAATCTGCTCGTGGATTAGTCACTCTCTAGGAACAGTGATATAAACCTTTCCCTGTAATTACCACAGGCTCCTCTGAGGATTGAGGGTAGTCCAGGGCCCTCCCCTGTACACCCAGCCCATTAAACAAAGCAAAACAAAGCAGGCAAGGTGGTTATCTCTGGACTGAGTGGCAATAAAATTAAGCCCTAAATGCTAATACCTTCAGCTTGCAGGATAAACGCATTGTCAGAACACAGCCCGGTGTACAGGAAACAAGGCATTAACATTTGTAAATAAAAGGTGGAAGACAGCTAACACTCTCTTACTGCAAATATCAGGGAATATAATGAAGGCTGGTGCGTTTCAGACATTACTGAGAGATGATAGAGTTCAGCAGGGAGAAGGAGCCGCTCAGTTCTTGATTTCTTAACATTTCTGTTTCTTACAGCTACGTCTCACTCTCGACTCTTTTTAAGTTTTGCTTATTCTGAAAATATTTGAAAAACTTAGATTGGCATAAAGAACTCCTGGAAGAATGGCTCCAAAAAGGGCATGGTGGGTTCTCTTGCCTACAGGCATCAGTAAGCTCACAGGAGCCCCCATTCCCTGAGCTCCTCATTTCCCCTTGGACACTACAAAGTCAGGCCCTGGCACATCATGTCACAAGTGCTGTTCAACCTGCTGGGCTCTTCCCCAAGTCCTGTCCTACATCCCCTGCCTGTGCCCCACACCAGCATCTTCTCCAGGACTCACAGCAGACACCCTGGGTGACCTGCAGGGCTCAGCCACCTTTCATTGCTCTGCAACCTAATGGGCTGCTAAACTCACATCTTTATTGCAAAGAAGAAAACAAGCCAACCCTCTGCCTCTCACTGCCCTCTAACCTCTTCATGTCAATCCAGGTCTCTTCCTTTCTCTCCGTTATTAGACGAAATCAGACAGCCAAGCCTTGAGTAACAAGCAGATCAGTTTAATTTATAAACACTATATTTAGTGGCAATTTAAACTTTGCTCTACTCTTTAGAAACCCTGTAATCCCCTCTCACTTCAAAAATTCCCACATCCTTACCTTCCTCCAGCCCATTTCACCACAAAGCAAACAACCAATCTCTTAAAGACACTTATATTCAACACAGCCAACAAGAAAGAATAAACCTGGAATTTCAAGCTAAACTATTTGAAAAAAACCCCAAAATTACTTGCTTTTTGTAAAGTTAACCCTTTCACACACTCACAATTATCCCAAACCCACCTCTCTGTATGAACAGTGGGATTAAATGCATCCCAAAACTTTCCAGAAGATCCTCTAACCAACTGTATCTTGCTGGAACAAAATGATTGAGCGATCCATACCAATATCTAAAAAGAATAAATGTTTTCAATCTACAGATGATCATGAAGGAGACAGTGTGATGCAGAAAAACATTTATTTCAGACTCTTGGTTCTCTCTAACTTCTCAGTTTTACTATCCTAATCAGTTTGGACACCACTCAGAGTACCTCAAGAAAAGAAGACTTAACAAATAAATATCACGACTATCGGCACCTTTCCTTTATTAGAATTCCCCCTAATATATCTAGTTATTGATTATTTAAAATAAATTAGAAACCGGATAGTCAAAATAAAGTACTCTAATATGAACAATATATTACAGAAGTAAGTCTCAGACAGACAGAAAATCACCTAAAATGCACACTGAAGAGCCATTACTAATGGCTACTGACAACAACAAAAAAACCAAACCAAAACTGACAAGTTCTCATATCCAATTACACCCAAACCCAAATAAAGATGAATATTACATTAAAAGGAAGGTTGTAACTACAGAAGACAAACCTTTACCAAAGTACTACCCAAAAGCAGAGGCTCGTGATGGGCTATTTGTGGCTAAGTGAAACAAAAGGCAGTGGAGTGCAATACGTTGCCCCTCTTTGGCAGGGAGCTGGCACAGCCAAGGATCAGCAATGTGAGAACCCCACCAGATGATGGAAGAGGCAACCAAGCAGACAAACCCCGACCTACACATGCACACAGAGGAGGATTACTGCCTTAATTAAGAGGCCAAGTGCAAAAACAACGTGGCATTCCGAGTGTGCTCCATGGCATGGAATGGTGCTCCTGGCCTATTTTTACCACTGGCAAGGAGAGGGGAGGCACAGCAGCTCTAGCAGGAGCAAGTGCATTATGATACAACACAACATGAGCATTATAAAATGCGAGATGAATCTCGAGCCCAGAGGCTCTTTAGCACCACTCCAAATCACAACTCTCTGCCTTCATTTTTCTTCTTTGCTACCATTCCACTTCTCTCAGTACTTCTGACTTGATTAACCCTTTTTTCTCTTTCTTACCTTCCACCTTCTGATTTCCATGGTATCACATCAGATTCTTTAAAAAGCATCTGAGTAGTAACAGCAGAGATTACAGATCAGCAGTCAGGTTTTCTGACACACTCTAACCCAGTGAAGCTCCAGTCTTTTTCAGAGAGAAATTTATCACTTCATTGGCACCTCAGTAAGACAGCATGCTCTTTTGAAAACCTGGCCCCTGATTAAAAGTTACAAAAATCATAAATCAAATTTTATGGCTTTAATGGTCTGAATTCAAGTGCCGTGAATTTGTTTTTTCTTCAAATACTTTTCCCCAGAAATTCAAGTCTAACGAGCCCAAAACAGACTTCCTGTAACACAAGCTTTCTGGGGATCAGAAAAGATGCAGTTGTGTGCTATGCCTCATTTTTGGCATCCCTTCCTGCAAGGGCAAGTTCTGGTGCTCGGTTTAACCAATTCCATCTTTCTCATTAGCCTGGCCTGAAATGTGGCACCCATTTCTGTGGTGGTCTTGCAGAAAGCCTGTGTGAGGATCCCTGATCTCTGCTCTCAGTCCACAGCAGTGCACCTGAACGTGTGCAGCAGCACCATATGGTGCAGTGGGTTAGAACTCTTGCCCCATCTGTTCTCCCTGAACTCTCACCTCCACAATCCCACATCAGCCCTTCCCCTTCACTGCCACAGTTCCTACATCTCGGCTTCTGCTCACCCTTTGAAAATTCAATTGCAGCAAAAGGCACAGCCAGATTATCTGCCGCCCTTCAGAAGTCTCTGCCACTCCCCAGGTGACTTCATTTGGCCAGGGCCTTAAACAACTTGTGCCTTCAGAGCCACAGGCTGCCTTTTTGTCAGTGAATAACACAAATCAGTAACTGGAACATATTGCTCAAAGTCCTGTCATATCCTTTACATACTCGTTTGGAAAGTACTTTGTTTCTATTACACTCTTATTTAGAAAAGGGCAGCACCTTCAGTGGAATTACAGAGAAATCCATATTTTCCAGGAGCAAACTGCAGGGTTTTAGCAACAGTGCCTGACACCCTCTCTGTGTCAAACCACCTCCCACTATGGGCCTAACTTGGTTTTTCCACCAACAGCCCCACTATTATAACCCCTTACCACTGTGCTATTCTACATACCCATAAAACCCAAGCAGTAGTATCATATTGAAAAATAAAATGTTAATTTTATGGCACTAAACAGATTCTGTAAACTGAGAGAGGACTTTTGAAACTTCTATTATTATTGTTTGTTGGGTTTGCGTTTTCTTTGGGCTTTGGGTTTTTTGTTCTGACTTGGTTTGGGTGTTTTATTGCTTTACTGTGCTTTTAAGACTTGCACCTCATGTCACCAAGTTCTATACAGATGCTGGAGTCTGAAAGTCTGAGCTTTAACTCTAGCTAGAACAGCTCATCTAGTGGACTGCCTTCAAATTTAAAGTCTGCCTCATTTACAAAAACTCAAAAAATACCTACATAGTAATTAAAATCCATGAAAGACTGTGGCTTTGGTATAATTTATACACAGCCATGCAAAACTACTACATACACACAGACATGGAAAACATAGAGATATTTCTAATAAATACTAATCATAACCACAAGACTATACATACCTCTATTTTTCACTCCAGAATTTGACAATACCAGTTCTTACGGGTGATGAAATTGAAGAAAGACTCAAATATGGTTATCACCAATTGCTATTTTACAATATCTAGATTCAAATCAGAATATGAAATCATAACAGCTCAGTAAACTTCTCTGACTCATTATCAACTGAACCAGACTGTAATGCCTACACAATGAAAACTACGTTTGTAGAATACCTTTGTAAAATGATTCAAGTTTTAAAACCAATATAATGCCTTCACCTTAAAAGTATTCATTTCTTCTCCATTTTGAAATAAAACATCATGTCTACACACACTACTTCCTCTTGGATTCCTGTTTAGTATCTGAACAAAAGAGGAATTCGACTTTTTGAATGTGTGAAGAAATCAGTTCATGAGATATAATTTTGCTTTTTCACACATGAGCAGTTTAAATATGTTATTCAATGTTATCTTGAGGCACAAACATAAGGCATGTAGGTTAGAGAAGTCAAAACTACATACCAGACTGCTACTCAAATGTCTTTCAAAACATGCAGCCGAAGAGTATCAGGGAAACTGTGGTTTAATTAAAGACTACTGAATTTAGTTTAACCTGAGTCCTATTACACCAATAGTCTACAGTGATTACACGAATATACAGAGTCCCTGAATATATATATGTAAAGTTGCATACATTTTCCAACTACACAAACGGATCTGTATTCTGTAGTTCCACTTGGGAGGAGAGAGCAGTGCTTTGTTTCTCTCAGAGTTTATGCTGAAACAGCCTCTTCCTTCCTTACACAATGCAAGAGAAGTAAGAGCTCTGATGGCTAACAACCAGAGTTCACACTTCACTTTTCCCCTCCAAACACAGGAGGACATCAGCTCAGCCCTCCCCCCTCAATTCCCTTTTGCATTCAAAATATTTCCACCTCTGCATAAAAATGACTTTTTTATTATGCAGTTTCAGAGACTTTCCTAGGTGGCACCCCAGGAGCATAATCCCGATTCACAGAACAAACCCATCTAATTACCCCGGCTGCATAATTCATTGGCCCATAAATAGAGGTTGGGCAGCCCATGATCTTATCTGACCCACTCCAGGAGCACGTGTGGGAACCTCTCAGGGAGAAACACCCACGGGCAGGGCTGGAGGTCAAGCCTGGGCTGCCCAAGGGGAGGGAGGACAAAGGAGAGGTGCCATCATCTGGCACTTGGGCACTGCGGGCAGGGCAGCTCGCACTGCCTTTGGTGCTCAGGTTGTCCGCAGGTGAGTCACTAAGGGAGAGGTTTAAAGGATCACTAAAAGGGATCCCCCTGAGCTGGGGGATCCTCCAGAGCCACACTCAGCAATGACCCAACTGCAGGAGGGACGAGCAAGAGGGAACACCTGAATGGGCACTACTCTAAGTACATCATACAGGTTTCCTCCAGTCTCATGGAGAGGCAAGACTGGCATTTGAAAATCAGACATTGCTCAGATGACGAAACCAAAACACACTGATGGAGCATTCCGTACTTTGCATCTCTTTTTCCTACCCCTGATGAAAAGCTCTGCACATTCACAGTACGCTGGCAAAGTGCCCTACAGAAACCTTTCAGGCACTGTCTGTAGAGAATTTCTGCAGGTCCTTTTATTACCTCTTGTTTGTTTGAATTTACCAGAGCCGCTCTCAAGTTCCATCCAACCTTTGAAAAGCATCATCCTGCTTGCTGGCACCACTCAGTAAATTACAGAGAGGAGCCCTGGACCGCTCTCGGTGCCAGTGAGCAGAACACCTCATGGTCTCACACGAATTCCAAAGGTAAAGAATTGATATTTAAAAAAGAACTATGAATTGAGTTCTAACGTGCAACATTTTACCCCGTAATAAAGACGAAGCCGGGAAACATTTCCATTCTCGATAATGTTTTCATCCTGCATTATAACAAACATGAGTGGCAGAGAGACTTGTCAGCCCCGTGGTTAAGGCACAATTCATCTTTCATCTCCCAGATCTGGGCTGCAACTCCTCGGCAATAGACTCACTTTCTCACTAGAAATGTCATCTTGGAGCTGAGAAACCTTCTTGACAAATATGTTTTTGAAACAGATGTATTTTTGCTAAACATTTTATCTTTGACAAAAATGTATTTTGACAGAGAAAGTTTCATTGCAGATTTTTTTTTCACCAGCCCTAATAACAAGTTAGACTTTTAGGGTCTAAGTGGGGAATGCTGCTCAGGCTGACTGAGGCTCCCTGGCTGGAGCAATGACCATTGCTGGGAGCGCCCCAATGGAAATACATGCCAACCACCCACTGCTCTGTCCCGATTTACCAGTGTTTACCCTCAAACAAGGAGCTCCAGGTCCCCTCTCACTGTGGCCCTGGGAGCCAGGCTGTGAATGGGACCTAAACCTGGCTCATCCTCCTCGGCTGCTCTTCACAGCTTTGTCTGAATGACTCCTGCGTGTGCTTAAGTAGTAATTAACAGCAGAAATGTTTAGGATAAACAGTCAGGACAGGGCATTTGAAAGAGGAGTTAACAGATGTCCTTACCATTGCTGCTGGCCTAATAAGGTTGCTGCAGTAATTCATTTGATGTGGAGTTTATTTAGCTGCTGCAAACACGCAGGGTTATAATAATCATAAGCAGGTTGCATTAAGCACAATACGACTTGGGTGTGTAACACAGTGTTAAAAATAATCCCAGAAACTCTATGCCTTAAAGATATTGGATGTGCACTATCTTCTACAACCTGGCTGTGAAAAGCTAGTCAGAAAGCATCTTTCTGACTGATAAAAAAATATTACAAGAATACAAAACCCAAGACTTCTTTTACAGACAATTTTGCCTATAGTTTGGGATAGCAAACATTGAATTCAAACATCAAATCCTGGCATACTTCAGTAAGCTATCAGCACAGCAGTGCTGCCTTTTTTTCCTTTGAAAAATGAAAGAATTAAATTCAAAACAAACAACTTCAATTTAACACCAAACTACAGGATAACCAATCTTAAAAATGTCAAATTGTAATGGATCTTAATACCCATATAAAACACAAAAATAGTGGCATTGTTCCTTGGTAATGCATAGCAACCTTACAGAATTTCAGTGAAGGAGAAAGAAGGGAAAAACACCTTATTACTTCTAACTCCTGCGAGCCATTTTGGTCTCCAAAGGTTTTAGACTGCCCCAGGCCATGTGTCTGCAGTGTTTCGGGAAATGACTTGCCTTCGCACGAACACTGCTATGTTCTGCAGCACTGCTGCCCCCCAGCATCCCCGCTCCATTTCTAGTTAACTCTTCCTTACCTGTATCAGCTTCCCCCCCCCCTCTTATTTTTCTTTTTATTTTGGCAGAAAGGTTCTGCTTAAAAAAAAAATAAAAAGAAAAAATAAAAACACCCTCCCCCCCTTCTGCTTTTTCTGACAAGTTTTCTCAGGGAAAGAAAAAAAAAAAGCAGCACCGGAATTTTTCTCTGTAAATCTTGGAGAGAAAAAGGAAATCAATTGGAAACTGAAATATTTAGGGACACAACTAGTTTGGCTGAGAATCAGCACTGGAGCTTTGAAGTTTGATGCTGCTCAAATGTTTGTCTGTGTTGCCGCTGTTAACAAACCATAGTTAGAAAACAAATCATCACCACCCCATAGGAAACAATGGCGCTACTAAAATCCTTCACTTATCACTGTATTTAGATTTTTAATTACACTCCCAGCACCACATTACAGCTACCATTAAGTCCCTGCATAAGGCCTCCAAACTATTAACCAATTTGTCTTAGCAGCAGTGTATTAAAAGTAAGAGGAAATAACCCATCCTACCCAGAGAAAGATTTAATCCTTCCCTAATGTCCTGAAGTCCCTTAGCAGAAGTCCCTGTTTTGTGTTCCCTTCTGCACAGACACATGGCCACACGCTGCAATTCTGCTTGGCAGCTTTCTCAAAAACCTCCAGAAAATTCCTAGCCAAGGTCACTGCTGATAGACTCACAGTGTGGCAGTGGACGAGGCTGCTCAAATATTCTGTTCATCTCAGAGGTTGAGTAAGCAGCTCTAACTAAGAGGAAAATCAATATAATACTTCACAGTGAGGAAGAAAATGGAAAATAGTTTAGCAGTTAAGTGGTTAATGCAATTCCTAAGTGTTCAGCAATCATTGCAATTTAGTGCCATTTCGATTATTACACAATAAACAGACCATGTTGTCTGGAAGCAAATTTTTATGAGTATAGCTGAAGGGGTTGCAACTTATTTAGCTGCTGAAACTCTAAGGGAAAGAACATTTCTGAATGCTAACACTACAGATCAGAAATATACAGGTACACTGGAAAGGTTATTTTTAGGTCACTACTATGGTAACTAACCACACTGACCTTTAAAATTAGTATGCAGTTCAAGAAAAACGAAGTTCAGAAAAATCTTCTTTAAACAGGGTAATTTTAATAAACAATATTGCACATCCTTACAGCAGAATTCTGTCACTTTTTACAGCTATTAATTTTACTTTTATATCATAATATAATGTACAAGAATATTGTGATGCAGAACTGACTAGGAAAAAAATGTAAACAGCCAGAAAACTGATTAAACTATCATTAATTTATGTTTAAGAATTAAAAAAAAAAAAACCCTGCTATATTTATTTCTGTAGAACAAAACTGCTAGCTGGAGAAGGGCAGTTTTTCATATCATGTAAAGTCATGGAAATATTCAGAACAGCCATAGTTAAAATCATCTTATTTTGTCTCATTTTGAAATTACAGAATTTTAAGTGGGTTTCAAAAGCACACCCAGTTCTGCAATTTATAAATTCAAAGACAAAAAGGTGAGAATTCTGTTGGGGGCAGATGAGATAAACAGCACGAGATGAAGGGTCCTGATGGCAGCAGGGACTCCATAAAGGAAACAGCATTTTCAACAAAAGTACTCTCTGAATCCAACATACTAACGCCTAATTAAACAAACCTTCAATTACAATCCTGGGTTTAAGGAATAATATATTATCTGGCAGCCCATTAGGTAAGAAATGGAAATCAAATTTTGGCTGGTCATAAAGGTGTGCTGGCTGTTGAACAAAACCACCCCCCCAGAGAGCACACTTAACAAGCAGGAGATGCTGAAACTTGGCAAGAGCCAATTTAGCCCATCAACTACCAATCAGCAAATAGAGAACACAACTGGTTCATTTTATTTTGTCTCAGCCACGTTTGAGACAGCTTACAATGTGATGTCAAATGGCTCACAGTCAACCAGATACATAATTAGAAATTATTTTATATACACACACACCCCTATATGTGCATGTTTACAGGGAGAGATATACACAAGCATTTTAGTCCAGGCTGTATTATAGACCTTTTTCAAAATGTGGCTTTTCCAGAAGAATATATATAAAAATTAATTTGAAAAGGGGAAAACGAGATCTCCATTTTTCAAGGCTCAATATGCTTCTGAGTAACATTGCCTTCAAGTGAGTTTTAAATGCCTGGATCACAATTTTAATATGAAAAAGGGGAAAAAAAATCAACAGCAAGTGGGATTCTGGGCCACGAGTGTTCCTTGAATTCCATACTGTACCTACACCTCTTTGTCAGTCCCAGGCAGGAGAGATGGATCCTGCTCCATCAGAACTATCAACACCTTTGAGGCCCATCTGCAAATGAGCACTCTTAGAATATTCACTGTACAAAGACACAGCAAGGGACAGGCATGATTACCAATCCAACAACAAAACAAATCAGCCAAAAACTAAAAAAGGCAAAGAATGGATGGATGATAAGCTGTACTAAAACCCTCCTTGTGCTCCCAGGAAGAACCAGCTCCCGGCAAGTGGATCCAAACCAGTGCTGGGGACTGTGGACACAGCAGGAAACCTGACCCTACACATACTGAGTGCCAGTGGAAACATTTGCCAGGTTAGAAATCCCAGGGAAAAGGCACAGAGCTCTACATCTCGTGTGTCCAAAGGAGCTACACCAGCAGCCATACTCCTATTCCCCCCCATCTAATCAAAAAAAAACAACCCAAGGAATATTAAAAAGAGTGACATGGCAACAGGGCCTCGTTTCCAAAATGTAAACCAAAATTTTAAATTTTGCTTTTCTGAAAATTTAAGCCCTCTTGGTTAGCCTCCCCCACCTTTCCATGGGGTAATTTTGCTAGTAAATAATGAAAATTGTCAGTTTTTGAAAGCCAACCAAGACTCTGAGCATTCTTCTTGACATCTTTTCAGCCAAGACTGCTTATAGCTGTTGGCCACTGGAAGAGCTTACTTAGGGCAGGGAAGGCTGTAAGTGTGCCAGCCAGATGGGAGTCCTGGGCAGAAGGGAGAAAACACAACAGGTAGAATGCCTGCATGGCAAAAAATCCCCAATATTCTTCTTTCATCAGCAAAGACATCCGTTTGCTGTACGGAATGTTACAATCTGCAAATTTATGTTAAAAGAGACGCAGGTTCTGACAGGTTATTTTTCATTTTGCTTGACTGGTGTTTACACAAACAAATCCAGATTTCAGTTCAAACAAACAAACAAAAATGCTCCTGTAAGGACTAATTTGGAAGTAAGGTTCCACCGAGATACACTTTCCATCCTGACACAAGAGAAACATGAAGCAGAAATAATTACTGTCTGACACTAGGAAAAATGATGGTGATTAACTGCCCAGATTTAGCTTTAAAATACAGATTTCACTGCAATACCATGGCCACATGCAAGTATCCAGCTTTAAAAAGAAACTGCTAATTCAAAGGAGACGAGGGAGGGTTTTATGGAGTGTATAAATATATATTCTTTTCAGCTATTTAGTGTGCAAATTTATTTAAAACACAATAAAATGACAGGCAGGTCCAAAGACTAAATACAAAAATATAAGAATGTCAAATGAACAAACTTTTCCACTCTCCAGTTTTTATTTTATTATTAGATGCTATTCCTAACTTGTTAAAATTGATCAAATAGAAAGCTGTGAATAGAGAAAAAATTAAGCCAACTAGAAAAGTGTGACTTGGATTTAATATTTTATAATTGCCAAGGGACATACTGAGATCAATGAATTTTTGCCCGAGATGAACGTCAGAAAGAGATGTACTTCAGTCTTTTAGGGAACATTGGTCTATTTAATTCTTGTGTCTGATGCATGTGAAATATGCCTGTCTTGGCCTTCTCTCGTGCCCCAGGGCCATGCTGCAGGCAGACATTACCACTTTTAATAGGCCGCCATCTGAGGAATGGCAAGGGATCCAATAACCCATCGACTCTAATGGATTTGCCTGTTTATTCACTTACACCTTTTTTTGCAGCTAATTTTAGTTTTGCATGCTGAGTTGTTTCACTTTAAATTAAATGAATAGAAACAAAGGGGAAAAGACTGTGCAGCTAATAAACCATGATTATTTTCGAAGTTCTTCACAACAGGATCCTCCATATACCAAGGTGTATCACTTGAGAACAGATTCGCCGCTGTGTTTCTCCACTTGCTGTCAGAATTAACAGAGCTTCTTTTCCATTTAGTGAGACAAAAAGTAGGTTATTATAAACTCTGGTTTATAAGGCACTAATGATTTGCAGCAGTACAAAGCACCCAGCTCCAAATCGTTATGGAGGTCATGGGCATCTTTGAAGAATAATACAGGTGAAGTCAATGATTGTGCAGTGTTATCACAAACAAACCAGTACACAGTTTAATCTAGCCCTTCATGTATGGTTTGAAGATCACATTTACACTTAATGTGTTACTTATAAACCAAATGGAGTCCCTCTAGATACAGAGGAACTCTGAGTAATAAAAATTTTCACTACATTTGATCCTTAGGAAAAATATACATTACAGGCTAAAACTTATTAGGGGATATAATCTCTATATTTGGACTGCATTAATATTTTGTTCCTCTGCAGAAAAGCTCTTTCTCCCTTTCCTCTTGCACCTTGCTCTCCCCAGCTTGTGGGAAGAAGAAGGAGATGATCTTTGACCTTCCAACCCAAACTGTTCTGTGATTTGTTCCAAAAGCTTCTGCTCGTCCCCCCTCCCTTCTCCAGACCCACCAGTTCAGGTGCTTCGCCCTTCTCAGAAGGGCTGAAAGGGACTCATTCACTGCAAGGCTCGGCTTCAAAACAGCTTTCAGCGAGTCACAAAGAGGCCTTTTCTGCAGGTTTGGGAATGTCCCCTTTCCCAGCGCCGCCCAGGCTCCATCAGTGGCGAGGGGACACACAGCGGCCAGGTGTGTCACCTGCTGGTGACAGGTCATCCCCTGCAGGAGCCTTTGTGTCCCCAGCCTGGGGGAGCCATCCCCTCTGGGTGCTGCACAGCCCTGGCAGCTCCTGCCCTGGGGAAAGCACCGGGGGCTTTCTGGCAGCCAGGAATCCCATCCAGCCAGCACTCACCCCCTTTTCAAGGCATCCAAATAAGAGGGCTCCTGCCTGCAGGGGGAACAGGGCGGGCTGGGTCCCCACGGGGAGCAGCCCAGAGAAAACAGCTGCTGAACTGGGGCAGCCCCCGGAGAGCCGGCTGCACTGCTGCAAAAACCCCCTTTTCTACAGTAAAGGCGCTAAAAATGCAGCAGCAGCTGGTCAGCCGCCCCCTCTCCGTGGCAGGCAGCTCCATGCCTGATGTCTCCTGAAGGTGGAGGGACGGGCTGGGGTTTGGGGAGCCAACTGCAGGAATATGGCTGTGACAAGCGAATCCTGAGAGCCCAGCTGGGCACTGCCCCGTGGCACAGCTGGAGGGAGGCAGGGGTGCAGCCAGTGCCCCACTGACGGGGGACCTGGGGCACCCCTTCCTGGGGAGAAATCCTGCCCCTGGAAAACACTGTCTGCAGCACCAAAGAGCCAAAAATAAGGTAAAAGCTCTCTTTGGAGAGAAAGAGAGGAGAACAAAAAAGGGCCTGTATCATACAGAAGGGTCCACAGCGGTACCAGTTACCAATGCAGAAGGAAAATGAAGCAGCTACAAGTCTTTTTTTTTTTGTCTCTAGCTGGTTATGTCTTCCTTTAAGGGATCACTTTATGAATCTGACATCTCCTGATTTTTGCCAAAAAGACTTCACCTCTTTTTATATAATTTGTTGATCTCTTACAGATTCCTTAATAACATGGTGTGACACAGAATCAACTCAGAGGCTTTGCCAGAGCTTTTGGGCTGGGTTTGGGGCTGGGTTTTTTGTCACTCAGTGGCTCACAAGACACAGAAGGACGATCCACACATTATGAGAATTAACATCTTAGCTTTCATTCATTTTATTGTTAGAGAATCTGTTTTCTCTCAGAATTGAGGCTGCAGTGGGAGACCTTTTTCTGACAAAACTATCATCAGTACCCCCTTAAATATATAGCAATTATTAAAATAAGGCTCCTCAAATAATTTCAAATGGATCTGTATACCTAAAGCATAAACTCGTTTGAGACAAATATTTTTGGATAGTTACAAATCCAGCTTCCCTTTTAAAATGGTAACTCAGGCCTATTATTTAAATGCACAAACACCCAAAGCAATAGGACATTTTACAAGCACACAGACAAGTTAAAATAATCTGCCTGCTTTAGACATGTTTAAGTGAATCTGCAAACCAGGAGAAGCTACAGAGCAGCAGAACAATTTTTTCCCCCCAAATCGTATTTGTAGACCTGGATACTAACTCCCAGACACACTGTGGAAAGAAAAATGGGAACAACAGACTGAAGTTGGGATTGATTTACTTCATTAGCTGGGATTACAAGTTTAACTTACAAACCAGAGGTCAAAATTTCTCATTAACAAGGGGGCCATGAATTGCTGCAGGGCTTGGTTCAAGAGGAGACCACTCTTATTACTAACTACACATTTCAATCTGTCTTTGATGTTCTCCTTCTACCCTCCTCCCTTTTATTTTTTGGCAGAGGAGTTGATTTTAATTGTAGCTATACAACACAGCTCAGTTTGCCTGAGAGCCAGCCTCCACATCTGCAGTGAGTGCAGTTCTAGTGATATTGGGTGCAGTCCATAGCTTAGGGCTAATTTTAATGGCTCCCCTTTTCATACAAGGCTCAGATTGTTTTCCACGTGATTCCTGTTAATTTAGCTGCAGGAAAGGGCATCAGTTTTCCTTGTGAGTTTCTGATCCATACTTCTAAACTAGGTGAAATGTATTAAAGAAGAGAAATGATCACAAAATAAGAGATTCAATTTTCTACTACCTCCCTAAACTGATAAAGCAAGTAGTTCCACTATTTTAATACACAAAAGAAAAATACAAGATACAAATGGTATTTTTCTTACACCCATCTTTTGGTAAACCTTTCATTTATGAAACGCTGCAAAGCTCTTGAAATCTCTAACAATGCTAAGGGTTAAAAAAGGAACACTTAAAGGGCTGTGTGTTGCACATTTCCAAAATCTACAGATTCAAACTAACATTTCACAGTACATTTCCCAAAACAAGTAAGAGTTGTGTGCATCATGGCAGCAGACAGTGGAGTACACCATCAAATAATAAAATGTTTAATGCATATTTTCATTTTCGATGAATAGGACTAAAAATATAACCGTGAATAGTCAAAGGTGGAGTATTTAACCAGCTGAAAAGTGCTCATTCTACAGGACCTACTCCAGTTTTTAAAGGAAAACATGCCACTGATGCTGGTTAAACAGCCAGAATTTTCATACATTACGTATAGTTGAAATCATAATCAAATTTGCCTCAGCAATCAAAGTTATACTCTGTACAATGGAACCACCTTTGAGCACTGCCAAATCTAAAAACCCTGAAAAAATGAGCAGTCAATTCTTGCTGGTAGAAAGCACAGATATCCTTTTAACACAAATGAAGTATGATGGCAATATTTTTTTTCATAATTTAAACATAGAAAAACAATTGCTAAGGGTGATGGTTACCCAAATAATTTCTCACAGATACACAGTGTCTTGCCTTTGTTTACACACATTACTTTGACTACAAAGAGGAGCCATCTCCAGCTTCATACCTATTTATTACTAGCAATGAAAGACAATTCTGCACATGGCAAATTCAGACAGGTTCATGATGCAAAACCCCAAGGTGAAAAGACAGCAACAATTAGGTGAGTGGTTTTAGTTTAAGTCCAATACAAATTCCTATTTATTCCAAGATACAAAAATCTCCTGTACATTATGCAGATCTGTGCCCTGTTTCCCATTTTCTGCTGGGCCAGTGTTCACTTCAGCTACAACACTTGGGGGTAGCATATATTAAATCACTTTGGTTTACTTGCTTCTATTAAGAGTTGCTGTTAATACCCCATTTTCCAGGCTTTTGCAGTTGCTGGTGCTAAGGCATTAGAAGGTATGCTTTCAATTCACGCTCAGAGCCAAGTATTAACTTCTCCAGGTCAGTCCCCTTTAGTGCAACTCTTCCATTACTAGTTTGTAACTAATCTGCCTGCTGGAACTCCATAAAGCCCCTTTGTTTGCTCCTGGAAGGTGAGGTGGGCTGGGGCAGCTCCTGCTCTCCTGACACAGGTCACAGCTCTGGCCACGACTGCCCTGCCTTTCCAAAACCTGCCAAAGCCCCGGCAAGGTCTGATAGCACGGGGTGCAGCAGCCACCTTCAGGTTCCAACAGGGGGTTATCTTAACAACTAGACATCTTTAAAAGGTCATTATTGCAGTCTAATTTCAAACTGGCACCAAAATGAAGGGTTGTCTTTGTGTAGGATTAATTTAAAAACCTCAGGATTTGATGTCAGTGGGAAATAACCAGCGTGGGACTCATAATGCTGCCTTCTCCTGCTTCTGGCCAGCACCTAGGGCTAATTTCTTAGGAGATGAAAACTATGACAAGCCCTTCAGTTAAGCTGAAAGCAGGCAGCAGTCCAGTAACACCCACAGGCCTCAGAGGCATCCTGTGACCCCCTTAGAAAAGTCACATTCACTTTGCTCTTGAGAAAGGAAAAATAATGCTGGAGGCATTTTGTTTTAAACCATGTGAAATAAGGAAATGTGAGGATGTGAAAATGAAGTGAAAAAAGTTAGAATTCATTTCCTCCCTTTGCAATGGCTTAGAAGCAAAACTGGTTCATTTTGAAAGTGTGTGTAAAAATCTGATACATTCACCAGTAGGCAGTGACTACAAAATGCTTAAGGTAAAATATGTAAATATGTAAAATAATCTCTTGAAAACCATCTCCTTTTGTGCTTGAAAGCATTTTGTAAAAGCATCTTTATTTCTCAGTAGCATTAACAGACAGTCAGGAAGAAAACTTGTCAAAACAAAAAACAGCAACAAAATTCAAGGTACTGGAAAAATATTTTGAAACAAATCTGCAGAGTAGTGAAAGGGAGGCAAATTAATGCGCAAGTTCCTTGGATGACTTCTGCCCTTTTAGTATTAATCTGAATAATAATAAAGGAACATGTAAATTACAGTTTCAAAATTTTAAATGGGGTTATTTTAACTATCATAGACTTAAGGCAAACCTAATCTGCCAAGTCTTCACTCTCATTTCCCTCTAAAACTGTGCCTCACTTTTTCACTCCTACTACGCCTTTTAACTTCCATGGGCTTTTTATCTCCTAGCTAAGCACATCCAACCTCATTTCCTCATTCCCATTAAAGAGGGCTACACAAACCTACATTCAATCTGTTTGCTACTTGCCACGCACCGCTCATCTTGTTCCAAAATATTCTCATTAATGAAAGGTTGCACTTTGAGGCCCATAAGAATGCTCAGATTAAGAGTACCTGAATAACTGTCATTCTTTGTCCTAAATTCTTGAGCTGTATTATGGATTATCATATTATCAACTATCTAACCCAAATCAAGTAACAGAGACTTCGTTAACATTAATATAATTTTCAAAAACGGCTTCACAAATGAGGTCTCGATTCTGGAAAATGAACTCCAGCATTAAAATAATTTGCCTTGATTTATTTTTTTTTTCCTTATTTGAAGGAAGCTGAGAATATATAAGGAAAGCTACGGCAAGGAACACGTAAGGAAGAAGACAGGGAACAAAGGCAGGAGGTGGGGATCTCGAGTTACTGCAGCACACGGGTACTGAGTGATCCTTCCAGCATTGAGTACTGGGAGCTGGCTGAAAAAATTCACATGGCATCAGACTCCAACAGGGCTATGGAACTACAGAAACACCTACACCAGAAAGGAAACAACGCTAAATTGGAATTATTTTGAGACAGGGCAAAATGTATACACTCCAGTTTCTGTTAAAAAAACCTCTTTGAAACAAAAGAATTTCCAAGAATAAGTAATAAATTCTTTGCAGCATCGCATCTGAGCCCCACGACCAGGCTACCCCACATTCATTTATGGAGAGACAGACATATTTCCTACACTGTAGAGAACTTCTTAGCACCACCCCAGAATCTTAATGCAACACTATGAGAAGTTGAAACCCGAGAAGCTGATAATGCCAAAGAATGATGTATCCAAAGCCTTCATCATTCTCTTTTCCACAGTATTGTGGTTAAATGGATAAACAGTAGGAATGGCAGATCTGTATGAAACGGAATTGAAACGCTCAGCTTGATTTTCCTCCCCGTCATCCGCTCAAAACTCTGATTTTCAGTACACCGAAGATGGGAAGATGCATCTTGACATGCTTTAATATGCAGACAGACTATTAATCTTAGAAGGTATGATTCTGCCAAATTTTTAAGTCTGAAGTGCATGCTTGAATTAAAGTATTTAGATAGACTGGCATTTTTTTCCTACCTAAGACAGCTACAGTTAATGGGTCAAAACATAATTTGCCTGTCCTGTTAGAGCTCAGAGACATTTGTACAAGTGTCACAATCATTCATGTGACACTTGTCTGCTTTATTATTCCATGCCAAAACCAAGCAAATGTTTGCAAGATTTGTTTCTCTGAAGCATATAGAGAACATATAAGAAAAGGGAAAGACGTGAACAAGAGCAAGCAGGGAAGCTTAACAGATACTGAGACTGCTCCTTCCCAACGCCGCTTTTTGAATTTAAGCTTCTCCTCCCTGTGTTAATTTATTGTCATTAAATTATTACAGGAATGTTTATAATCAACTCAGTTATGGTCCAGTGTGCATTGGCCTGTAAATTCAAACCTCCTGCCCATCCATTCACTTCCTCACAGGCACAGAGAGAGGAGCTTCATGCCCAAAATATCTCGAGCACAGGGGCACAGGGACTCCTCCTCCCCAGGACATGCACAGCTCTTCGATGGCAATCACAGCACAGCTGAACAGCTTCTTTGTGCAATTCCTTTATTTTAATTTCACAGCTGCTCTGTACTGAGACTTACACACATAACCATTGCTGGAAAAGTATAGGAAAGTTAATAATTGTTAAAGGGTTACATGAAGATAATTGTTCCGTTTCTTCTGAATTGCCAATACCGATTTTGCTGTGAGAGAGGATTATGGAAAGACATGGAACACTAGAGACGGGGAAGTACTGTTACCAAAATAATCTAACAAATGCAAATACAGCCCCCAGTATTAACAGAAGTGTCGAGTCTAAGAGTACAGACAGATGTTCGCTCGGATCCAGCTGTGCTGATCAAGGGCTTTGTGCCCCCCAGCTGCTCCTCCCTGCCCCCCGCTGAAGTCATTATCGTGCAGATCTGCCAGCCTCCCCCGTCACTCCGGGCAGGACCAGCCCCAGCCCAGACCCCCATTCCCATTGTTCCCAGGCATCCAGTGCATTTGGCCTCCAGTGAGGGCACTTGCAGGGACCATCCATGGCCCAGCCTTCCAGCAGGGACTCCCAACAAGTCACACGGATGGCAAGCGGTGCCATCGTGCTGGGATTGTGGTTCTGCTAAAACACCATCTCCCTCGGTAATATAAATAGAAGGCATTCTAAAAATCACCTAAGTGAATAAAGCAGTGCCTAAAATCTGGTGGGTTTGGGGTTTTTTTGCAACAAACACACCTATGGATTTTTCCTACCGAACTACAGACAGGACTTAAAACAGCGCTGACATCTGAAAACAGCAAAAACAATAATGATATAGATCTTCCATAACTTAAAATGTGCACAGCACCAAAAACATCACCTCTGTTCAAATAAGAGATCACCCAGAGTAACAACTTTAACCACAAGGCCAAACATTGTTTTGCTTGGTGATTCTTGATTTTGAGGGAATAGATTATGCCTGATTCAACTTTCACACTGAAACGATCTGAGATTTTTGTTAACAAAGACAAAACTAAATATACAAATCCAGCAACATTTAGAGCTGTAAACTGTACAGTGCATTTCAAAACAGTATTTTTTTCGTTTTAAATTCACAAGAGAATTTTGTATCATCTCCCATTTATTTTTGGAGGTGTCTCTCAAGACACACAACACGCATTTCCCAACCTTATCACAAGGTGTTTACTGTTACACTACACATTAAAACAGTTCTTTAAATACTAAATACTAATTCTGACCATATTTTCAGTTGGATTTCATCCTCCTCTGGTAACTTCTCTCTTGAGGTGACAAACTAGCAGTACCTGAATTCATTACAGCCTGATTAATTATGCTGCTTCCATACAAAGGAGGAAGAGACTTCAATCAGAAGTGGTAACCTTAAACAGTACCTGTGCAGCAGCGTATCAGAATACCAATCCCAGATCCGTGCACTTCCATTTGCTTGGTGAATTCTCAGTAATTGCTTCTCCCTGACTCTCACACAGGACAGCTCAACTCAACACCTTGAAAAACTAAAGGAAGAGGTTCAGCACACTTCAGTTCTAGCTGACAGAACTCCCATGAGTTATCAGAAATACTGCAACCTGTACCTTATGCTCTCCACGTACCACAACCCAACTCCACTACACAACCAGCCTTTTTCTCCCCCAACTAAGCACAGCAGGAGTTTGGGGAGTAAAGGGGGAAGAGAGGAGTGGAGCCAAAAAGCTTAGGACTTGCCAAATTTTCATCTTCAATTTCCTTAAATTACCCAGAAACTGAGAACCAGCTGGCTCTCTACCTTCTCCTAAAGCAGGCCTATCACCAGAACATACAGATGGCACAGAACACCCCATACCTGGACAGCAACACTGGGTTTGATTGCTCTCTTTTCAGGCTTGTTAGCATGCAAGGGCAAATTAATACCAGACAAGAATCAGGCATATGTGTCTAAAATACACACTGCATAATTAAACTGAGAATGAAACCAAATCAAAGGTATATATGTTCAAATAGTATTTATTGTTCCTTAACATAAAGGAACAAGGAACTTGGCAAATATTTCTTATGAATAAAGGCCCATCTTCACAAAGGTAATGGGTTATGAATAGCAATGAACAAGATAAGAGCACATAAGATAAAGCCAGCTACAGTAAGCCAGAGACAGAAGCAGAGCCAGACTGACAATGGAAGAATTCCCATCCTACCGGAGCGCTCTCCACACAACCCTTTAATGCCAAGGCACATCAGCATTTACACTGCAAGTGACACTTTAGAGAGGCATTTTTAAATGCAAAGTTTGGGATATCTCTTTTTTAATATGGATAATACTCAAAGCATCTTTCTCTCTACAGACTTGGGTCTCTCGTGCTTAAAGTCTGTAACATGCCTGTGTGCTCTGCTGCTAACGGCGATTTAAAGAATTTGCTGTACCTACAGAATTGTATTACGGAGATCCTAGAGGGGATGACTAAAACTTGTTGAAATTAAGTTCTAAGAAAATATATAAATGTAGGTGACTGGGTAGGGTTTGGTGAAAGTGAAGAACAGGAGGTGCTCCCACGTCTCAGGGGCCAGCTGCCTGTAATAATAAATACACAGGGTTGATTGTGGAATCAGGTGCTTTGGAGAAAAACAATAATGCATTAAAAATATTGCCAGACCAACAGGCTGCCCTGTCTCACTCGAAGCCACCACGGCCCTGTATGAACAGACACTGCAGGAAGACAGCTTAGACTGTCACACTCAGGCTGGCACTGCCTGCAAACGAATGCAGTGACAAAATGTCATCCCTCTTGTTCTTCACCTAGGGAGGGATGCCCCTGCATCTCACTCATGGGCCCTCCTTCAGCCAGGCAAAAGCATGCTGCAGCTAATATGTATCAGAAGAATTTACAGTGTTGGTGGGGAAAGGATGGGATCAGCTCATCCCGAAAATAAAATAAGGAAATAAAACTTAAAAATAGATTCTTTAATAAAGAGCATTGTTTAAATACTTAAGGCAGCTCCCTCCTGTAAACTCTCATCTTTATTCAGTTTCTGTAAATAAAACTCTGATTTTTGTCGCAGAGAAGAGATTTAAATCCACAGAATAACAAGCAATTGGAAAACGTTTTATGAATTAATTAAAACAAGTTGTGAAGCTATATTATTCATTAAATTGCTAACACATTCTTCCAAAGAGAATGAAATATAAACAACAATTCAATGAGTTTATTTTAGACTATGTGCTTGCCTTCTTGTCAATATTTTCCCTCAAAATTTAACCACAAAAATAATACCTCTAAATGTCCGAACAACAGAGACGAAAATATTTACTTAATATTTTATCAATTACCATTAACTTTGCTATTAGTATCAGCATTCAAAGATTTAAAAATACGTATTCCAAAGAGATATATAAACCAGCCATAAATTAATCTTAAAAACTGCGGTGGAGCAGAAACCTCCTTCGGAGTCTTCAGCTCTGGCTGGCCCAACCAATCTGCTCCGGCCACTCAACCAGTTAAATAAATTTCTATAATGATTCCCCCATTTTAGGCTGCCTATCTGCAAGTTCTTCCTGTCAACACGGATTACCCTGCGTGCTGCAATTCCCCCATCAATTGAGACAAAGTATGACTGCTGGAGTGCTCTGTGAACATGACATGCTTCTCATGGATCTGTATTCCAGATGTCAGGATGATGCTGCACAGCCAGACAGAAGTGTCCTGTATCAGATCGAGGAGGGCAACTCACACTAAACACTTCAGACGAGGTAGGTAAAGCATTTTCTTTGATAGGCAATCTCGGGTTGGGTGTCAGCCCTGAACAACTCCCCGTGTTTGGGTGGCTCTGCAATTGGAGTGTAAGAGGCTTAAGGAGGATTAATGTGACACAGCCTGATGTGTCTGTTTTACGTGATGCTCATTCCAACCAGGCTCAGGGCAGGTAGCTCTGTCTTGGAAGGGAGGGAGGGCAGGAAAAGCTCAGCTGCTTTTGGTTTGGTTTGGGGTTTTTTCTCCTGGAGAAGAGTTGTATCAGAAATTCAGCACAAATAAAAAGTTCTCAGAAAAGAGCTGCTCGTATATCCCAACTGAATGGTGGAGATAAAAATATACCCCTGAAACTCTTAAAAACTGTACTTGTTGTTCAGGTTTACGTGATGACACTTTTAATTTAAAAAGCAACAAACCTCAATGTATACACTAATTAAGTAACTCAGAAATAAGTTACAGATGATACTGCCTTGTTAAAGAACTATATTGAAATGAGAAGACTTACATGAAATTCATCATTTAAAAAAGAAAAGCAAAAATCGAATTTTGTAGAATCTGTAGCTGGAAAAACATTTCCACAAGAAGAAACACAGCTTTGCTGTCTCCCACCCATGCACTTAGTACAACTAAACAAATTTACCACAGCACTATGTAATACTTAGAGAGTAAGGGCAGAAATATGGGAAATTATGTTAAAAAATAATTGGTCTTCATAACCACCAGGACAAATGACTTAAAAGGCAATATATAATCTTTTAAAAGTTGTGTGAAGCCCACAAAACCTTGTATCCCAGTAGATCTAGTATAAAAAATGCATCTGACTGCAGACCAACCAGGATTT
Source organism: Margarornis squamiger (assembly GCA_035222235.1). NCBI lineage: Eukaryota > Metazoa > Chordata > Aves > Passeriformes > Furnariidae > Margarornis > Margarornis squamiger. The sequence goes on along the minus strand of JAWWTY010000019.1, from coordinate 1,940,085 downwards.
ACAGCTCAACACAGCCTGCACGAGCTGAATTATGGATTACATTACATTTTTTTTATATATGGCGCTGTAGAAAAGAAACCCCAATAGGTCAAACTGACTTATTAATCACTATAGCTAAAATAAATACTATTTGGGAATAACACCAACTCATGGGCCACAAACTAGATCTAGGTGCAAACTTCTGAAGACACTTAAACATGGGAGTCTTCAGTACATACCAGCAATGTCAACTGAAAAGCATTAAAATGTTCATTAAGCAATCTTAACTTCATTAAGCAATCTTAACTTCCATTAATTGCTGCAAAGGGATCAGATCTCAAACTGAAATACACAATGTACAGATCCACAGATTTGATTCAGCCTGTTCCTTTCAGACTTCACGCTGGATGTTCTTCATCAGGAGTTTTCTAAAACAATGTCTTATTGCTTAAGTGATTTGGACACTGAAAATTATGATCTGGGATGGAATCAAATCACCTCTTGTAATTCTCCTTGTCCCTAACCAAGAGAAGCCACAGAATGTGTCCCACTACAGGTAAGCTCATCTAAATAAGGAATATTTCACAATACTAAGGAATAACTAATTGAAGATTCAGACTCAGTACTTCTTGAAGTAAATAAAATAATTCTTCTTCTGCTTTCTCACTCAAAAGACATTGATGCCAAATATTTCCAAAGATGCAATTTTTATTTACAATTTCTTCAGAGAGACAAAACCTACCTTCTCTTTTAATTTTCTTCTCGAAGGCCTTCCACATTGGTTCTACTTTATTTCGGGAATATTACAAAATGAAAAGAATCCTTGAACTCTTGATGTATGTTTTTTCCTAACACCACTGGCAAGTTACTTTGACTACCTGCACAGCTGACAACAATGCCAGGAACAGTCCCTGCAGTTCCTCATTGTTCTGTTCCTCAGGAAGGTAAGAGCTAAGTCAAAGCAGCATCAAATTTGTCCCACCTCCTTGTAGCTACACAGCTGAGGTTAAAGACTTTTGAGAAAAGAATTCTCTGGCAGCATAAATTTTACCAAAAGGCAACACTCTTACGGCTGTCAGTGGTGTCTGTGGGCAGGAGTGGAGCAAACTGCACTTTTTTTCCCCTTCCCTCCTTTAATTGAGCTTCACTGTATTTGAAATTGGACACTATTCATAAAAATTACTTACAGAGATGAGAAAATTAATTTTGGCTTTGGAGACAAGCACCAGGCATATTTCCCCAGTCCATTAGATACAGCTCATCTTTTGCTTTGTAAAGATGTTCCTTGAAGTTGGTTTTTTTGAAAGCGTAATAGCAAAAGAATGAAAACAAATTTAGAAAAGAAAACCAAGGGATTAACAAAACCTTGCTAAAGAGAGAAATGTAGGTGGCTTCTCTTATGGATTGGGAAAAATGTATCACAGGCCAGTGATATGGCCTGGGAAAAAAATGCCCTCTGCCAACACCTCCCCTATGGACAAAGCGGGCTGCAGTGCTGCTGTCTTTTTGATCAAGAGAAGAAATCCCACACCAATGGCTGTTTCCCCTGACAGACTGCTTGTCCTTTTTAATGTTACATGAGAGCACCAGCCTGAATTTCCCTCCCCTCAGAGCTAGTACCACTACCACTGATTAGAGATGCTGCTCTGCCTAAGGGTACTCACTTCTTTGGCCAAGGCTGTTTAACCTGTTGTGCTCCTCACATTCCCTCCCTTCTCCTTTGGAGACAGAAACTTTGCCTTTTTTATGGAACTTTCTGCTCGTTCTCCTAAGAGAGCTTCCTCTAAATTGTTCACTAATTGGTCCATCATAGAGAGTTCAGCTCTTTGGCTTTGCAAGAGACGGTCATGCTCAAAAAGACTGGAGAATCAGCTCTTTTCTTGATAATTACAGCATGGGCCAACACTATTTCCATGCTGCTAAAGCATGGAAATCACTATTTATGATACCTTCTCTTTTGTCAAACACAGAAAATCTCCTCATTCTCCTCCCCGTGCAACACTGCTGTTCTTTGTCCTTTGGTTTGCTGAGATAATTATTATACCAAGATTACTCCAGACAGTCACAAAAGCCTCGTAAGACTCTTAAATGAGCCATGGACTCCATACATGAGTTTTAGAATAGTTTAACTTGGTTTTAATTAACCCTGTTAAGTGTGTTTGTGTGTGTCTCCAGTGATGCTTGGAAGAGTGATCTGTAACTCACTCCCCAGTTACTGAAACTGCTCCTAAAACCAACTCCAGGTTCCTGCAAAGTGGTACCAGTTAAAAAGCTATAAAGATCATAATTTTAATCAAATCAATGGAACTTCAAAGAGGCCAAAAAAGCGAGGTTTTGCTTCAAACACAGGAGGAAAAGGAGGGAAAACACCAGTTTGGCTGACAAATCACGGAGACGCTCATGACAATTTTATCACCACAGTCCCTCTAGATGGTAAAAAATATCTTTCAATTGTTGCTATTTTTTACCTCCTCTTTTTGCCTGTCTTTTCAGTGGCCTATATGGAAAAAAAAACCCCAAAGCCCAGCAGTGTGAAGAGGATGCCAAGGTCGGGGAGCTGCAGTGCTGCAGGATGCCCTTCCCTCCCTCCTGCAGGAACTGGCTGCCAGCCTGTAACTGGGAGGCAAGCAGTAACCAAGTAACTAATAAATAAGGAGTACACCACTAAAGTAAACAGTACCCTAGCTATAATTAGCTAGAACAGACAAGCTGCTGGTGGTAGATGTCTCTCCCAGTTCCCTCCGGCCCTCTCCAGCCCCCACAGAATCCCTTTAACCAGCATGCTCCTGTTTGACTCCAGGCGAAACAAAAACAAAAAACCCCTTTTTTTTCCCAGTCACTCACTAGAACAGAGCATGTAACAAAAGGAACACCAAGATGAAGATCCCACTATCAGCTATTTTAACTGCATTATTTCTTTGAAAGAGAATATTCAAGGATATTCTGCCCGGAATATTCAAGACACGCTGGGAAACTTCATAAACCTGCATTTAACACACCCCGAGAGCCCCAAAGACCTCTGTGCTCCAGTGGCACGGGACTTCTCACAGGCATGCAATGTGCCAACTTCTAGAAAGAAAACTCTGGGTTTACCACAGGAAAAAAAAAAGAGCAAATCAAGCACGTGAAAGAAGTGTGAGCTTTCATTTCCAAATTAAACAGTGTTTGCTCAAAATACTCTTATAATTTGCAATAGGTCGCAGAGATTAAAAATACATCGTGTTCCTTGAACGGCAAATTTGCTCACAATAAATGTGGCTGCACCAGGAACTGCTGATATTGTGTCATTTCAGGATGACACTACTCATGGAACCTGCAGCAAGGACCTGGCTTTCACTTTTGGGCACATGTACATAGAACATGCACACATGAAATACTCCCAAACTGATAAAGCAAACACTCTGATTTACAGTAAAATCTTGGGAGACTTGCTTATGGGAAAAGGGGATCATAAAAGGCCTGTTTTCATTTTTCTGTCTTACACACTGAGCTTGTTTTCAATTGGGACTACTTAAAATGAAGGGGTAATTTTTTAGTACACACAGTAACACAGCAAGTTCTGAATGCAATGTTTATTTGCCAGACTTTTTTTTTTCTTTTCTTTTTTTTAAATTCAAGAACCTCTACTTTTTTATCAACAGCGTGTTGTAAGACACACAGCTCGGACAATGGTTTGGTTCTACAATTGACATCAGGTGAAATAATAATAATAAGCTTGTTCAGTGCTCCTGGGGAGGGTGTTTACAGTAGAAATTGGCAACCAGATTCCCCTGAAGCTCAAGGCTGTTTGCCTGAAGGCTCAGGGCAAACTAAAAATGTTACCCTAATTGTCACTCTCTGTATGACCAATACATCACTTGACTTCCTATAAAAGAATCAGGCTGAAAATATCCAAAAATGTGCATAGTAATACATTTCAGGTCTTTTAGACTTTTTCCAAACCTCAGCTTCAGTACAGAATTTTGTAGGCAGAAAGGGAAAAAAAAATCCAACAAAATGCACCTGGCATTGACTAGGATGGAAGGGAGAAGGAAATTAATCTATCTGATGATTCATCTGACTCCTCTAGAGAAGGATCACTTAAATGGGAAATACTGACACTTTCAGACACAGGTCTAATTTTTTCCACGTATATGTTGACAAGTTACACCTTGAAAATTTTATGGTCAGGTTTTAAAAATTATTTTCTCTCACATCTAAAAAATGTCACTGCCCCTTGGGCCTTACCTTCTAAAGTCAATGGGCAAACCCTCAGCTAGACCCTTCCAGGCTCTCAGTCTTACCAGTTTTACTTAGAAGCAAGAAAAATTCTGTAATTACAAGTGTCAGAAAAACAGAGGCTGCAAAGCAGATGTCTGAAAATCAGGAAGACAAACAGAGAAGACAACTGAAAATAGAGAAAAGCTCAACCCAAACCCAACCCCCAGAGCAAAAGGAAGCTCACACCCCCTGTTCCCACAGCCTCAAGGTACCCTGCTGCAAGGCAAACCTTCCCAGGGGCAGCAGCAGAGCTCCATGGGCACTGACAAATAATGGCTGAACTATTAACTACTCCAAAGTCACTGGGCCATTCTCATTTGCCAGGCTAATAAACTGCACACGCTATATTTATAGAGTATACATAAGTAAAACAGTTGTATTGAATATTCCATTGATAGAATTCCTTTCTTTTAAAAAGGCAGTATTTTTTTCCTTTTGTAACCAAGAAGGAGAATTTCCATTAGAACAAAAAGAACAATCCACTATTTAAGTAAGAACGCAGTAGGAAACCTCTGAAAAGCAGAGCAAGAAATGCTCTCATGGTCTCCCTCCTGCATGGACATCAACATCGTGCAGCCAGGTGGGATCAACCACCACTTCCAGCTCCAAATGAAGTAAAACCCAAATTTGGCTTGGCCAATAAGGAGAAATGATTAATATCATGGAATCTGTGTCAGAATATTTTGTGTGGCAGAGATCAAAGGAACAGACACACAGCATGCAAACCTGTTCTACTAGTAAAAAAGAATGTTTTTCCTGGCACAGAGCCACTTTGCTGTTTCCTTGCATCGCTGCCTGGCTTCGCCTCCTGTCAGCTGAGACCCATGCAGAAATGTTCTGTATTCCTGCCTGTTTGCAACAGGCAGGGCAGTGTATTCCTACACATTCCCTCCACATTACAATTATTAATCATCAGTGTAAACATCCGTCGTCTTTAATGCCTTCCCAGTTTTTACTGCAAAGGCTGTAAGATGCTTTAGAGGAACGTTTACAAGTCTTGTTTCACAAAATAAAACCAGAATTCTAAAAAAAACCACCAGTCTGTGTTCATCATAGGCTAAAACACAGTTTAAATTTCTAAACATGAAAATTTATCATTGGGGCAACTGATTTTTAAATTGAAATCTCATTTATTTAAGAATAAGAAAAATAGTTGCAATTACTAATTAGGGCAACATCTATATAGTGTTTCGGAAGACTGACTTTCAAATAGGTATTGACACGTTTCTTGTGGACTATTTTAATATTTAGTTGATTTTGAAACCAGGAAGTAAAACAAGCCCTAGAAGTTAAAGCTAAAATTGAGATTTTCAAAGATTCATAAAACAAATGTAGGGACAGACTCCTTCCTTCTGTCTCCTTGAAAATCCAAACCCATACATTTACCTGGTAGTTTTGGGATCCCTCAAGTGGCATTACAACTGGCAGCAGCAGTGACATCCCACCCCAACACAGGGCTGAGAAAACCACTGCATTTTATGATGTCAGTGATACATGGAACAAAGAGTGCTTGAAAAGGCAATGATACAGTAAGTCATAAAAACTCCTCCTGTTCTGCTCTTAGTCTACAGGCTTCAAAAGCACAAAAAGCAAACTTTAACTTCTTGAACCATAAATGCGTGCAAAAGCTGTCTGGTGTATTATAGCTGCTTTCATATAACTCAAGCTTAACCTGTGGAAAGGATCTTTAGATTCCAGTGCTTTCTAAACATATCTTGACCACTTTAAACAAAAACCAATTTATCCAGAGCCAGCTATACAGTATGAAGACCAAGCTGAGACTTGAGCTGTTGAACAAGTTGTTCCAAGGATCCTTGGAAGTGGATGCCATAAAATTAACTTTAGTCCCAGGAAGGTGAGGGAACAGCCCAAAGATTTGCTCAGATAAAGGCAATCCCACTGAGTAGTGTTTATCTGGGGTTCTGGTTCTTTTGGATCTGTCAGCAACAGTTCTGCCTCATATATTGGCTGATGAATGAACTTGTAAAAGTGTGTGATATTCACTGAGCAGATACTCTGGAGAGAAGCCAACAAACAATCCTCTGTAAGAAAGACTTCTGCAGGACACACTGTACATCTCTTTTTGTTCAAAAGGGCAAGAAAGGAAGGAAACCAGGTCAGGTTTTCCAAGACACAGCTCATCTCTGACCCAATCCAAAGAGCAAATTACCCTGTATCGATTCTTCTTAATATTGTTCAAATATTGACAACCAATTTGAGGAATAATTGCAGGCCTTGCTGAAATGTCTGTGGATGACCCAAGATGAAATGAGAGTGTCTGCTGTAATGGTACAAATAAATGAATCACCTCCAGTACTGGGTAACTAAAAAGAGACTGCAGTCAAAAGTACTTTTTTCCAACTCTGTCACAGTACCCAAGTGCTTCTCAAAGGGTCGTGAATCCATCCCTACATGTTCACTTAGAAATCAGGAGTTGCTCTTAGCATCAAGACCTGATGGACAGGAGCATTAAGTAACTCCTCTATGCCTGCAATTGGAAGCCCCTGGTATAACAGATTTCCAAGTCTTAAACCAGAATCTTAATCATGTTTTATATAAAACCTAAACACAAAACAGCGTTAAAATGCTCAAACCATCTTAAAGATTAATTTAATTAAAAAATGTGGTGCCTGGAATACATTTCACAATCACTTCAGTAATTAGCTTTTCTCTACACAAAACATCACTGTTTTAACTGTAGTTTTGGGACTTTCCAGGTCTGCAAGAACATTATCCTTCTCGACTAATATAATGGCTGGAATATACTGGATGGAAAACACACAAGTGTCAGCTCTCCCTTGAGCACTGGCCCAACATATGGTCCTGCACATTTTGAAAGATGGTGTTTGGGATAGTTTGCTGAATATTCTTGAGATGACTGCTCTTCTGCTGTGAGAAAGAGGGTTTTTTCTTATCCCTAAAATGACTGTCTTCAATAAGTGGTGATTCACTGAACTAGCCCTGAAGCTGCCTTTGGAAGCTCAGTATTCAAAAACCATCTGTGCCAGCAAGTACCAGGAGAGGGCTTTCACTTGATATTTAAACAAATTATACCCTCAGATATTTCAAACATATACTCTGTATTTATGTACTTTGGGATACTAGCCATAGGTCTCGATGAAAAGGCAAATTATTTAATAATAATTATTATTATTAAATACAGAAAAATCTTTGCATTTAAAATCTACACTTTAATTCCATAAAAATATGGAAACATGCAAATTCTGCATCCATGCCACCTTAGCACTACTCAAATATTTAGCTCATAAAGCCACCTGACCTAGTCTGGTGATGGTTAAACCTTTTCTTAAAGCTTTAACTCTTAAAACTACATGAAAATACCTATTTCACAAACAAAACTAAAATTGAATCCAAACTCTTAAAAGGCTTACAATTCAAGAAGAAAACATTGAAAATGTGAACTGAACAGATTCGAAATCCCACAAAAAGCAACTGAGGTAAACAACAGCAACCCAAAACCTTGAATTCAGTCTGTTTAATCTGCTGCCAGAGGTGCCTAAGGATGCTCACTGAGGAGCTGAGGTGGTGGCAGTCTTGTACATTGTCACATGTGTTTGTGACCCCCTGCCCTCCCACTGTCCCCACTGCAGAGGGACCAGGTGTGTCCCTGCTCAGCACTATTAGATACTTGACTTGACAACCACGCTTAAAATCCCCAAAAGCTGCAACTGTGTAAGGTATTTTCCAATAAATTTTGTCTACTGTTATGAAATAAATGAAAAGTCCCTAAAAAATCCTGCGAATGCAGTATTTTCAACTCTGCAAGGTAGAGAAGCTGAATCCTTCCAAAGGCATCTCCTTTCTCTTTACCCCTTGATCTAAAGCACATTATAATAATAAGCAGGCTGAATTACTGATGAGCTGCTGCTGCTGCTACAGAGGCAGCTGTGTTTGCAGCAGATCATCTCAAATCTGAGAAGACAAGAAAGGTACTAAAAAGGAAGCAACTGAAGTGCAGGTGATCTCCCGTTTGCTGCCTGTGACTCACCGTAAGTTCCCTTTCCAGTGCTCCCTGGGCTCTGGGCCAAACTGCTTCAACAAGCTGAGCAGGAACTATTCACTTCTGATTGTTGTTAGGTTAGTCTTCTTTCTATGTATCAAATGGAAATGGCTTAGCCCGGGGTACAACATGAGGCAGGGCCAATGACAGGGAAAGGGCAGGAATGCACTGGGATAGGGATCCCCCCAGTCAGATTAGCTCAGGCTAGTGCCTATTCCCAGCCTGCAACTGGCCACACATTGGTCTTCCACAACATCCAGCCCCTGCTCAGCCCCTCTCCTAGAAAACACTTTTCCCCACTTTTTGGAAAAGCATGCTTGCATGTAGAAGCAAATAAAAAAGGCATGTAAAAATAATCTCGCTCCAAAACCTCTGATTTTCCACGTCCCAAAGTAATAGAATAAAAATGAGCTGTACTATTACAGGAAAGACAAACGATGTGCCTGGTCTTGATAACTTATGATAATCCTGCCATCCAAAAAAAAGAAAAGTCTCTTTAGCTATGGCTTGAAAACGAGCAAAGAAGTCCAAATGAGCCCTGGCAACGTGAGACAGAGAACAAGTTTAAAGGAAACACTCTCGAACAAAGTGCTGGTGGAAAATATTGGCAATTATGAGCACAAGCTTTTTCACATTTATAGAAGCTGTAGAAGAGCTATTTCCCTCTATACAACAATCAGTACTTGAACAAAGAAACATTAAGCTCTTCCATCAACTTTTTATCTTAAACAGAATATCCATCAGTGCTCCCTAAATTGACCTCCTGCTCACATCAAAAGGGTATTATTAAAAAGGTCTGAGTTCCAAAGAGAAATTGTGAGCTGGTGTTTCTGTTAAAACAAGAAGCTGGACTGAAATCCAACACTTGTCCCTAAAAAATGGCCAATGCAACCAAGTAAAATATCCAACAAGAGTTAGCTCAGAAAAGGAAAAAAAATGTAACATGCTGGGAATTTTACAAAGCATGGAATGATTTGTAAGTGATTTCTCTTTGGATCACTAAACATGCAGTGTCTCAGCTGCAACAAAAGCAGACATGTAAGTCAAAAAAGATTAATGAGAAGATGAGCGATTTCAATGCAAAAACTGGATATTCTGACTAAAAAAAAAAAAAAAAGGCAGGCCAAGGAAGCTCTGGCCATGCCAGACCTTGCAAGCAGAGATTATCAGTAGCAAGGGCTTTAAGCAGCTTAGAAATTGCTTAGAGAAATCGGTGCCACAGACCACAGTGGAGGTCAGAGAGCTGAGGGTGGAACTGGGCTTAGGGGCTGTCAGCACCACTGAAGAGTCTCATACCAATGTTTACAATCTCCAGAAGCTCAAAGAAAAGGTATCAGACAGTCTTAGGCAAACGATACCAAATTCCAGTACCTTTTATAGTGAAACACTGTGGAGGAGTTGAGTTTCTTTCTGCATAGCAGCCCTAACAAGCTCAGGAGAACAACAGAAAGGGAGTTCCCAGCTGCCAACTCGTGTGACGCAGCTTCTGCACTACTTTAGGTCCTGTTGCCCAGAAAAGATATGCAGTAATGCAGGCACAGGATCCAAACCCTGCAATCAGCTTGCAGCCAGGCATCTCTGTGAGCTGGCCAGGATGGGTAGAAGCTGGGAAAAGAGGGATGGGAGCAATTCCCTCTGAACTGGCACACAATTCGTGGCTCCAGGAAATCCGTGTATCGGCAAAAACTTCAAGGATAATTTGCCAATGGAACAATACATTTGTTTAGCAAAATTTGGGCAAGGGAAGCAACAAAAGGAAGCAAAAAATTTCCAGAAGCCTTTGAAATTTGTCACAGACCTTTCTTTATCTTTCCTTGAAGCGCTGTACCAGGGGAATAAGGAGCTTCTAGGGAGAGAAGGAAGCTGTTCATCATAACCCATTTGGGCACAGAGCTCTGAATAAAATGTGTCACTGAAGGTGACCAGAATTTTGCTCCTTGAACTATACGAGCTTACAAAAGGATCACTTTTTAAAAATGGGGCAGTAGACAATAAAAATTAAATTCTGATACTTGGGAGAAAATATTCTTTTGGTCAAGTGGAGACAGGCAGAGAATGTATACTTGGTAAAATCTGAAGGGATCCATGTATTATTAAAAGGTTCAAATCAGCTTTAAGTGAGTGAAAGCCAAAGCTATCACCATCCAGTCTGAGCTTCTAATGAAAGCCTGTCGGTGTGAGATTTCTCGCAGGTGCATATGGAGGAGAACAAAATTCTTTATCAAACAAAGACAAGGAGGGACACTGAAAGGAAGGCACCAACAGGACAACACAAACCCCAGGAAGCTCCCCCAGTCTGAAACTAATTTTACCAGAAAAGAGAGCATCTCCTACATATCTGGAGTCCTAAGTCAACTAGAATGTACACAAGATCTACTTCTTTTCCTAGCTCAGCTAATTCCTTAGCACTAATCTTAGCACATGGAAAGAGAGACAAGTCAGATAAAAGCTATCCAAAATGGGAAACAAAAAGGTCTTTGGAAATGCCTGGCATTTAGACAATCAACTGCCTGAGCCAAAACTGTTAGTTTAGTTATTCCAAACAAAATGTTTGCCTTTTCCTCGGAACAGGGACGCAACAGGGAGAGCTGCCCTGAGTGCACCGTGCAGGCAGAGGGAGCAGGAACAAGAGCACCCAGCTGTACCTGTGCTGAACAACACAGGGCTCTGACCCAGCCCTGCCAGCCCAGCCCTCCACCTGGGTCACCACACACCAGGCTGGGGATGACTCCACGTTCCACTGTCCAGTGCAGCTACTGCTCCATCTAAGGTAACAGGAGAACCACACCAACAAATCTGATTCTACTGCTAGAGCACAGTGTTCTCATGGAAATTTCTTACACTTTAGCATGGTTACAAGCTCATCTTTGCAGTGGTGGGGGACCACCTGACATTCTCTAAGAAGTGTTGACACGTATTTGTCACAAACCCACACATACTGGTACTACTACAAGCTCTTGGTTCAAACTGTAAGACTGCAGGTGTGTTTCTCTGGATATTTCTTCATACCCTACTCGTTCTTTTATTTGTTTTCCCTCGGATTATGCAGAGGAGAAAACAGGTACAAAGGCAGTGAGTAGTTTGAGACCTGCACTTCACATTTAACTATCTTTAAAATACTCTTTAATTACCTGCTGAAAGTGAACCCTTGAAAATACAACTAAGAGATGATGTCATTTGAACTGTGGCAAGATAAACTGGACTCAGGCTCCTTCTAATTGAGAAATGTGCCTTTTCAAGTTACAGAGTTCCCTGAAAACATCAGCATGCAGCAACTCTGGCTATTCCCAGGGGGTGGAGGAGTAGGAATGTTTCCCCCTGTGGATGGACATACCTCCCCTCCTATGGAGAGCAGCCCGGGCGCGTCCAGCTTCCGTTTCTTGCGGGGACCGATCGCTGCCAGTGCGGTCAGGTTGGCATCCCTCTGCCTCATCTGTGCCAGCTCCTGCTGCTGCATCTGCCAGGGACACAAACAGCTCTCGTTAGTTTGGAGTCCAGGGGCATTGTAAAGTGTCGGTTTCAGACCTGTGAGCGGGAGGTGGAAGTCACAAAGGAGCAATCCCTCACAGCACGTTGCTGCTCCCACAAGTACCATTTTAGCAGCTTTGCCATAGAGGAGTGATGAAGGTACAGAAGTTCTCGTGACTTTTCACAAGATTTCCACTTCCCAACATTTTTGGGAACTCCATCCTTCTCATTAACAACTGCCTTAGCAAGTACCACATACTAACCACATCTTCATGATATGAAGAACGTAAATGCCAACTCTTTTTTTAATCCCATATTTATTTTGAATATTTCAAATATACTTGATATTTTCTTTAAAAAGAATCTAAATCAATAAAACACCTCTGCCTAAATGCCAGCTGAACGTAATGCTGGCACAAAGCCTCCCCAAACCAAATTTACAGCTGCTTTCTGGGATTAGGCTTTAGGTAAGAACACATTTGACCAGTCTGAACCTAAGAATTAACCAACCTGCCAGCTGCATTATGTAATAATGTAGCATGCTACAGAAAACAAGAGAAAATAATCTGGCCAGCACAAGAGAGGCAAGATTGCATCTTCACTATAAACTATATAATCCTTTAAGTGTCAGACTCCCATGAACTCTAATAAATATTCTGATCATCAATACTACACACCAATAATTAGGTAAGACAGTATATTATTTTAATCAGATAAAAGCGTTCATAGCTCTTAGTAATAATTCTTATTAATTTCAAAACTTTGGGTTTGCAAAATCCCTCAGTAAACTGAGAGGAGGTGTTTGCTTTCTGGTCCCACTGATGTCATACTGTCCCTGCCTCAGCAGCAATGCACAGAGCAATACCTCCAGAAATTCAGGGGTGGTAATGAAACGTTGTATGATACAGGCACAATTCTTCATTAAAATAAAACTGAACTGACAAGCATAGCTGGAAGTGTCCCAGCCATTACCTACATGTGACCTGCACATAAAAGCAGGCCCTGAACTGTCTTGGATGATGTTAAAAGAAAAGAAGATTCAAGCAAAAAAGTGCCAGTGTAAAGTATCTTTTCTCCATTCACCTCTGCCCAGAAAGAGCAGGTCCACCTCATGCCTCCTATTCAGTGCATTTTTCAGAGTTCTCCATTTAGCAGTGCAACATATTTGTGGCCAAGCATTATGTCTGAACAGCTTTGGGCACAAGCTCCCCAAGGAGGGCTTTGAACTCAAGTGCTGGTGAAGATCCATCCCACCCTCCCACGATGCCAAGGCTGACCCATCCCAGAGCCTGAGGAGCGACTGCAGGTGAGGAAGAGGATTCTTTCCCTCTACTCTTGTGAGACCCACCTGCAGAGCTGCCTCCAGCTCTGGGGCCACCAACACAAGGACATGGATCTGCTGGAGCAAGTCCAGAGGAAGCCACACAGAGAGTTGGAGCACCTCTGCTGTGAGGAAAGGCTGAGAGAATTGGGATTGTTCAACCCAGAGAAGAGAAGGCTCAGGAGAGACCTCACTGTGACTTTCCAGTACTTAAAGGGGACTCACAAGAACACTGGAGATGGACCTTTTACAAGGGTATGGAGGGACAGGACAAGGCAAAATGGCTTCAAATAGAGTGGATTTGGATTAGACACCAGGAAGAAATTGTTCCCTGTGAGGGAGGGCAGACCCTGGCACAGGATGTCCAGAGAAGCTGTGGCTGCCCCATCCCTGGAAGTGTCCAAGGCCAGGTTGGACAGGGCTTGGAGCAAGCTGGGACAGTGGAAGGTGTCCCTGCCCATGGCAGGGGGTGGAGACTGGATGAGCTTTAAGGTCCCTTCCAACCCAAACAGTTCCATGTTTCTATATTCTTCAGTAAAAGTGAATTCAGTAATTTAGAGTTTGAAAATCCATTTTCCACATTTTTATGCCATATATTTTGCCACTTCAGTTATTATCATAATTCCAGTCTAACGTCATCTAAAAACACATATCTCATCTACAGCACAGAAGAATTTCCTAACTACAAAAACGAAACGCAGAAAAATATCTAAATAATAGTGCAAAGGTCTATCCATACTTCCCTTTGCCAACTCATATTAGGTTTTTAGCTCAAATATCTTTGGCTCTCTTCCAGATTAAATGCCAGTTAGACAGAGCTGCCCGCTTACCCTTTCAAGGTAGATAGCAACAGTGGTGAGCTCTAATCATTTACAAAGGTCATGATCGGAAGCTAGCCCGTGAGCAGTCATTTAAAATTCGATTGATCCCTATTTGTAGTCAGGGAAAGAAAATGGACATTTCAGCTGTATTGTAATTATGAGGCTTCAAGGCAACTGTAAATAGATGTGCAAATCCAGATACTGGCAAATACCTTAGAGAAGAAATTATTACTATAGTATAACATATATCCAGGAAAGGTTGAAGATAAAACTGCATATAAAAAAAGATCAATCATCTTTTTGCTAATTTGCCATGCTTGCCAGCCTATAAGGGTTATCACAATTATCAGAAGTCTGATGAATATTTAAGCGAGGGCCAACTGGCTCAGAGTGATCTCAGACGAAGTTGTCAAGCTTTGCAGAATAAGAAATTTTGCACTGGAGTAAGTATGCGTTTCCTGGGAGGTGCAGGTCAGGAATGGAGTCTAAGAGATAACTGGTATCATGCAAAGGTTATATGAATATTATATGAGTATCTTATCCAAAGTCACCATTTCCAAACCCACAGGAGCAAACACTTGGCTCTCTGTACTACCTGTACTGTACCATGATTGTTTCAACATGCAATATAAGCACGGGGTCTCTTTTTTATTTTATTTTTTTCATTTTGCACATGCAAATCGTAAACGAATCATGCCTTTTCTCTAGAGTCCCCACAGAGGGATAAATTCTACCCTCACTTGGAAACCTGCAGTGTGTGGTGCTGTTCTACCAACCAAACATGGAACAGCTTCAAGACTGCAGAAGGGTTTGCACTTGCCTCTTCCTCAGGTTCTTCATCCTTTCTTTTTTCATCAGTGAGGAAAGCTAAAGATAGCTCTTGATATCACATACTAATTTTTGACAAATGCACAAGATTTTCCACTGTCTGTAATTCAGCAACTGACAGGAAACCTGAGAACAACAGCCAGAGCCAAAGGAGCTGGGTCTGTTCTACCCACACTGGGTGAACCCTGGTAAGACCTTCTCCTTCACCTCCCCGTGCCTCTCACCCCACATCACCCAGCTTGTCTATTCATGCTATGAGCTCTCCAGACAAGGATCCTCCTCTACTACGTGCCTTACTTTTATAATCAAGCCCCAGTGGGATGAATAGGCATCATTAATTTAATACAAATAAGGAATACGCTGCCAGGTTCAAAAGCTCCAGACAAAAACACAGTACAGTTTCTGGTACTGGTTTTACAGTACACACCGTGGTAAACTACAGCAGGAAAGAACAACCTTATGTAAACCTTCATGAATGCTGATCAAAAAATTTGTAATACATCAAACACATGCATCATCAGTGAGATCAGAGTATCCTGACCTTTTATAAAATAAGGACTGAAGTGCTGAAATGCTTGATAAATACTGTTGCACAAACTCTCATCAATCTTTTCAAAATTATCACTGGTGGGTTTTGGGGTTTTCTTTTTTAAACTCACCCAAAGGCAGAGAATCATAAAATGACATTTAAAAATAATCAAAAGAATTATGATCCTGATAGTGGTTACCAACAGAGGCCTTAATCTTGCAGTGGTTACTGCACCCCAGCTGACTCAGAACATCTCTGCACACTCACTATTAACTATGGATTTGGTACAATAAAACATCCTTGCAGTTCAGGGATACTCAGCAGCAAGACATTTGACAAGACTCCTGAATGTTATTTAACATCCCAGAGCAGACTGACCACCATTGTTGGCTTCTTCACATCCCCATTCCAACTTTATCTTCTTTCCATCTCTGAGTCACAGACTGTGTTTTCATTGCCTACATCAGATTACCTGCACTAGTCTCTTTATACTCATCATCTGTCTCTTCACCAGAAATATTCCTCCCAGTTGCAATCTTTGTTTAAAATAAATGAAAATGCAGAATCTTGGCCTTGGTACAAGAAAGGAGACACTGTACCTTGACCACAGACCTTGTGGCTCTTGTCCCCAGTGTGCTCTGCAGCCACACTCTGTGTCTGGTGGAAATGACTTTGCAACCAGCTTTGCAGCCCTGGCTCCACAGTAACCACCCTCTGAATCCTCAGCACTAACAACTCACAGGGTTCTGAAATGGCTCTTCAAAGTACCTGTAGAACTAAAGCTACTTAAGCTTCTTTACACAATCAATTGTATTTTAAAGCAACAAAGCAGCCTGTTTTACAACACAGTTTCTCTTCTAAGCCAGTTAGCAATTTCTGCATATTTAAACAAATGAAGCACCTGTTACTACCTATACATCCTGATAAAATAATTTCCTGTTAATTAACATGATTTAGCAGAAACTAATCTAACTCACTGCATCAACCACCAAGATGCCATTGTTTGATAGCTGCATTCATTCACACTCTCATTTTCATATTGGGCTGCTGATGCAAAATCATTCTTTAACTTGCCTTCATCACAATTAATATGCATATACTTATCAATAACATATTAAAATTTCTGCCCTCTGGGAAGGGAGCAATGCTTCAATTCAGAACCACACTAATCAACAACAATTAACTTTTTTGAAAGTAAAAATATTTCTCTAAAACACAAATATTTCAATATATTATAGGAGAAAAATGTTTCCAATTTAAATGCTGTTCCTTGCTCCTCATCCAACCCAAATGTATTTTTAGCATACCATTTACTTACTGAGAGGTATCTCATTTGATGAAGAGCACAGCATAAGAAGGAAGCATTATTTGGACAATGGCATTTTCTTATTTGTGATGGTGGCACAGCATAAAAACCACAGAAAGAACACTGTTCCTCTGCTTTCATAAAGTAAACCTAACAACAGAGCTTCTAAAATGTTAGTTTGTTTTCTTTATATCATTATTTGTTATGACACATTTAGGTATTTCAGCAAGAAGTGCCACAAGCCATATGCCACAAGGAAGACAGCCATATGTCTGTCTGAACTATCAACATCAGACCTTAAAATCCAGATTTAATAATTTCCAAAAACCAGGAACACAACTTATTCATCAGGCAAAATGTAGGCAAATGACAATTAGCTTTGTGTAAAGCAGAGATGTAGATGAAATATGGGCATGAGCTGCAGCTGCCAAGGACTGCACTGAGACATCTCCTTCAGTAGGATCAGAAAGTGAGGGCATGACTGGAACTCTTAAAATTCAAGTCTACACATAAATACCTTCAAAAATAAAAGGGAGAAGAGGGAGTGGCATCACATGAGAGAGGAAAAGGTCAAGGAGGTGTTTCTCTACCTACAGGCAGAATTCAGGGATGTCTTTTGGCCTGGAAGGAAAATAACCCAGTGACAGAGGCACAGAGATGATTGTGAAGATAAAGAAGAAGAAAGAGCTTAAGGAAGAAGTCATGTATGTTTAAATACTGCCAATATAGGATTTGATAAGGGAATAGAAGTCAAGTTGTAAAAGTAAGTTTCTACAGTCACAGAGCCAACTCAGCCCACAAAGAACTAGATTTTGCCTACTTACAATTCCCAGCATAGTTCAGAAATAGCACCTAAGAGGTCCAGCAGCACAGAACATAACAATAAATAACTGCAGGCAGGAGTGAAGACAGGCAGCAATGCACCCCAAACAGGGAACTGGCAAGGGAGGGTGCGAAATGGCAGAGGGGTTTGATGAAAGCAAGATCATATAAACAGTGATTTAAGCCCTGATTTCTGGCCAATAGGCATGAATGGAGATCCCTCCTAATTCTGTTTGCGATGGATGGCTTAATTCCTGATAACAGGGTCATATGCTGGGAAAAGCTTGTCTTAATTGATGCTTCTGCAACATGTATCTATCAGTCTCGGACAGTGATTACACCCCCCGGAAAAACATCTTTTTTTTGCTGAGGAGTGCCTGAAATGCAGAACCATTACACATGTCCTAAGATGCCCACAACAGAAGGTGCAATTAAAGAATGAAACTCATTAAAAATGCTGGCAGTAACCTCAACAAGTGCAGGACAACGATCAAGAAGGATTGGTGCATCAGTGAACTTCAGAGCTCGTGCCTGCAGATGCCCAGGCTGTGCTCCTGCCCCTCCGTGGCACTCAAGGCTCTGAAGGGCAGCACAGCAACACAGCCACAGCTCCTGCTGCCAAGAAACTGGTCCAAAGAGAGAAGGTTTAGAAGAGGCACTGCCATGAGGCAACAGCAGAGGGGTTCTACCTGTGTGACAGCAAGTTGTACACTGAATATATTCTGTGAGACTTGTAAGGATTCACAGCTCTGACAAAATATACCTTGTTTTCTTCAATACAAAGCTAGCTGCTGCTTCTTTATATGCGTTCCCCCCCAGCTCAGTAAAAGCTCCAGTCACGGCTTGCAAAGGCTGTACATCTATTTGGACCAGATCAAGATTTTACTTTACTGCAAAAGGGGGTTGTATTTTCGGTTTGGTATTGCTGGGGTTTTTTTCTTTTTTTTTTTTTACTATTCTCCCACACTTTTAAAAGCATTCAAAAATTATTGGATAGTGTTAGGAAAAAAAAATCCCCCGGGCACGTTTCAGCCCCCAGATGACTGTTTCTCAAAGTAATGAGCATCTGAACACGGTTCTGGAATCTTAACTGGGCTACTTTGGGCCAAGCATCCTTCCTACAACAGACATTTGTGTTTATTACATCTAATTTCATTATGTTTTAGAAGTTTACTCAGAAATTCCATTTAAACGTGCCCTATTCCTTTCAATCCCTGTCAGACTCTGACACAGAAAATGCCAGCTGCATCCTGATGTTCACTTTTACTTCTCCCTGAAAGAAAAAGCCTTAACAGTCATTTTCTCCAGTCATGTACTGGAGTTAGTTAAATGTGAATTTTTAAATAATTATCAGTAAAACTAAAGATTTTATCTCCTTACTACTCGAGACCACACACTGGCTGAGCTGATTACAGATACAGGTTTAATTTTCTCAGAAGTATCCTTAAAAGCTGACTCATAGCTTCTAAAAATCAAAAGCATGAAGAGTTTTGAGATTTGATTTTAAGAAGTCTTGTAATTTTTTACCATGCTTGGTTGTATTTTTTGACTTTCCAAATTCAATACACTATTTTATCTTAACTTAAACCCATTTATTTACTTCTGCAATAGTCTAATCACCTCTTTAAGCTACATATTCCCATCTAGAGTGACACAAGACATCATAAACACTTTTAGGAAGATATCCCTCAAACACCTCTGACAGAGTTCTACAACAATGGATTTTTTTGATCCATCCAGTAACTTTAATCATTACATTTCTTCATTCCTCAATATCTGTTGTTGGAGCTCCAGTACCTTTTGTCTGGGTTTGGTTACACTATTCCTCAAACAACTTATCTCCAGCAGCACCAGTTCCAGCCTCTCATACTCTAAGCTGGTGGCACCCCCATTTAAAGCCTTGATATTTGTTAGGTCCCATAATAGTGTTTGGCTGATTTGCCAAGCCAAATAGAGACCATTTGAGCAAAGGCTTTCTGAGGCACAAACAACTGGGCAGGATCAGCATTACTGGAGCTGGCAACTTATTGAAATGCCAGGAACTTACTTGTAGTGAGATCAGAAAAAACTCTGAAAAAAATTCCTTAAGATCTGCTGTTTTATTATTATTAGTGCTAATGTTATTTCTGAGCAGGGCAACAATGGACAATTCCAAATCTTCTCAACCTGTTCTTCAAAGGAAACGACACATCCAGCATGAATACGGCTGGTAGAAGTACAAATCCCAAAGCGTGGTGGCTTCCTCAGGCTCCTCAGTTCAGGTGCATGGAACAGAACACCCTCACTCCTGGGGCACTGGAGACAAAGGTGGATTAAGGTATTTTCCCTTTGCTAATCTAAGTGGGGGTTTACTATCCTCCCCAGATTTCTAGGATATTCTCCTTTCCCCTCAAAGTGAGACACTGTGTGAGGACTCAGACTGATGCTTTAACGAAGATTAGGGAATATGAAACACAGTGAAAGCCTGTATGAAGGGCAGAGTTACAGACCCAGGTAACAAAGAGCAGCAAAACTGTTGAGCTGTGCCTTTAGTGAGGGACATCTGACAGAAACACTGGGATAATGGGAGCTAACTAAGAGCTAACTCTGCTCTTTTGAAGTCTGGACAGAGGAGGGCCAGAGGAAGCTCCCAGGGAAGCCTCCCATCAGCTGCACACACCTGAGCACACACAGGAACAACCAGAGGCTGCTCTGCTAAGCCTTGGACTGGACCCTGAATGGACTGCTCTGCTTTTCAGACGGTGAAGCAGCCCCGGAACAAACATTTTTGAAAATATCTTTCATTGTGTCTGAGTAATACAAGAGCTGTTTGGATGGTGACAATTCTCCATGGCTGCTCCAACTCTATGGCACTCAGAGCAGGAATTCTGTCTGCAGAGTCTTCTCTGTGCACCATGAGTCATGACAGCAGAGCTTTTATTTCTGTTCCATCTCTGGCACGCACTTGAAATCTGAAATAATTAGGAACCAGTCCACCAGAACTGTACCAAAAAGAAGGAGGAAGTTCTTGGCTAGCCTGTCAAAGGAGTCAACTGCAGAGGGAAGCACAGAGGAAGATCTCAGCTTCATGGAAGTGAAGAGTAATGGTATTTCAGACCATAAAATCTCAAGTCAGCCTGAAGCATTTTCTTAATATTTTTTTTTTTTTTTTTTCAAAATAAGTATTTCTGTCTTTTGGTAAAATTTCTGTGGCTATATGCCATTAGCACAAAACTTCAGAATAGCAGAAATTTTAAGTGCATTTAAAATAGTAGTTAATCAGAAATTCTAGTAAGAGGCTTTACTAACTAGATTATTCCGAAAGAAAATGCCCAGATTTTGATACCAGTCCTCCAGCATTCTTATGGGAAATCTGCATCTTGAAACTGCCACCCTCATTTGAGGAAATGAGGCAAATGTAGCAATCTCCTAAAAATCACTTGGCTGTAATAAGTAATTTTAATCAAATAGTTAGAGAGAATGGCACTGAAGTTAATGTGTGAAGTGCCATAACCAGATGGGAAATGTGTAGGGTAGCGACTGGTTGTGCACTTTTAACGCAATCTCCTTTTCTGCAGGCTGGCTTGGGGTTTGATCAAGTCTAAGTGACACGACAAAAACAAATTTAATTTATTCTGAAACTGTATTCAACTAAAGAATACACACTGTAGCGAGTGTGCTGCTCTGTTAGGAAGTGAGAGCTGAGGCAGAGCAGAACAGCAGAACAAAAATAGCCAGACACCCACCACCTTCCTCCCCTTAAAAGTTGGGGGGGCAGTGCTGGGGCTTCACTTGTGCACGGGAAGCTCCACTGGGGATGCAAAACAAGCTCGAAATTTAAATAATCTACATCTTTCCTATTTTAGATTTAACTATAGCAAAACCCTACTGCTCATTTCTGCTGCAGATCAAGGGAACAACACACCACAGTGTGGGGACAAAATATTTCAAGCCATTTCTCAGACACTGACAAGTAGTAAATTAGGGAATGTTGTAAGTACAATGCAGTAGTCTTCCCCTTCTATTGATCACATATAATTTACATCTTACAAAGATGTGAATTCTTGCATTCTCACTCCACAAGGAAAATCTCAATGATTTATTCATTTCAAATAAAAAATAGAAGGTAGATGAGAAGAATTACTTCACAGGCTGTAGCTTTCTCAGGGCACTAGTGCTAGGCTCTTCTTTCGCACTGCCCGAAGGGCCTTTGTGTGCAAGTCCCTCTAATTAACAAGGTGAATCATGCAGCAGTTCCCTAATTAGTGAACATGACAAGCCAATGGAAACAAGCAGACAGACCTGGCGTACAGATATGGTCAACAAAAGGCACAGCAACACACCATTAAAAAATGCCTATTTCATGTAAATAAAATAAAAAAGTAAGAGAACTAGCATAATACTTAATTTTCCTTTTCATGTTTTATGCTTATTCCTCATTTATTGCAGATATAAATAACGACAGTAAATCAAGGTTTTCAGCTGCAAGTCACACCACCTCTCCAAAATCAAAGACTGGTTATCCTACGTGAATAAGCATCTGCTTAAGGGGCATTATTTGTTTTCTCCCTTGTTTTTCTGCTTTAAAGAACTGCAGTTACATTAAGCTTAGCACTATAAGAATCCCTTAATTAATTCTATTCAAAATTATTTTTTCTTGAAATCCTTTTTCACCAACAGATGAAAGGAGTGCAATAGTTGCACTATTATTGCACTGTAAAAAATGCCCATTCCCAATACATCGTAATTTATACCTTTTGTATAAGTAAATAATAAAAGTGAATAATCAAAGAATCAGATTTGCATTAAAAAGGAAATTAGATGATCTAAATATGCCTCCTTACATTCATCTTTTCAAGCAAAATATTTTTAATCTTTCATTCTTCCTTCTGCTTTTCCCACAAACACTCTCCCCATCTCCAAAACAACACAGGGGTTAATTAATCTTCATTTTATTGCAAATTGAACCTTTGATTTAGATCTTTATGATCCTTCAACATATTACCAGTCTAAAATGTGTGTCACCATCAGCAGAATGTAATTCTCCACAGAAAAATTCCACTATATGCTTTGCTCTCTATTCCTTGGCACATTATAACAAGTGAGGAGAACTCCAGATTATTCCCTCATTACAGGTTCCTTTTCCTCACAAGCTTGAAAAAGAAATAAATTTCTGACTTTCCTGTTCGAATTGGGTAAAATTTCCTTCCATTCTAAACCTGATGTTCAAAATATTAATGCCTAAACCCCCCCCCCAGTTTTCTGACCAGTCCACTTTTAAAACTACAGGGTTGAAATACTGGCCCCCCAAGTAATAATAGTTCTACATGCCTTTAGAGGTTCTTTTTTGGCTATAAATCTGAAGGCAATATTTAATAATGCTCTATTATAGAACTGATTAGGCAGTTTTAAATTCACAACAGACACTATCAGGGATCTCAAGCAGAAGGCTGGAATCACCACAAGCTCATTCTGCCCTCCTTAGTGGGTGACACCCCACGTTCCCCAGGTGCCACCCGCTGTCCCCATGCCCAGGACGGTGGGCACAGCTCTGAACACAGGCTGGGCTGAGGGATCCCCCTTTGCAAGAAGGCAGGGTGGATAACCTGCTGCCAGGTGAACTCTGCTGTGCCATATGCACACAGGGAGTGTTCAGCAACCAACTTGTCACAAATGCTTACTGTCCCCAGGCCCGGTGTGACGTGGTGACGGGCACCACGAGCTGGGGCACATGGGGATCATCATTAAATAGCTGTCAGTAAACGGGAAGCTGCTGCAGAGAGAGAACAGACCTGCTGCACTGAAAACATTCACCTGCTTATTTGCATCTTAACAAAATCCAAGTGAGGAGACTGGAAATAGGTGCTAAGTATGCAAAAGCAGAAACTAATGCAAAGTCACAACATTTTGAGTTGATTTTCAAATAAACGGTATACACGAGCGCAGGTTATTTTATATGGACAATGACAAAAATATTTTGCATTGAAGTAAAAATGTTAAGTGCAGCTGATAACAATAAACCATAATTGTCCACAGGAGTTGTTTTGATATGAGATTACATCTAACACCAGAGGGACAAATTCTGTTTGTTTTGAATATTGCTACTGATGTCAACAGAGTTATTCCAAGTTACAATGACGCAACAGAAGAACTCAATTATAACACTTTAAACGTGAGGGACACACATTTAAAAAGTGACAGGAGCAAAAACACACCAAGAGGCAAGTGGGGCAAAAATAACCACCCCCACCAGGGCACAGTGAGGTCATTGTCACCCCTGCCCAGCCAGCACATGTGCTCACATTCCTCCTAAGGCAGGCATCCCTGATCCACCTGACCCAGGGCATTTGCTTTTCAAAGTTCAGCACTTACAGAAATAATGTCTCCACACAGCTAGATGGACAGGTGAGCATTCTTTAACTGAGGAATTGTTTTTAAAGCCTCAGTTAAAATGACCTGAGGATATTTATGAAATGTACGTTTATGAATTTTTCTCTCTTGTATAGCTGAGCAGATCACAGAAATCACCTTATATTGCAATGTTAACAGGAGCATCAGTTGACAAATTTAAAAAATATACACATTTCAGATAACATAACAATGTACAAAATATTTAAATAGGCATTGTAATAGCTCTGTGTTCAAAACATCAAATAACTACAGAGGAGAATGCTGTCACATATTACTGAAACACAGCACCTTCTCCTGAGTACCACGACTGCACCCAAACCCCACAGAAGTTTAGCTCTATAGTGAAGTATATTTAATCCCTATGTAAATTACAAAGGTTAAACCTTGCCAAAACTGGGAATAAGCAACTGGTCTCAGAAAACTGTGCCAGTCTCTCATGACCTCAAATTACCTCTCTCCTCTGAGAAGTGACGTGTCTGGTAAAATTCAGAGCATTGTTCGACTTCTGCACCCTAAAATAAGGCACAAGTTTTCAATCTGAGACTTAATTAGAGAAGTTTATAGGGTTGGCTACTGTACTGCATTTCTTCAGATGTTTTCCATGCAGCTGGAGGTCTGTAACACTTTATCTTGTGGTCACCTAGATCACTAAAAAGGTAAAATAACAGAAAGATGCAAACAACTTATATTGTTAAAGAGAAGAAAAAAAATCATCCTGTATTTTTGTTTTCTGATACACCCTGATAGACAACAGATTCCCTAAACATATTGCTTAAGAAGGAAAGACTGGAAAATGCTGATGACAAGCCATTATTAAAATAGAGAACAACTGGGTTGAATACTGAATTTACTGTTCCTCAAAACAGGAAGCTGAGAGCATTTTACTTAATTAAACAGCAGCATACACAGTGGAGCAATAATGTACAGTCAATAAGCTCCTTAATCACTACCTGTCATAGCAAGGCATAGCAGTTACCCTGTGTATCCTACAGGCACCCTACATGGGGAGCACATCTCACCTCTCCAGGGCTGGCACATGTCCATCACAGCCAAAGTGCTGGGCTTCTCACGGAAACATATATCAAATGTCTCCAGAATTTAAACACAGATTTTGAAAATGAATAGAGAAAAATATCCAATTTCTCACAAAAAAGTGCTCTCCTCTTACCAATTTCACCTCCAGTATGTCTGTAGTAGAGTGAACATTCTCCTCCTCTCCTGTCGTCCTGAACACAATTAACACTTCATTTTAGTTTTTACACTCTGATTTCCCATCTTGGCTATTTGGTACTTTCCTAAAGCATACTTGGATAAACCAACATGTTTGCAGATATCAGCTCTTCTTGAAGGATAGATCTTTTTATTACTACTACTTTTTAGGAAATTAGTAGATTTTCAAGCACCTTAACATGAGAATATGGCTTTTGGTCATTGAGAGAAATCTTCAGAATCTACCTAGTGTTATTCCTGTTTCAAGAATAAAAATGTATGTTCTGAACATAAACAGATTTATAACTTGTGAAGGGAAGGGGCACAGCAGTGTAAGAAGCCTGCTCTGTTCTTCATGGCTGTGCAGAGTCAATAAACCCAGGAACTGTAATTGCATCAGCCTGGTTTTCAATTTGCTTTGCTTCAGCCCTACCAGATCCTGAGATAGCAGTTTTGAGGAAGCTGTAACACCTCACTGTACAGACACTCATCAGCACAAAGAGACACAACACACCTGCCCATTCCAGAAAATCAGATATTTCTCACCATTTCCATGGAGAAACAGAAGTCAGCCCCCAATTCAGTAATAATTTTTAACACTAAATGAAAACAAAACTCTTACAAATCATTACTCAACTGCCTAATAACACTAAAAATGCACTAATACCTTTCAAGTGTTTATATTTGAGAGATAATTACATCTGCCTTTAATAAACACATACTTGAGGGAAAAATAATCATCCAGACCTACACTGTGAATGGCAATAATAAATCTTATTTATTTAAAAGATTACTGTTACTGAAAGGTAACTACTTTTTAAGGGTATCTTTAGCAGTATCTCATTATTCAGCTAAGATGATGTAACAACTCTTTCACAGGCTGACATGGTATTTTTTAATGACAAGACTGAACTAAAAATAGGAAAAAGATGCTAACACACCTTTCATGACCTCTGCACGTTACTGACTTGCCACCTGGCTAGTAGTTTAGATAAGCATGCACATAACCTAGTTACAGCCAGAAAGGCTGAGTATTTAGTAAATCAAAGCAGACACTTTTTACCCTGCTGTTAATGGCATTAAACACTCCTTAAAAACTCTACCACAATAAAGTACCTGAAAATGACACCAAAGCTCATGTTCCCATTACTCCCCAACACATCCACACCTGCCTCAGTACACAACAGTAATTGCCACATCCCAGCACAGGAGGACATGCTGATGAGCCTGGCAGGAAAATTTTAGCATACTTGTACAGAGCACATTTACAGAATCAGATTCTTTGTTCGTGATGTTACAGTCTGCTAAATTCAAGAGATGTGTGAAAATTAAAGTCCTGTGTCTCTTACAAATTACTTGGAGATACACAAAAGTATCTCGTGCACATATTTCAACTCTCTCACAAACTGGCTGGCAAGGGAGTTTTAAATGATTTTAACTTTTACTGCTACATTCCAACTTTAGGTTTAACTCTGCTCCCATGAACTCTTTCATCTTCCACTAACTGGCTACAAACAGCTCCCAAATTTTACAAAAAGCAGCGTGTTCTTTGAAATGTACACATTTCAAAGGAGGTTCTGCCACTGCGAGACAACCCAACACAGAAATACCCCTCCAGAATCTGGCTGGGAAAGGGCTGTGGGAGCTCAGGAAAGTGTCTGTGAGTGGGTCTGGCACAGAGGACACGAGGCAGGGCTGTAGGACATGTTTGTGAGTGGGTCTGCACAGAGGACACGAGGCAGGGCTGTAGGACATGTTTGTGAGTGGGTCTGCACAGAGGACACGAGCCAGGGCTGTAGGACATGTTTGTGAGTGGGTCTGCACAGAGGACACGAGCCAGGGCTGTAGGACATGTTTGTGAGTGGGTCTGCACAGGGGACACAAGGCAGGGCTGTGGGAGCTCAGGGAAGTCCCTGTGAGTGGCTCTGGCACAGAGGACACGAGGCAGTGAGTGGGTCTCACACAAAGGACACGAGGCAGTGAGTGGGTCTCACACAAAGGACACGAGGCAGTGAGTGGGTCTGGCACAGAGGACACGAGGCAGTGAGTGGGTCTCACACAAAGGACACGAGCCATGAGCCATGAGCCGTGAGCCGTGCCCAGGCAGGCGGGCAGGCAGCGATGCCGCGGGCGCTGGGCAGCCCCAGGCGGGCGGGCAGGGGACAGGGCACTGCCCCGGGCCCCACATGTGTCGGGGCAGACGAAGGCTGCCAGCTGTGCTGCCTCGGGCACCCAGCACGGCTCAGTGCCATGTGGGCTCGGTGACAACCACAGCTCTCGCTCCGGGCACTTGGGCGATGCACACAGAGGGGATGGGGGAACTCAGCCTGGGGCTGAAGCCCGAGTACACCTTGACCTCTCCTTGCCAGCTGCTGCAGAGGACAGCACGCTCGACCAAGGGACCAGAGCAGCTACATAATAATTCAGATTGTTGTCCGTGCAGCCTCCGTGGTTTCTGACAAGCAGGCACAGCTGACATTTGCTGCCCTCTACTTATTAAATAGGCAATCATATTCTAAAGTCTAAAGTGCTGTTATTTTGCCAGATTAGCAGGGAAGTAAATGTGTTGCAGCATTCGGATAAAACAGTCTGTGATCTTTCCACATTCATAGCTTGCTCCAAATGAATTTTTTTCTTCTTTTCCCTGACAATGACAGAGTGACAAATTGTTGTTTCTACCTGAGGAAGACCCATATTTAGACAGAATACCACTGAGGCTAAAGGAGAACTGGAAATCCAATCTTGACATTTTCACTGCACAAATTAATCTGAGATATATATAAGTGTATCTATTTATATAATTAGAAACACAAAGAGAATTTTAAAAAAATCTTTTGGAAAAGGAAGTACCATTGCATTCATTCCTCAGTGCCCTCCTGGAACCTCTGGATGCAGCTGTCAGGACTCAGGACAGGCAAACTCAAACCACCCTCATCACCAAGAGGGAAGGGAACAGCTCCCTTATCTCTCCACCAAGCTTTGCTCATCCAGGGATCCAAAAGGGATTAGGAAAAGGGGGCTTCCCCCTCCACTGGTTCAGCAGTGCTTCAAAAACACAGAGCAGCAGCACTGGTTATTCCTACAGACATGGAAGGAAAATTTCAGGATATCTGAAAATTCAACTGTTACTTTACTGTTACCATCTCCAAAAAAATTCATTTTACAAGACAAAGTTCCTGCTGGAGTATTTTGGTGAAATGATGAAAATTGAAGTCACCTTCAGCTTCAGAAATTCTTCACAAAAAGCTTTTACCATTCTAAAGCCAAGTTCTGGAAATTCACATTTCAGTAGTCCTGTTGCTTTATAATGAGAGAATACTTGTTACAACAACCTGGCATCAGGCAGGACTCCATCAGTGTGTATGTGCCTGGAATACAGCGGGAACAATAGGGATGGCTTTCTGCTTCCCTGCCACTTTTGGGTTTAAAAAAATGAAACCTATTAGTTAGAGCAGAAATTGTAACAGGTATTGCTCTTTTGGAACTATTCAAACACAACCCAAATATGTCTCACACCAGAATTAAACTCTACTTTGAAAATGAGTCTTGAGTCTTTCTCACTAGTTTTCTTTGAAAATTAGAGTACACAGTTGCTTAAAATTTGGTTGGGTTGGTGAGGAAACAAAAATCACAAGAAGAATAGTCAGCTTTTACAAGTGTATACCACTTTTTGCTGTTTCATGCCCCAGATTCTCAGAGTACCATATGGGAACCTTTTAGTAGCAAGGTAAGACAATTATTATATTTAAGTTGCATGTATAGCTGCTCGAGTCTCAAATAGCAGACTGCATGAGGACAAAAACATCTGGTATACAAAATCTAAGGGAATTACACTGCTGCTGTGTTCATTTGAAGGCTGATACCTTTCAAATACTGCCCCAGTAAGACATCAGCTAAGCAAGGGACAATGCTTGACTAGACAGCTTTGCTTTCTTGTTCCTGCCTCTTGTCATGCTCATGGAATCACAAAATGGGTTGGGTTGGAAAGGCACTTAAAGATCATCTTGTTCCTATCCCCTGCCACGGGCAGGGACACCTTCCACCAGCCCAGGGTGCTCCAAGCCCCATCCAACCTGGCCTTGGACACTCCCAGGGATGGGGCAGCCACAGCTTCTCTGGGCACCCTGTGCCAGGGCCTGCCCACCCTCCCAGGGAAGGATTCCTTCCTAATCTCCAATCTAAACCCCCTCTCTAGGTTTGAATCCATTCCCTTTGTCCTGTCCCTCCAGGCCCTTGTCAATAGTCTCTCCCCATCCTTCCTGCAGGCTCCCCTCAGGCTCTGCAAAGCCACAATGAGGTCACCCCGGAGCCTTCTCTTCTCCAGGCTGAACAATCCCACACTCATCTGTCCCATGTTGTTTTGCATAAGCCCCCTCTCCAAGCTGTGCAACCCCCTTTTTCCTGCTTAAAAACACCTCCCATACAAAGACTCACAGATCTGGCAGGGCTTTTTGTGAGGCTAACAACACATGGATGCAATACTAACAATCGTCCTCACACAATGCATTTTCACTGGTGTAAACAAAGTTCTAAGAATTCCTTTTCTAGAAAGCAAGTATAAAAAAACATGAAAAGAGTCTTCTTACTTTAAATTATAAAGATGTATCAACTATAAAAGTAGTTTATTACTTAAGAAAGGCCGTGTATTTGGCTCATCTATCAGTAACAGCATTTCCCTTTAAGAGTGCTAAAGTCAACAGTTCTAATCAGTCACGAAAAATAAGCACTCACGTTCACTAAACTAGAGCTAGGCAAGTATGTGTATGCTGAAATAATGCATCACCACAGAATGCCACCAAGTGCATTTGTAGAAGGAAATTATTACATTGGACAGGATTGGATTTAATTTAGATTTCTGGCAGACTAATGAGGTAAGCTTGGGTCAAACATGGGTTAGAGGAAAAACCAAAAAACCCCAGCCCTTGACTCAGCTCTAATTATACATATTTTACCTAAGCAGGAATAAAACAATTTGACTGAGCTGGAAGATGCTGTGGCCATTGCTCTGATCCCCTGGCGTTTTCCTGTCAATTATCCATTTTCTGACTGTCTGTGCAGCAAGGGTAACACCACACTTCATCTTCAGCCAGAAACTTGCCACCACTTCTGCTCAAAGCTCAGGAAAACAGGCTGGAATTGTCATCAGCTTCACTTTTACAAAGAGATATGCAGGAAGTTCTGCTGAATAGGAACACTGCTATTGACCAAAGCTCTTCAGGACTTGTAGAATTCATGGCAGGGCAGAACTTATCCTTGGAAACACAGGAAATCTTGAAGCTCTACACACCCAGATCCATATGCAACAAACTTATCACTGTTATGGATTACCTTGTGTCGTCAGCAGCAGTATTTGCATATGCAAATACAGCACCATTCCTCTCCTGTCCTTCCAGTAATTTTTATAATCAGCTTCACTCATCAGAATTTGTGACTGTTACCATAATATAGCTGTACATCTAAAATAGTATCTACTGAAAAGGAAGAAACCACAGCTAACACAAGCACTAAAGAATGCAGCAGGATTTTCAGGAGAGTATTTTCACTGATAACAGACAGGACCACCCTCTCTGAGGTGCAAGTTTAATACTAACGTTTGAGGTCACTGCAACAGCTCTGTAACTTCAGAAAAATCTTGCACCCTAAAGCCAAAGCCAGGCAGTGTTGCATGGGTTTAAACCAGACTGGATTGTTTAAGCATTTTTCTGGGTACAAACAACAGACATGGTACAGGGAGAGTGTAAACAAAGTGACTAATTTTCTACATGTATTGCCAAAAATGTTTGCATTCCTTCTGCATCACAGCTACAGCGTGACACAGAAAACTGTTCATGAAATAAGTCTGTTCTGAGGAATCCCTGTTGCCTAAATGCTGCATCATCATTACTCCAGGTATCACATTCCTAGCTTTGCCTTCTTCCCACCTACTGACCCTCAGATGGGTTAGAGAGCTAAGTGGAAATTTAATTTAAACTTATTTCTGCTCAAGTGCTCCATTTCTCAGTGGACTGTTCTCTAAGAAACCTTTGTATGATAAGATTGTTGTGCTTGAATCAATATTTCTATGACAGGCATGATAAAATAGAGAACTTACTTAGACTTCTCATCAGGGGAGGCACTGCATTACTAGTACAATTTTTAAGGACTTTGTTTCTCTTCTAAAAAGATGAAAACAAATGAGCTTGCCAAACAAAACAAAATCCTTTTAATTTGCTTTTCATTTTCCGTAATCACAAAACCAGGATAACTGCAGTAAAGTAACATTTAAATATTTTAAAAGAAGCCACTCCTACTGATAGATAAATAAATATTAATGTGGTGACAATTTATTTTTCATATTGCAATCTCCAAGTTTACAATGATGGATTTTCAGTAATTCTGCTACCCCAAGTTACATTTTTCTGGGGGATTTAAAATCTTTAAGGCAATGTTAGAACCATGTAAGATACACATCATAAGATGTGCATATTTCATTATTTTTACGAGAAGGATCCTACAGCTTCTTATAGAAGCCCTCTGCTAACAGTGCATGTACCCAAGGACTGAGCACCCCCAAAGCTTCTGGGGGTGTAACACTCCCAACAACAGCCCCCCCAAACGCTTGTCCAGCCCCAGAAGGATGGGCTCCCCCTGCTGCCAAAGGGAGGATGCCAAGGGCTTCTTCTGCCTTCCCCCAAATCCCAAGGCTTCCAGAGTAGGAATATCAACAGGCCTGAGATTTGTCTTGCATGATTAACAAGGACCTCTGAGAGCAGAGTCAAGTGAGTGTTATCTCAGCTGATCTAGGTCCTGGATACATGCCCAGACATCTATGGTGTCTGCTTTAAGTTTTTATTATTATGCAATACTCTTGGTTGGTGATGACACAAAGATTTCAACCAAGTTAATCTTTCAGGATCAAGCTCAGCTACTTGACTTTTAAATTAAATCATTTTTTAGCCAACAAACCCTGAATATGTAGAAAAATATCCCTGACAGAAAGGATGTTTAGGATCTTACCCTCCCCGCCTTTCCTTTAAACAACTTCTATTATTAATTAGCAGGTGTTGACTCAGTTTTTCCTAATCTTGATCTACTCCTGCTATCAGTTATACGGCCTGTTTTATGTTCTATTTAATGAAGCCTTTTAATGGAAATTAGAGAACTCATAATTTCTTTAACTTACATTTGTGACTGGCCTTGCTTCCAGACTACATAAATCAGTGTATTTCCTAAAACTTGGTTTTAAAAGCTTTAATCATGCAATATGAAACAGACACTGCTCACCAGTGATGATGTTGGTTACATTAGGTTGTACTGAGCCAAAAATCTCAGAATTTGTTACAAAGTGATGAAACAAGTGACAGCTGAAGAGCAGCATTTTTCCCTGGAATGGTCTCAATGGAAAATATCTTTCCCTAGTTTATTAAACAGGTATAGATTAAAACAATCATATGCTGCCCACTGACAAAAGGCTGCACCAACATAAAAGTGTGAGAGTAAACGGAGAGTTCTGAGCAATATAACCCCCACCAGGCACATTCTCCTGCCTTCACTCAAGTCCATTAGAAACAGGTTTATACTAAAGCAAAATAAGTCACTCAAGCTGAAATCAGAGTGGCTTTGCATCGTCTTAACTAAGCCAGAGCTGGTCTGGGTGTGAATGAGACCCGACTTATGTCCTGCCCCTACAGTAAGACCACATGTAAAGGGCCTTTGTCTGCTTGGGTAAGTATTTAAATGTAATTTAAACTCTATTTATGCCAATTTGGTTTAAACAATCTCCAGAGTGGTTTGAGGACTGGCTAACAAATGGAGCAAGATGGAATTACAGAAAAAAAATAAATTACAATCTTCACCTTACCAAATTAATTTTAAAATGTGCTCAAAGGATCCCACTGTACATTGTCTTCATGACACTAATAAGCAAGAAGGGAACTTCTTGCTGATAGATGTTCTGTGAAGGAAACTGAACTAATTTTTTTGCTTTTCAAATTAGGAAGAAAAACAGAGCATTAGAGAATGAAGACTCCAAAATATCCATAAAGAAGAATGTTCTGGAACAAATACCCTTTGCTAGACTCCTTTGTTTCTTCTTCATTCTATAATCTTTGTATTGCTACCTTTATTTTGCTTTCCAAGACAATGTTTGTTAAGAGTTCTTTCAATGTTTTGAAAAGTTTTTTTCCTAAAAGACTTAGAAGACTTTCTTAAAAGAGATTTTAAATTACTTCTTTTGGTGTTTCACTTTCTCTCTCTGACTTTTGTCAGCAGTGTCACTGTTCAAACTGACAGAAGTCAGAAACCTTCCCCATTTTCAGAACATACTAACAGTATTATCAGCTGTTTTGCTGGATGAAAAAAACAAACTATCTTACAATCCTATCATTAAACAAGTAATACAGGCTAGAAGTGCTGCAGGTCTCCTGGCTGCCCTCTTTGTGCTTCTTAAATCACTACCTAAAAGTCACTTTTCTACTGTCCAGAAGAATATCTGAGCAACAAAGGTCTTCAGGCAATGCTCAAGACATAGAAATGATGGAAACACAGCTTCAAATCCAGCTTATTATCAAAGCTGACAGTATCATATTCATCAGCTTATACAAAACCTGGAAGAAACCCAACTTCTCTTGGAGTTATGGGTCATATGCACATTTAGGAGTAGCCCAGCTGGCAGAGAAGTTTTGAAATTTTTACATTTTTGTAGGTGTTGATTCAAAACTTTTAATTTCAAGTGACAAAGCCATGCCAAAGACAGTTTTGGTGATCATCCTTTTATACTATAAAATGGGTTATTTTTTATTTTGGCAGTGCCAATATCGTTTGAGACATCAGCATATATCCAGTATCCAATGCAGAAAAAATATGAAGAATATTTAAACAAAAGCTTGCCTGTACCACACCCCACTCTCCTTTACAAAAGAAAATGTTTTTACTAAATAAATTTTAATATTTCAAGTGAAAGTCTCTCAACCAGTTGAAGAAAGAGCTTCAGAACCCTGATTACTAAAATCAGAGACATGCTTCTATTTCTTATGGTTTCAAACACGTAGAATAGAATTCAACTTCAGAGAGAGGCACAGTGCCAGCAAATTATCCACTTTTATTAGAAGGGTGGGAAGGCAGGCAGGGCTGGTGCACAAAGGAACAGGGTGCAGCTCCCAGACTGACAGCCCAGCACTCCTGCACTGACTCAAAGCACAGAATCCCAGGACGTGCTGAGCTGGAAGGGACCCACCAGGACCATCCAGTCCAACCCCCAGCCCTGCCCAGGCCCATCTCCAGAGTCACCCCCTGTGCCCCAGAGCATCATCCAAACCCTCCTGGAGCTCTGGCAGCCTTGGGGCTGTGCCCACTG
>JAWWTY010000019.1:1891859-1905447 GCA_035222235.1 Margarornis squamiger | reverse complement strand
CCTGCCCTGACACAGCTCCAGCCCTTCCCTGGGTGCTGTCCCTGGTCCCCCCAGAGCAGAGATCAGTGCCTGCCCCTGCCCAGGAACCTTCAGACTGCCAATGTTACCATTCCTGGGAGCAGCACTCGCTGAGAATCACACACCAGTGCAAGCTAAGCATTTTGAATCAGGTTACCACCAAAACATTTGCTGCCTCTTCCCTACCCTGCTGCTGTCCCTGCTCAGACCACATTCCCAGTGGCAGCACAGCCTCACTCCCTCCAGTGGGAGTGACACCCCAGGACACCCCAGTCCCATGCAGGGAGATGCTGCAGCCACCCCCCAGCACCGACAGAGCCTCTGGTTCCCTCTGGAAATGTGCAGCTTTAACTTCTCTTCCTCAAGTTTCCAATGGCCGAGAAAAAATCACCCTGAAAGTAAAATCTGTGGCAGCAACACATTTCATTCCAGCCCCCTTTGGCTTCCAGCAGCTTCAGTTCTCAGCTCAACAGCAAGTTTTGCCTGCCATTAACTCCCTGATTCTTCCTTTGCATACACCAGCTACACACAAAACCCAAGGAGGATTAAAATCCTGTCTCTTTTCCTGCCAAATAACTTGGTTACTCTATTTCATTTCAAT
Organism: Margarornis squamiger; assembly: GCA_035222235.1. Classification (NCBI taxonomy): domain Eukaryota; kingdom Metazoa; phylum Chordata; class Aves; order Passeriformes; family Furnariidae; genus Margarornis; species Margarornis squamiger. The sequence goes on along the minus strand of JAWWTY010000019.1, from coordinate 1,904,828 downwards.
ACTTGCTTGACAAATCCAGCTCTGGAAACACTAAGGCCTGGTCAGGTGTTTACAAGAACTCATTTCAGCAAATCTTACTACATAATCACATCTTGAAATAAAGACAAATAAAGCTCAGCCATGTATCTGGATTTTTTTTACTGTTATATATATAAAATCAGTATAGCTAACGGGACTGTAGGATACTGCCAAGGGGCAAACAAAACAGGAGGAACAGGATTAATACAAAACTTGCATTTTTCTGTATATATATTACCTTCTAATGTATAATTACTACCTGTTAATGTATATATCCAAGGAAGTTGGCTAAAAAAACCCAGCACCAGTTTCCTGAAATTACTTTCAACTGATAGATATTTCAGTCTTTCCAACTGATTTAAGTTACAACCCAAACCGAAGCCATAAGATGCCTTAAGCAAGGGACAGTCACTCTAATTTACAGCAAATTAAGGTACTCGGTAGTTCACAAATTATTACTCTTAGAGCAACATAGCACAACTTGATCTGAAATGATTTGATAATTTTGAGATTATTGTAATTTAGACAGATGGATAAATATTCCACTGGACCACACGGCAGAGACACTGACTAGCAATTACATTACTTGAAAGAACGTTACCAGAACAAAATTGTTAAGTAGCACATTTCAAAGAAAGTGACATTTTACAAAAAGACAAAGGCACGTATTTTCCACCAAAATCTAGAGCTGCTGTCATCAACAACCCAACAAAAGCTACAGCTACCTAAAATGGAAATGAAAATGTAATGTATGGAAATATTCTTATAAAATCTCCTTAGGGTTCACATGTATTAATGTATTAGTTTGCAAACATTAAGATCAAAGGCAAAGCAACAAATACATCCTAAAAAGTTTTTAGTCAGATTTTTATTAACGATATACAAGTAGCAAGGCATAAAAAATTAATATGTTCAAGCCTTGAAATGTCAAGTGTAATGATCTCTAGCTCTGCTTACCTCCTTTGCTTTTTGTTTCAGTCTAGCTTGCTCTGGGTCTTCTTGCCTTGAGCGACTCTACATGTGTAAAAAAAATGGGGAAAAAAGGTTAACAGATGGTTTAAGAACCCCTCATCTGTTGCAGTAAGTTAAAAAACAGCAAAGAAATAGGAACAGGATACAAGGTATCAAACACAGGACACTTACATGGATAGAAATGCAACTTCAAACCCATAAGCCTCACCTAAAACACTTAAATGTTCAGTTGTAAATAAGATCTACCCTAGATTTATTTTAAAAAACGAAAAAAAAACAAACAAACCAACAACCACAAACACACACCCCAAAACCTCAAAACAACAACAAAAAAAAAAACCACCAAAAAAACCAACACCAAAGACCCCAACTCCCAAAAACCCCATGTTTGTGTCAATGCCAAGTTTCCATACAGCTTTCCATTTCAATTATTTCATACAAACAAATTCAAGCATCCGAGAGCAGAAGTGACACCCTTTCCATTATCTGAACTTTTTTATTTAAGTCTCTCCAGTCACTTATTCTCAAACCCACTGTGAGCAACTAAGCTTTTACTCAGCTCTGGGTAGAGAACATGGAGAAAACAGCTGTAAAGTCACTCTCCCAAAAGGTGAACCTTCATAATCCAGATGCTGCTCCCCACATGGGCTCACTGAGCACAGCACAGGCACACAAACACCTTAGAGCCATTCAATGTTGGCATTTCTAGCACTGGATAAATATTGCTAAATGGCCACTTCTGTATTTTCCTTCAGCACCAGGAATAGCAGCTCTAAAAGCCCAGTAAGAATAATTGTTTAATTGCAATAACAATCCATAACAGTACATTTCCTTAGATAAAGACTGTTTTACAAGCCGATATTAAAACCCTTCGATTCTTAGTGGTGCTCACTGAGCATTCTCAAATTGATGGAATTCAAAACTCCAGAGGCAGATAATCCAGGCATTATACTTTTATAAATGCCTGATAGGTCAGCATTCAGCACAGGCTGCATAAAAAGTTGTAAGAAGCTGCAACAGAACTTGTGGCATCCATGGAAAACTGTTGTACCTGATACCAGGAGTTTTGGTATTTCTTTGAGATTTAAAGTGCTATCATTTACACAGCTCCTAAAGGAATGGTGATGCCCTCTCCTCTCTGTCTTACTCTGCTCATTGTTATGCTGAAGACAGACCTGAAACTGGGAAGATTATTAGTTTGCAAACTTATATATGCTCAGATTTTTTCCTGGTGTTTGAATTTTTCATACCATATTCTGCTCAGAATTTAAAAACTCATTAAGAAAACCGAAGGGAGATCAGTTTTAAGGGCCTACCCTTAAAAGGGTCATGTAGTACTTTTGATCCACCTGGAGGGTGCCTTGGCTATGATTTGGCAGACAGGGCAACAATAGCACTGAATTCTCCATGCTTTTTCCTGTCAGTTTTTGTTGGGTTTGGGATTATTTTCTTGTCAGCTAATATAGCACACATATAAAACACAGTGATGATAAAGCACGGCCAAATTAAACAATGAGGAGATTTTCAGATGGTGTGTTTAACTCTTCCACTGTGCACATCAGCTTCACCTTCCAACACCAACACCTTGTGTGCCTGTTGGTGTTACAGGCTGTTTGACAGGGCAGTGTCTGCAGAAAAGGAATGACAAATTAAAACCTGAGATAGCCAGTGACCAAATCAGACTTGTGTTTTAGTTGTGCCAACAAAGCAAGAAACTCCACGTTAACACAGAGTGAGATTCCTTCGGATTGCTGTGGCCAAACAAACAGAGAAGTGTAGATAATCTGACCTAGTTAATGTTCAAAGGACAAAAAGGTATTTCATGAAATACATGACTCTATTGTGCACAGCAAGTACTAAGGACCTGATTAGATTTGTGTCAGGTTCAAACCCACACGAACAAAACCCTTCTCGGTGAGCGGCGTCTCCAGGAGATGGGCTCGGGTAGGTGTTTATGAACTGAGCTCAACTAGTCCTTGCTCTGTCGTTTTGCAGTGACAGTTCAATCTCTGGGAACCTCAGTTTCTCCAGCATGAAGTATGGAAAAGCACACTTAGCCCTTTCATGGGTTTTGATGATAAATTTATAAATGTACAATGAACTTCTATTGCCTTCTGAGTCTTGCAGTGAAAGCAGTACAGAAACACAAAGTGTTGTTATACCACTGTATGAAGCTGAAACATTTGCCAAATGCAAAGCACAAGTTAAAAGCACAGCAGCTTAAGGAGAAAGCAGAGTGTCCTGGGAGAATCCAGCTGAGACTTCTAATATTGTTACCAACTTTCTACAAGGAAGGGATAGAATCCTGGAAAACACATCAGATCTGCATTGTGTTTGGGGACATTGTAAGAAAAAATAATTTCCTGAACTCTGCAAGTGAAGGGAAAACTCTGAAAGTGCTGCAGAGTAAAAAAAGTAACACATTTAAAAGTTGGGGCTTTTTTTTCCCCCCAGAAACTGCTCAAGTAAAACTAGATCTGGAGTTCAGGATAACCTCAAACTAAAGCAGATGATCTGCTTTATGGAAACCTCCAGCCTGGTCACAATAAATAACTAATGGAAATTATTGCAGAGGTGAAAACAGATAGCTCCTGAATGGTATTAAATACAGGAATTTCTTTTCAATAGTGAAGGTCTAAAAGACCAGGTGAAGTCCCATATATAAACCCAGACTGAAGGTGAAGGTAGAACTGCTTTTACATTTAGAATAATGCACTGATTTTCTAGTTATTCCTTGCATCCACACCAAACAGCCTTTCCAAGGAGCCCAGGCTAGCTCTCATTTCAAACAAGCAGAATTCCAACTTTACATTGGATGTGTCATTACTACGAAAAGAAATTAAGGAATTTAACTGTAATTTACTGTTTCTTTTTGTGTTCAGATAAATTTTAACATGTTTTAAAAACTAAACCACTTTCCTGCTGGCTACCATGTCAGTAACCTTCAGAAATAAAATCATCACCATATAGAGGCTAAAGTGTGTTAAAGGACAAGTATAAACATCAACTATTTCATTAATTCTTCACTTTATCATCTAATGTCAATTATAAAAGGCTTCTTCAATGCTGATGCAACACAGATTAAAGCAAATGAAAATGTCAAGCTTAACAGAGGTGCCCAGATAAGCTTTAAAAATGTCACTGGATTCCCTTTACACTCCATTCCACACACGAACATCTTCCCTTCCTCTGAAGGTTTGAACAGTTTTGCTGCTGTTCAGCTCCTGTAGCTTTTCTACCTGTCACCATTTTTACTAAGCAATTATTTCACTATTTTACACTTACTTTTGTCAAGCTACTGACTAATCATTCCAAGCTTTTTTCTTTTTTTTTTAATTGCAGTTTAACTTTTCCTTCAAAGTCCTTCATATTTTGGGTTTTCTCTTCCTTTCTTCTTTCCCCTTTAACATCCTAATCTTCATATGCAGCATCTCACCTGTTTTGTGGAACATGTTTTTCTAAAATCTTTTAATGCACCAATGTCTCCTTCCTCTAAAGCTTTGGAAACACCCACTAATCACAGAACCCATCAAATCAAATACTTTCAAGGAGTTTATCACAACTCCTTTGCCTTCCCCTCCCTGTTCATCATGCCTAGATCTGTAAATATAGCAAGCTGCATTTACGTAATGGATTTTCCTAATGATGAATAAACACCTTTAAGAGCAAAATTGCTTCCCATAGTAATTTTAGAGAAACCTAGGACCGATCCTAACCAGATAACATACTTTTAAATACATTAAATGCTGTCTCCTACTGAGAACTTATTCACCAAACCAGGTTTGTTAACATTTCTCCCAAACACAAGCTATTTTTATTAGACTAGACAGCCTGATATTTTAATTGTGAAGAATGAAAGTGCTTTGTGTTAGAGAACTTGCTATCCTATTTATCTGAAAACTGCATAGATCACATCAAGTCTATGGAAATACTGGAACCTTCAAAGTATGAAAAGCAGCACATGTTAAATGTGTGTATTCAAAACACAATAGAAATAAGGGGGTTCATTTACATGTTACCAAACTCCCTAATGTTCCAAACCTCAGCTTTCCCCCTTGCTTGTCTTAAGGAAGGAGGCTGTAAAAACAGACACCTAATTACACATGTAACAGTGTAGTTTTAAGGGGATTTTGGTTTTCACAGAATTGCCTTAAATTAGAAAGCAACAGTATTTTTAAGATAATAAGGTTATCTATAGCCCATGTAATATTTAAATGCAAGCACCAATTATTTTTAAAATTGGAGGATACTCTGCCTCTATGCAGACAGACAGACTAATAGCACCTCTGATGTATTTAATGATCATAATTATTCAATATTTTGTTGTGATTAGCAATGCTGAAGTTGCACTGTTGTTAAATTTTTGTCCCAGTAACAAAAAAGAAGTTTTCTATTAGATTTGTAAGAATTTTGAAGTCTCAGCCTGTTACACCCCTGTTAGGAAATGTCTCCCAGGTTCTCCTGCATTCAGCCACACCTGATCCCAGTTAAGGCACTTGCAGCTCTCCTGCCCCTTCCCACCACATCCACTGGAGTCTGTAATGCCTCAAATTCATCTTTTTTCATTAAAGGAAGTCACGAGTCACAACTGCAGGTGCTGTACTATGGAGAGCCACTGCTGTGCCAACACTTTCAATTTTAAACCTATTTTTCCCCCATTGATGACATTAGAACTTCACCCACGGCTGTACCAGCTTATAACTTTCACTTTTAATTAAAGAAATTAAATCGGCAACATGAAACACTTTGCTTTCACATTAGCTTTGTTAATAAAAAGTGAAAGTTAAAAGCATCCTAGCTGAGGGTGAAACGCTCCTCAGTGTCCCGGCCACACTGAGGTGGAATGCGAGAGCACAGGGCTGGAAAATGATTTACATTAAAATCATTACAATTGCAGTAACCAATTCCTCAAAATTCTCTGCCCACAGTGACTCCCCCTCCGCTCTCCTCTCATCAGAGGGGAGTTGCAGGTCCGTCTCACAGGAGGCTGCACTGCATGGCTGGCAGAAGAGGGAGAGCATTAAATTGCCATGACAGCCCAACTCGGCTCTCACTCCGAGCAGCCCCTGCAAGTCATCACAGGACGAGTGGAAGGGAATCTGCACGGCCAGATTTCATTGAGCAAAAAAGCCCTTCAGCCTGTAGGACTATAAAAATCACTACCATCCATAAATGCTAATTAACTTTGCAAACAACTCAAAACATAATTTTCCATTTACTTATGTAAATTTTCTTTGTACAGAATAGATCTTGCTCTTGTGATAGTCGTATTTAAGATCTAAAAATCTGACAGGCTTGTGCTGCTAACAACAGAACACCCAACAAAATAGGCTAAGAGATTGTATGTGTTGGAAATTATATTTAAAAATTATTTTTACAGTAAAACAAACATGCATTTAGCCAGTTTGAGCCGATGAATTAGCACAGTACTTTTAACAGGATCCACTTCATTATAGATTATAACACAGAAATACGATTCATTCCTTTTCTGAAAAGCAGGACAATCCCAAGCTGTATCCTCACTGCAAAAAGCACCACTCTCTCTCAAAAAAAAATAAATAAATCAGAAAGAAAATCAAACAAACAACAACAAATCAGCTTCAACCTTCTACTCCTCCTGCTGCCAGAAATACTTCCATTCCCAGCCCAGAACCAGAACCTCATTCAGTCTGACAGACACCACCTGCCTTTCCCAGGTTTTGGCAATAGCTCTGAAAGAGCAAGAACACGGGTTTGCTACAGCCAGACCTGGGCTCTGGTGGGTTTGCTTTGTTTTTAGAACTCCACACAAGGCACACCATGTCAAATGAAAATTCCTCAAGAGGTTTTAGCCCGGCTTTTGACCTTTCTGCAGCCTTAGGACTTCCCTTGGCTCTCCCTGCTCTTTGGAGACCGAAGCAGGAGATGTCTGGCCCTGCACACACCTGGGAACAACAGCCAGTGGGGCCTCACTGGGAAAACAAACAAGGGCCAGGAGATGCCTGTCCCAAATATCCCCTTTAAAGGGCCATGTGCTCTGCATCCTGTACCAGATGTCCTTGTGCCAGTGTGGGCACAGAACCCAAAGCAGTGCCAGTCAAGGCAGCCTGTCCCTGGGTGGGGCACATCCCGCTATGACAGGGTGGGAAACAGGAGCTGTTCCAGCAGCAGGAGGTGACTGGGTCACCCAGTTTGGGGACCAAGATGTCCTTAAACACTTCTATAATAAAAAAGAATTACTATTAGAGAAATGCTTTGGGCCACATGGTCTAGGCTGGTGTGGGAACACTGGGGAGCACTGTGGGACAGGATCCCTGAGGTGCCAGAGAGCATTCCAGCTCCTAAAGCATCTTAGTTGGGGGTTCAATTTCATTTAAAAGAAATTGTATGTTGCATTGCTACTATAGCATAGGATGATTTTTTTTGCCTTCCCTGTCAAGTTTATCTTCCCCCAAAATATCTCACTGGAACAAGACAGCAGTCATTATTCTTCTAAGCTTGTGGTATGAAGTTTCTGTTTCTCGAGTATTTCCCAGGCATGGGACATGAGATTTTGTAATATTCTCTCATTTAACAAGCTAAATAATACTGTTATTTTGTTACAAACATACTCGTGAGGCTTCACAACTAATTTTAACTTAGACAGTGACTTTTCTCAGAACGTCAAAAATTACATTTTTTGAAACCCTTTTTCCCTTCTATCTCCCCATCTGATTTGTTCTCTCACTCCCCCAAAAACGTTTCCTGAAGCGAACCCAACCCCGTGTGGGTGCTTCCAAATTCTGCAATCACATCCTACTGTGACAACTGAAATTGTGATTGCAGATCAACCAGAACACTCGTTTCAAATATTTACCTTTTTCCTCCTAAAGAGACCAACCCACCACCCAAAACAACAAAAACCTGCAAACCTGACACTTTCTTTGACCATCATTTACCTATTTTTTAGCCCTTACTGAACTCTAATGCAAAATTACCAAATTGGTTTTGAGGCTTCCCAAACACTCTTGCTGCCTCCCCTCTGATTTCCATCTATTCCTTCATTTTTTTATCTTCTCCATTGATTATTCTACTATTAAGTTGATTATTTAATACCATCCACTCCAGTGCCTGAAACATTTCCTTATCCTTTGTCAAAACCTGGCCTTTGGCTGTTAACAAGGCTCCAAATTGTAAAGAGTTAAAAAAGAATTTTCACTGTGCAAGTTCAACCTGTTTCTGCTCTTCCACATGAGACCGTAGATGAGGTACCACAAGCAGGAAGTTTTGAAACTTTCCCTAAAATTATTCTGCTGAGTAACTTTAAAAACATGTTGCAAAATAACATGTCAAAACACTTACAAGATAAAAGATCACTCTGTTTGTCTGAAAGGCACATTAAGAAGCTGCAGTTCAAAATAAGTATGACTTTTAGAGTTAAGCATCTGTAGCAAATAAAGCAGAAACAGAAATTCCATTTTAAACCCCAAAGTCTTCTATCCTTTAAAGACAACACTGTCAAGGTGGCAAAGGTGCCGTGGTTGGAGCAACAACCCCTTGCATGGTGGGTATTTCAGTGTACAGAGTCAGTTTAACCACCGGGATCTCCTTAGGCAGGTAAGCAAGTTCATAAAGAACCAAGAAAAACCCCAAAATCTTTGGTAAGGAATTTGTATGTAGGAATTCAGAATGAAGACCTCAGGAGGTGCATTTCAGCAGCACCACAGATTCTAAGGAAATAATGAAAAATCTATTATTGAGAAAAAAAATTGTAATCTGGCCCTATTTTTGCCAAACTATGTCCTACATTAAGTCTTGCAACAGGTTGTCAATCCACTGGAACAGAATGGGGAGCACCAGCTGAACCCTCCATGCAGTTCAGCTCCAAACTGGCATTTCCACTTAAATCACAGCACGGCATAAGCACCTCCCCAGAGATTCACAGGATCTTCAGCTTCTCCCTCTAAACATTAATACTGATACATCAGCACTGCTCTTCCATGGCTACTCTGTGGTTTGGGTTTGGGTTTTTAGCACCTTCATGTATTTATGCCAAAGTGTCTCCTACGACTTCTGGTTAGGAAGTTGATTTGTACATTCCTTATTTTCATTAAGGTGATTTTTTCACATTAATTGTTTTTCTCAATGTCCATTAAAAAAAGCAACAAACATAACTAACAAGCAGCAGGATCCACAGAAAACATGATTCCTCGAGATGTGTTCACTGAATGGAGCAAACAGGATAAAAAAATAAATAAGCACTTCTTTATTTTTAGTAAGTAAGAATTAAGAACAAAACCAGGAAATCTGTTCTCATCAAAACATTTAAAGAGTATCTATGTTATGTGAAAATTTGCAGAGTATTTAACAATGTGATCAATTATAAATTAAGAGTGCAAAGAGGAGAGATTAAAATAGTCTGAGAAATGGATTTCTGAAGTAAGCAAGGCTAGGTTTTTTAAAAAAATGTCTCAATTTGTGAACACAAATGGCACAAAATCAGGAGGGCGTGTTACAATTGAACATTGAGGTTTTCTGTATAATCTCTTCAGAATATACAATAAACAATCAAATACAATTAAAAATGGGAGAGGTAAGGGATAAATTTATTTGCAGTTTGATATTATATATATATAATTAAATTTACAGTTATAAGCAGGAGATTTATCTATACCTATGTACTCTTGAGACAACATTATCTGAGTTTGTTCTATTGCATATATGAAAAATGAGTTTCTGGAATTAAAGTTACAAAGGAGCAAGTCCAGAAGAACTGAAGACAGGCACGAATCAATCAAATAGTGCAGTGATAGGGAGGTGACTGGAACACATTTAAGTTAAGATAAACAAACTAACAAAACTGTTTAACAATCGGTTTTAAGAAACAACACGTGTTTATGAAACGGATATGACAACATTAAATAACTGTTTGAAGACTAAGCCTAAGCAGTTCAAAGACTAGAGTAAAAGTGATACCTTGGCAGCCTTTAGCAAAATTTCCCTCTCCTGTTCATCTTTCCTTTGCTTTTCTAAACGCTCCAGCTGTTCAAAGAACTTTAACTGTGCTCGGACATCTGTGGCTTGCTCGTACCACTCATCGTCCTGCAAAAGAGGGGCAGAGCTTTAGAAAAACAGGCATTTTTGTCAACACCAAGTATTTCAAGACTGGAGGTGTCATACATTCAAATCTTTCCATTGTACGAACAATAAAAAGAAAACTGTTCTTTTTTAAGCTCAGCCTATGGTTAGTAATGCAGCTAGAGTCTGATTATTTAATTAATGTCTAAGCAAATTGAAAAAACAAGGATTGATTTATCAGCACCAGAGACATCAAACAGTTAAAAAAATAAACCAATGGACTTACTGATGAGAAACCTCTAAGATGCTTAACTTTATTACTGAATAATCCGAGATACAATTTATAACCAGGCTTACAACCTAAAATTCCTGTATCCATACTCATCTTGAACTAACAGACTTTATCACAATGCAGCATTATAAAGGCATTAAAGCTAAAAATTCAGTTGAAATAAGCCTCTAATTACAACCAAAACAGAAGCTTATTACAACTAAGAGCATGTAAGCTTTCCTAGTACACAACAATCAGAAGAGTTTGTGATACCAGCCACGTGGGAACACTCAGAATGTCAGTCAAAAAAATAAGTTATCCACATTAATTCCATCCCATTTATCTACTTAATATTTTCCTTTTTGACTGCAGTGCAGTGAAATCAAAGAAGACCATTAAGCAAGAAAAATACAGAATACAAGGCTACAGTGTCAGAGGCAACACTCATTCCATATTACCTTTAAATGCTCTTTTTAAAGAGAAAATCATGTTAAATTACAGCGAAGAATTTACAGCTGAATTCTTCAGTTGCTGGTTTAAGACACATTGGTAGCTTTTGCAAAATACTAGTATTTCTGACAGCCAAGGACAGGTAAAGTTACTGCAGATTCCTAAATACCAAAGCAATTTTGATCCAATTAAAGAAAGGAGATATCAAGAATCAACAGTCCACAAACAGAAATAGCTCAGCAGATGCTCCATGCCAGACACTTCAGCACAGCAAGACAAAACAATTCTACACACCAATTCTGTCACGGGGAGGAAGACAGAGCTGACAAGCAGATCTACCATCCCACCACTTTCCATTTGCTGAGGTGGTCAAACCTGCCATTAGGACAAGTTTTGCAGGCAGAATGAACCAAAACATCTATGTGTGCTAAGAAGAACCAGCGCTGCATTGCTCTGTAACAAACACCACCACTCCTTGCACACTTACTTTGTACGACTCCATTCGGTGCTGGGTTATCACTGTTACTTTTTCTATCACTGTTCGCAATCTGTTCTGTGTTGCATGGGAAATAAAAGTAACGACCTCAGCTGGCACGTCAGTAATTCCTAGTTTTTTAGCTAAAGCAAAAAAACAAAACAAAATAGAATTAGCACAAAAAACCCCTCCAAAGTTCTAAAGGACTTTAAGTTACAACTTTGCTTTCCTGGATAGAAAAATCCATGACTGTATTTATGTGGATTTGGTGACACATTCATGACCCCTTCAAAAAGATGTGACTATACTTTAAAAGTCTGAAAAAGTTTGAAAGACAAATCACTTGAAAGCATTTAAGAACTTCGCTGAAGTTTATCCTAATACATTAAAACAAAGCATAACAGAGCATGAGGCAGTCTGAGTTCTCAGTTGTTCTACAGAAGAAAAAGCCATTCCTTTGTTTCCAGAGGCATTTCTGCAGATGAATGTCAGTGTCCAAGAGGTGAGGCTGCAGCCCAAAGCACACTGTTGCATCCTTTAGCCTACACTACTGGTGTAGTTCTGATAGCAGAAATTCTTTAGGGAAAAAAATCCCTGTTAATTGAATATGAAAAAATAAAGTAATATTAAAAAGAGTTATTTTGAAACACCAGAAAAAAAAAATAAAATATTTGGGTATTTGATACTTCATGCTTAGTTTATAAGAAAAGCAAACAGTCTGCAGTCTAATGTATTGATATATTTAAAAACCACTTAAGCTACAGAAAGAAGAACATGGATAACACTTAAGGATTCCTAAATTCACCAAAATAATTACTAAGTATTGGAAATAAATTTGTAGATATACGAACATACACACTAATCCCAGCTACAGTCCTACAAAGGCAGATATATGAATAGTCCCAGCAGGACAGTGCTCCGGATGGAAAACTCCCTGTGTGTACACACAGATACACGTTTCAGACAGGAAAATATCTGGAGCTGCATTGTGTATGGATCACTGGAGTTGACCTGCCACAAAAGAAGAAACTGATTATACCGAGTCAGTTTTCCACTGAATGAGCACAAACCTCCTCAAAGTGGTTTGGCTGGGACACATAATGGGCATGCAAAGGACTACAGGAAATGTGTTTGAGACTGTTTTGGAAGGTGTGAATTGCAGGAGGAACTTGGTTTGTGCGGGGAGTGCAAAGCTGGGAGGGGAGTGTTTGTTTGGCAAGGAACTCCTACCTCTGCCTGGCCAAACTCCAGAGCAAGGAACCACCAGAGCTCCGAAAAATGAGCTGGAGGAAGCAAGTGATGTGTCCTCATCACCCTGTGTGTGTGATGGGAGCAGTGTGTTCACACTACTCTGTGTGTGTGTTATGGGAGTAGTGTGTTCACAACCCTCTGTGTGTGTGTGTGTGATGGGAGCAGTGTGTTCACATCACTCCATGTGTGATGGGAGTGGTGTGTTCCCTGGCTGAGTGCTCAGTTCCATCCCCTGTGTGTGATGGGAGTTGAGCTGGCAGTGCTTGGCAGCACCGCCGGCTCCTGTCATTGCCTGCTCCATCACCGGGATCAGCCCCTTCCCACGGCTCCATCACCGGGATCAGCCCCTTCTCACGGCTCCATCACCGGGATCAGCCCCTTCCCACGGCTCCATCACCGGGACCAGCCCCTTCCCACGGCTCCCAGCCCGCCTGGCTCTTCGAGCCCACTCCCACGGCACGATTGTCCATGCCATCTATTGCTGGTGTTCATTTTT
>JAWWTY010000019.1:1868431-1891759 GCA_035222235.1 Margarornis squamiger | reverse complement strand
CTCCCAGCCCGCCTGGCTCTTCGAGCCCACTCCCACGGCACGATTGTCCATGCCATCTATTGCTGGTGTTCATTTTTGTAATGACTCTTTGAAGTCATTACCTCTTAGACCGACTGAACCCATCCCTGGCCCCATCTCGTGCACGTTACCTTAAGGATTCCAGCACGATGCACGTACATGCTTTTTAACTGATTTTTGCCTTATCATGGATAAAACTAAATTAAAGCTTCCTCGGTGCCCAATTTGCAGTGTGTAATAGAGCTGGAGCCCCGCTCGGGCTGCTGAAAGCTGAACGTGTAATGGGAAGCAGCCACATGCATTAAATCCCAGCACTGCGAGTGCCACCCGGGCAAATGAAGTCCTTGAAGTCAGAAGGACAATTCCTGTCGGCAGGAGCGATTTCCCCGACTCACTATCAAGGCCTATTTGAGCATGCAGCATTTTACTGTGCAAACATGTGTAAGCAAAGCCATCAATCAAAAACCCTAGTGTGAAAGATAAAATGCAGGAAAGAAGGGAAATTTAATTAACTAGTATCCAGAAATGAGGTTTGAGATGGAAAATTCTGCCAAGTATTCTAGGTAAGGGTATGAGTGAGTAATTGGTAAAATTCTTTGAATTTCAGCAGTGTAACTACAGCTACCCAACTTCCCTGGAAAGTCACATACTCCTTTTCTAATAAAGAACTGTCACCAGCTTGGTTTTTTTTTCACAATAAAGGTTTTTCTAATTTTAAAGACTTTCACTCCAAGTAAATTTAACCATAGTATGGCTTGTCTTGTCCATTTAAGACTTCAGAAATTCATCCATAATCAAGAGGCATCTGAGATGCCTGGTTCCTTAAGATTCCTGTCCTTTGTCCTCTTAACCAGTCTCTGCAATATCCCAGTAACTTTGTCCTCCTGAAGTCCCTCAACACCAGTCTCAAGTCCAGAAAAGTACTTGGAGGCCCTGGAGTCCCTCAGGAATCTGTCCTGGGCCTTAACCTGAAAAAGCTTGAAAAGTCAGCAAGGGGGTTATGGGGTTGGAGTGTATGAGCCGTATGAGGAGAACCTGAGGGTTTGTCCTGGAGACAGAAGGCTTAAGGGAGAGTTTATTGAGAAGATGGAGTCAGGCTCTTTACTGAGACTGCCTGGAAGAAGAATGAAAAATAAATTCATAAACTGAAACAGCTGTTTCTGACTGGATATAGGGAAGAATTCTTTTATGAAGACAATTAAGTACTGGAACCCTTTGCACAAAATAGCTGTAGACTCTCCCACCACCCAGGATTTTAAGACTCAGCCAGATAATGCCCTAAACAACCTTGTCTGAATTCAATGTTGTCCCAGCTTTGATCAAGAGACTGGACCAGATGAGCACTCAAGTTACCTTCCAACCTGAGCAATTCAATGACCCCTGTCCTGCATATCTCCTTGTATATTCCCTATTACAGCACAAGACCCTTAGGTGTAGGATCACCCCCTGGCACATCTCCCAGTCTGTATTTGTTGGGTTTGCTGGCTGGGCACAGCCAGTGCCCCCTGAGGACAGCCTGGCCAGTGTATCCCAGAGTGCTCACTGGCAGCCAACCAGGCAAAGAGCAAAGAAAGGGGAAAAAAATCTGTTGATTTCCCCTCAAGTCAGCCACACAGAGGGGCTTTTCTAGCTCCTGATTTATCCATGGGCTCACAAGTGACCTGGAGGGGAAGAAGAAAGGAAAATGGACTATTCAATCACTTAAGGCTAGAATTCTCTGGAAAACAGGATAAGGAAAAAAGAATACCAATTTTCCCCCAAATGAATTAGCATCAAGAAAGAAGACTACAAAAAGATAAATTTTTAAGAAGTCAACTTGTCATGCACAACATTCATCATGTGTGGAAGCATCATCACGTCTTCCCTGCTCTAAATTACATCAGTTAAAGCCCTGTTAGCATAGGATGTGAGAAGCAGGGTGCATTCCAGAGCTGTACACTACATGGAGATTTGGCACACTGCTTAAATACTTGCATTGTACTTGGGGCAAGGGTGGGAAAGCTCCAGTTTCATCTACACTTGGAAATGCTGGCCTAGTTACACTTTCCTACCCAGCTGTTCACACCACTGTACTGATCCACTGACCTAAGAGAAGCTGTGACACCACTGCTTAGAGACTGTCTGGGTTTGCTTTCTGCTACTCAGAAAAAAATGCCAAATGGAAACCGCATCTATGCAAAGAGCTAAAAATTGTTGATTTTCTGTTTCTGTATTTTACTTTTCCTCATTGTTACATCACCAGAGTTTTACACCCACTATCATTTATATAAAGCATACTGCAATTCTGTCTGCCATCAAAGGAAAATAATGCTGGTGTCTAAATAGGAAATTCCTGACATATTCTTCTAGTCTGCCTAATTACTTTTCCCAGTTTTAATAGGGAAAGGCTTCTCTTCCCTTTTCAAGATTCCCTAGAGCGATAATGATGAGGGAACAGAAATATGATCTATATTTTTATGAAATGTGTATATACACATATATATTCTATAATATAAAACAGTTAATTGTATTGCAAAACACAAATATCCTCATTATTATTCATCACCACCCCACTGGACAGTGGCTTCACCTACCGATATTTTTATTTAGGCCCTAGTATTCTGAATTCTGGTCTTAATTGCACCATCTGATCTTTACAATATATACTCTTACAGACAAGCAGAAACCAAAAACCCAAAGAGAAAAAAATTAAGACCAAACAACAAAAAAAATGAACTTACTTCTATCAACAGACTGCTTTCCCCTGTCTTTAGCTCAAAAAAAGGTGAACAAAAGTTCTGATTTTTAGGTGATCATCTCAATGTGCTTTAAGTTTGATGATGTGGCAATCCTAATTTGCAGTCTTGTGATCAAAAACATCATGATATGAGTAATTTGAAAAAAGTTGTTTGCCTTTAAGTAATACATTTGTTAAACTTGGATAACAAGTATGCTTCAAGTCTTTAAAATTACTTTAGCGACGTAATCTTTAACTTTCCCTAGAGCTATGATAAAAACATCATCGACGTTAACAGCAAAAGAGGAGCTGCAGCAAAGCAATGCTCCGTGCTATAATTTTAACCCATCTCTCCACCTGAATTTCAGCTTTGATATTTTTAAAGATAGAACTGAGGTCATATTCTTTATGCAAGTGTTCTTGCTGATCTCCATTACACAAGACCATCAGGAATTGATGACTGGTTGCATGAACACTTCAACTCTTTGTGGCAGAACTTGGTTGCAACACACCCTCAGAGGCATCAGGTGCTACCAAGGCAGCCAGCTGAGTCACACTATCCCATATAAGAAACAGGAGGGACAAATTATAACCCCCAAAGTCCAAATTTCCAATCTGCCAAGCATTACAGAACAACACAATAAAGTCTGCCTACACGTTAATTCTTAATTACGTTTGGAAGCTTTAATAACAAACCCTGCTTCAATCAGGATTTACTAAAGATCTACACTATATGAGACAGCAAGCAAGAAGTGTTAGAATATTTTGTTACAAATACACTATATTATATTTAAAAGTTTGAGATATTGCAATAGAGTTCCTATCAAGTCAGAACTTGTATATAAGTTCCAAAAACCTTGAGGGGAAAAAACGTTCAGCAATATTATTCTGATATTGGCATATGTGTCAGTAGCACAAGACTGTTTTTTACAAACATAAAAGCACCTAAACCTTGTAATTGAAAACTTTTCAGGTCCCAAGAAGTGAAAAGTCTGCTATCATCTGCTTAGTTATCTGAAAGGTACTGGCTTTGCTGCACTTTAAAAGTTTAATTATATTTTATTGATCAAAACCTGAAACAAATCGTAAGGAGAGTACTGCCCTATTTGAGAAGCAGAAGAAAAATACTGTCTTTGCAGATAGGCTTTCAAAGAATCAAAAAGTTACTTTAATAATTTATACTTTAAGAGGACTGACAGGATTGAGATCAGAGATAAAAAAAATTATTTGTAAAACATCAGGTCTGACTCTGATTATTGATGTGATAAATTATTGAGTGCCTGTATAAAATCTCTTTACGTTTACACTAAAAACAGAAAAACCTTGAAAAATTGGCTTTAAACAGTTAAACAGCATCTATTTAGGGCTTGAGTCTGTCTTGTCCTTCAACAGAAACAGGGGGGGGATGCATAATTAGTGTGTTTGCCCTAACCACAGGTCAGCCAGAAATGCAGAAAACACTCACTCCTATCATCCTAATACCAGGAGCAGCTTCTTAAACTTTAAATTTTGTGTATGAAATACTGGCCCAAGGTGCAACTGGAACCATCCTTCTTAGGCCCAGGCCCCATCTGCCATTACAGCTGGCTTGCATACTGCAAAATAGCAACAGAAGTCCATCCCCCTTGATCTGAGACATTGTTAGGGCTTTTATTTGAGGACACTCAGCACCAGCCCTAGGACAGGGCAGCAAAGCAGCATCTGGTCACACCTGCCCACCTCCCTCACCCCCCACGCCAAGGGCTGGGCTGTGCCTTGGGTTCCATCTCCACTCCCAGGCTAAGCCCCTTCCTCTGCTAGCCCAAAGGACCACCACAGTTTCACAAGCCCCAGTCCCCCTGCAATCATTTCCATCAGGAAAAGCAATGTATTGGAAACACTAAGAGTGGAATTTCTGCAGCCTTCAAAGTGTTCAATTCTTTAATAAATTCTATTCCTTCATTTCAACAGCATAAGGGAAACTGATGATTTTATAGTTCTGCTGCAGGTGTCAGCAGTGAAACATCTTAATCTCTGTACAATTACATGCAATTAAATACAACATTTAAGTTAAGGAGACACTGTTCAAGACTTACAATATACAGGAACTCTGGAAACTGAGCTGAAACACCTGGGGTGAAGGGGAGAGCAGCTCACCTTCTAAAGGCAGACAAGCAGTACTTGTATATCCTAAGACACGGCACGTGTGTCTCTACAGAAAGTGACTCATGCAAGCAACAGAAAGCAAAGGGTGCTCTGTCTGATACTACTGAACTCATCACTCTAAACTGAGCAACCCCAATAAACTATCAGGCTGCCCAAAAACACAAAGGGGAAACAACTCTAATGTACCAAGCACCACTGACATCCTGAGAAGGGTAAATGGCAATTATTGAAGTTACTCCTCCCAACCTCACCAGGTACAACTCTAGAACAGGGTCACTCTTCCACAGACCAGTGGCCTCAGCCTACAAAGTGATCCATTAATACTGCATTCCTGGTGCTCTAAGGGGAAAACCCAACACTAAGCTAGAGAATAAGGGATGGAACACAGGAAAGACAAAAACTGAGGAAGTTGGTTGGGTACAGAACACCCTGGGGTTCTGTTTGGGGGGGCCACCAGAGCCCCAGACAGACTTTCAGTACTAAAAACTGTAGCTAAACAGAGTGATGGTGCAAACAGAAGCTCCTGGTTCTGATGATTGAGATTAGAAATTCCTATAGGGGGGTAAGATAACCTGGTGATCCCAGGCAAAAGAAACAGTATGATAATTTTAGCTGTAATTTTCTGGTTTCAGTCCCTTAAATAAAAGCTTCACTTTAGGTCTTACTCGCTAAATGAATAAATAATTCAATCAACGCTGACTTGCTGTACTGTCAAGCCTGTGTGGTGCTGGAAGACAGGAGCAAGAAGGGAGAAAGCATGAAAGTTTGGCTGCTTCACAAACAGCCAGTGCAGCTGCTGGAGGAATCCATAACCTGGAGTGGGTTTAGGGGAGCCAGAGGCCAGGGAGGGATTCCTGCCAAACTAGGGAGCTTCTGGATAAAAGGGACAACTTTCCTGAGAACTCCCAACTTCCCAGGTGTTATATTTGTCCTATACTCCTTCAGAACTACCCACCTTGAGATGATTGCCCAGGAAGCACCTTGTCAAACTGAGAAACTGAGGAAACATCAGTTCTTTTTTAAAAATAATTTAATAAATTCCAAACTTGCAGATTAAAATCCTCAAAATACAGAGCCATTTTCAGTGCAAGACACAGCAGGACAAAAAGAAAACCAGCCATACCACTGTAATGTAACCTAAAAGAATAAAAATGCTGAATAAATGCTACACAATTTTTAATATTCTCTTCTCCTCTTGATCCCTCCAAACTAAACACCAACCGAACTATTTTAGCAAAGTAAGATTCAACTAAGACTCTTAAGCTCTGTAGTGTGAATGCACTGGTACAAAACTACTCATAAAGTGTATTTCATGCACTATAGTGGCTTTAACTTATACAGTACAAATTATATTATAGTAGTTATGTATTTATATAATTGTATAAAAAGTAAAGCTACACTGGATAATACAGTCCATCATCCTTTCTCTCACACCAGTAGTGGGAGATGCTGCCAGAAGACTATTAAAAGAGTGGGTGGTGCAAACTGTGCACCAAAATACAGCCTCAGTCTGCCCTAAGTTAGAGCATCTTATCTGTCCCTATTAGGTCAAGATGGAGTGTTTTTTCCATTAACTTTTCAAGCAGTCTTTTGAATCTGAAACACCCTAAAACAGAGAGTTCCACAACATAACTCCCCACCTGGCCAAACCAACCTTTTTGCTTGTTTGGAACTTCTACCTTGTAATTTTGTTTAATACCCTTTATTCTTGTCAAGGGAAAAGCAGAAAAATAGCTCAGTTCTAGAGGATTTTATTGGTGTAATTATTTTAACACACCAGAGCCAGAGAAATAGTTGTTTCCATGCAAAATCTAGGTGTAACCCTGGCCAAAATGTCTGGTCCTATTTTCTGTGCTGATTCAAAACCTTTATATGCAAGTCAGAAGGTTTTGTGCAAAACAAAAAAAATTCAGCAAGTAAAGAAAGAATTTCTCAAGAATCCTACTTTACCCTACCTACAGAATTAGTGTTTTTGATGAAAGTCATTTAAGATTGACCAAGAAAAAGCCTTCACTTCTCCAAGAAGTCTCAACAGTGGGTAAGTCTGGAAGCCTCCACAATTCATACTTCTTGGCAAACAAAAAAAACTACTTTGAGAAGAGGTCTGTCCTAAAATATATGCAACCAGACAATCCAGTTTCCAAAATTCTGTCTCTAAGCTAGATAATTAAACAGCTGAAAGGGTAGCTATTAATCATCCCTAAAGAGTCTTTTTTATTACCCTTGGTGGTTTGTCTCTAGGAGAACCAAGCCAGGTATGTGAGGCTTGGAAAAGGGAAGGAGGTGCCACAAACCATGGAAGCACATACATATAAACAGGGCATTGAGGAGAGGAGAACCCTTGGCATTCAGACAGCAAGGAAGCCTTACAGCCTGGTCAGAGGACAGCAAGAATGTAAACTGAAGAAACTGAAGGGACTACAACTAAGCTTTTCACTGTTTTCTTCTGCAACTCAGCTGTGTATTAGCTAATTTCTTTTAGAAGAAATCAAACTCTCAATGTGTTGAGGAACCCTTAATTTCAATGTTTAATTCCTTCTCTTTAAATAATTCATCTGTAAGATTATTTTTGTGCCATTTGATGTGTACATTCTGATAGAAAGGAGGATGCTGAAGCTATTAAAAAGGAGGCACTGAAGGTCAAGGAGTCTTTGAGAACTATATCCAGATCCACATCCTGCCCTGTAATCCCAGTACCCTGTGCTGCAGCAAGTGAACAGTGTGAGGAAAATGCAGAAAACAGGAGCGGATGAGAACTGAAACAGGCAGGTCTCAACAAGTCAAATAGAACACACAGATTACAGTTTTATGGTTCTTTTTTTCCTTCATCTTAGTTTTCCCAAAACAAAAATACAGCATAATAAGCATTTCCAAAGGCATCCCAGGAACATTCAAGAATAAACACAGAGTGACTGCAGAGAACTGGAAAATATGTTCACTATTTTATGAATAATGGTACATGCCCCAATGCACTTTTGTGCTTGGTTACTCACTACAGAGTCAACTCAAAAGAGATTGTTACAGGGACCAGATCAGGAAGAATTAATACGGCAACGACACCAACAGAAGCTCTTAAGAAAACAATAGAGAAGTTGTTAGTTGGGGATTTATCCCCTGTCTATTTTCAGGCAGACTAGAAAAATGTGCTTCTTGAGCTAAGCTCAAGATACTAAAGCACTGCAGGACCTCAGGCTTAAATACAAGAAGTGCATGATTATGACAGTACATCAGCTGAGACAGAGATGGGACAGAGATGACAAACAGATGTCACCATCCTACAGCACAGTCCTCACAGGAACAGAGCACACTCTCCATCACATCCACAGGACTGAAAGAAACACCAGCTATAAGAATTTGCCTATATGCTTCTGTTCCTTTAAAGCAAATCCTGATATTTGGGCAGTACTTTTTCCCCTGGAAAAGCCATCCCTCTGACAGTGTAATGTGAACAGGTACCACAGTTCTCCACCATAGACCTGATGTCAGGCAGACCAGCTAAACCTGAGGCTTCACCTTAAGGAGGTGGGATGGACATGTCAGCCAGAGGGCACATGCACAAACTCCAGGAAATTATAAAGGATACCAGAAGGGTAGACTGAAGATCATAACCTGAACTTCAAAATGTCAGCACCCTCATCTGTGTATGCCCAGGATTAGGAGAAAAACTGCCAAGATCAGGACACTGTGCCACGGTCATTAATACCAAACAGTGCATCACCAGATCATCCACCACTACAACATTTATCCAGGTCAGACAGAGCCACTTAATTTTGCCAAAACAGCTTTAGTTTAGGACAGTTTATATTCAAGTTGCACTTCTACATCACAGTGCAAGAACAGATGGTGGTACCTCATCTGGCACAACATTGTGTTGCAGCTCCTTCCTTGAAAACAAACACCCTTTTGTTACCAGTAGAATGTCTTTGTACCAGTTCAACATTTGGCCCTGACTTATTTACCACTAGGGACTGCACAAGAGATCAACCCTCTCTGTATCAGAACCACTGCAAAAAGGGTCAAATTGCCAAGGAGTCCTAGCAGCATCTGGACTTGTTTGCAGCAGACTCAGCTAACAAATGCAATTCAAACTGGGGGGAGAAGGAAAGACTAAAGGGAAGTTTATGAAGTTTCTCAGTAATTTTAAGAAATTAAAACACTACAACCTTAGTATGAGCAGCAGGATTGCCAAATAAACATAATTGAACAAGCATTTCAACATATTTTAAAAAATATTACCTTTTCCTTTTTCCCCCTTAAACGATCCTTGAAGATGCTGCTCACTGATCAATGACTTCCTCCTCCACAAAGATGTTCCAACATGTGTTGAGCTTTGGGGACATGAGCACCACCTCTAGAGCATGGAGTTTGCCTACAGGGATAACGTAAGTCAGCTTTATTGCAATATTGAATGGTTCTCTAAGGTTTTCTTTTTATTGTTCTTATTTTACATCCAATATTTATTACCAGAAATCTCTTTAGGAGATGGACTTTATAAATGAACCTCCACAGAATGATGACCTTAATTTTACTCTCCTTTGCAGAGACCAAGAAATTTAAGCCATTCAATTCCCAGATACAAACTTATTCTGAGGCTGGGTAACATATTTTGGTAGGCCCTGAAGGCCAGAACTGCCTTCCAGAAATAGCAAGACCTTTAAAAGATGGTTCTTTCACTACATTCACAAAACAGAATGAAAAACTGGTGAAAACAAAATTATTATGGTGAAAACAAAACTTGAATTCTCCAAATATTTCTAAGAGCAAGTGGTACGGTCACGCTCTCAGCTCAATTCGAGGAAAACCTTTGAAAATGATGCCTGAAGAAACAGCATCATTTTCTTCACAAATAACCATAGTTTAAGCATAACTAAATTAATCATATTTATTTTGAGAAATTACTGCTTGATGAAATAACATCAGCCCTGACACCTAAAGGTGATACTGCTAAAGGCGTAACTCAGATTCTGTAGTTGCAGAACCAATAAGATTAATAAAAAGAAAACCTTGGAAATACACAAAAAATATTGAACAGAAGCTGCCCTACCTTTCACAGAAAGGCAGACTCCAAGCTCTCAGGTGGTACTGAAGTTACCATTCCAACACATGTTGGGACATCTTGTAAAACAGGAAGTCTAATCATGGACCTATTAAAGAAAGAACAACAATAGAGTTTAACATTCTGCTGAAGTACTTACTGGTTATGTTTATTTGGCAACACTGCTGCTGATACTAAGATGGGAATGTATTCCCACCTTTTTGAAAAGGAAATAATAAATGTAAACAACATACAATTGTCTTATAATACTGTAACATTAGCAATTGATTAAGTTGGAACATAAAACCAGATTCTCTACTGAACATGTACAATAAACTCCAATTGAATATAAGAAACTAAATTGTCACAAGTATGGACATTGATTAGAAGATTTGGAGCAGTGCACACCTTCCAATCTAAATACAATTTCTAGCAAATTGTTTGTTTTATGCTAATGAAAAAAGCCCTAACTCAGAACTATTCCAGATGTCAGAATGTAGATCCATCTCTACACCTGCCACAGCTCTGCCTGACACGAACTAGGAGGGTCAGTGCATTTGGCATGCAGAGCAACTTGCAATTTGGGTTATATACAACTCTTTTTTTCCTGAGAAAAACCAAGCAGAACCACACAGAACTCCACTCCAGGTACAGTTCAACTGGACTAAGCCTGTCTTTAGGACAGTGCATGACTTCAAAATGCTACACTCATCCACAGGTACAGGTTAGAGCAACCCCCAGAGAGGCAAGAGTTATGTCCACAGGCGTTGCAGGAGGCCATCCTGACACAAAGGTGCTGATGGAAATAAAGGTATTAAATATTTCAGTTTGAAGATAAATCAACTTGTGGATAAAAAGTTAAAAGTCAGCAATAAAAACAACTAAGTCACATCAACCAAAAGTGCAGTGAAAACAAAAAATTATATTCCCAGGCAATTGGAGAGCTCCAAATTTGAGACCCCACAAGCACTGCAGTCGGAGCAGCTATAAAAGCCCTCTCAAATAAAGCAACCAGAGGAATAAGCACACTTTCATGTCAGAGCTGCTCTGTATATGAAAGAGCAATCACAAACGGGGCACTTTCCTCTCCTTCAAACATGAATACAAGTGTTGACAAACAAACTGATGAAAGGGGGATGACAGAGACTCTCACTGAACTAGTAACAAATGTTTTAAATAGAGGCTCTAAAATCTCCTGGCCTGGTTTCACCAGGGGTATCCCAATCGGTTTTAACATAGTTTAACAATATCAAATACCTTCTAGAGTATTCAAATTCTTTATTTAAAATATATACATATGCATACAACTGCTGCCACTGTGATGGCACACTGCAGAATCAATGGACTCCAGAACACAGAAAACACAGATAAGATATTTCTCTAAGTTTTAACATGCAGTTTTATAGCAGACATGCCATTCAAGCGTGGCTAAACAAAGAAAGAATCAAGGCAGAACAATTATCAATACTTCATCAGAAAATTAAAAAAATATTTTTACATGTAAAATAACAAAAAGGTAAATCTGTAGAGTCTAACCCTACAACTGTTATATTGATAGAGACAGTGGCTTCATTCTACCAAGCCAAGCTCCTCTGAAGCTGTTTAAGGAAGCCAGTAGGTCTCAGCTACTGGACTAGGAGATTTTGGACTCATCAGCCCATTTTCAAGCTTCCTAAGAATTGGCATGTACCACTCTGTGTGTTCCAACCTAAAAACTTATTTGTATAAAGCAAGAGAATCCAGTTCTAAGTTTGTGGTAGGCAATATTGCAGATGTGTGCCATGTTGTCAATGTAACAGACTTTTTCCAAAGGAAATTTATAGCAATGCTAGATAACAAACATAAAAACTGTATTTTGTAAAAGCATGCTTTAAAAATTTGATTTCTTAACGCAGACGTAAAAAACTCTGAATGGATGTGAAATAAAAATATCATCGATGATTCTCCAATACATTTTATCATATTTCATTTTAAATAATTTGAAGATAAAGGATGGACAGTTAAAATGTATTCAATATGGCCAAACCAGTCCCACATTTCTCAGCATGCCACATTTGCAATTATTCTATTCAGCCAGTGCTCTGTGACAATAAAACTTGGAGTAGAAAAATTGAGTGAAGAACACTGAAAGTGAAGAGAAAGAGAGAAAGAAACAATCTAAGTCAAAGGATACAGCATGCCAAACTTCTGCTTCATTAGTATTGCATTAAGACAGTTAATTTATGGCTAAGATTTGCCACAAGTTGTGACGTTTTAGGGATAGTCAATAAAACCCAAATGGCATCATCTGGTTGCAGAAGAAATCAGTTGGAATTAAAAGCTGAGGGAGTTAATAAGCTGCTGCACACCCTAAGCCTGGGAGGATACCACACTCTCTTGACAACAACACATAAAGCAGTTTTTTGGAACCCAGAGTGAAGGTTCTAGAGACCACCAATTCCCAGGCAAAAGACCTCTCAGAGAAGTACCCTACTGAGCTGTTCCCTTTTTCCATGGATTTAGTTATCAGGCATTTTTAAAAGGATCATATGTTATCCCATCCTGTGCCACATCCTGCTGCCTTTCACTAATATTTAATACAAAATGCAGTACAGGCTAATTCTTAGCTGTGCTCAGAAATAATGGTGTAATCAAGTAATTCCTGAGCCAAAGAGTCTCTCTTTTCACAGGATGGTTACAAAGTAGAGAAAACTGTCACACTTAAAACAATCTGCTTTATTAAGTGTTGCCCCACTCAGTATACAGGGCAAACCCAGAACAGCAAAAAGTAGCTTATAAAACCTAATACAGCATTCTCAGCAGCAAGAAACGGCTCAGGAATGAACAGAAGTGAAACAATTACAAACTTTTATGCTTATTTTTCATGTTTCATCCCCACAAAACCACGTGGAAAAGCCAGGATTTGTCAGCATTATTTGTGAGGGTCTAATCAGCTTGTTTGCCCTTTGAAGAAATTCTACTCCTTCTACTAACAAGGTTAAAGACCCAGAAAGGCCTAAGAGTTTGCATGCACATGCATGATGAATATCAACCTCTGCCTCTCAACTTCCCAAAAAGAGAAACAAAAGCCTTACAACCCTTTGCTTATGTTTCATTGTGCTGTCATGTAGAAAGATCAGGGTTTAAAGTTTTATGATCCTGAATGGAATAGCAAAAGAAATACATTATCTGCTGAGAAATACCCACTCTTGATTTTGCATCAAAGAGGAATCTGAAACAGTCACAGCCCTGCCTTCCTACAGGAACAAATGGCAATGATTACCAGCCCAAAATGACTAGATACAAAATTGGATAAGGAAACGTGGGGAAGTGGAGGAATATCTTTGCATGCATTACCTTTCAGTTACTTCTTCCATTTAAAAGGATCAATATTAGTCACTTAGATTTAAAATAAACTTGGGATGATAACAGTGCCAAGTTAAAGCAGAGATAAGAACATACAATATATTAAGAAACCTCTTTCACTGTAACTTGGAGGCATCTGGCTGGTGGTTACTGCCAAAGCCTGAAGAGCATCTGCTCTCACTTTAGCAGTTTATATTCCGACTCTGGTGAATGGAAGCACAATCTCTGAAACAGCCTTTGGGGAACACTACTGAGCTCTTACTCAGAAAAGAGAGGAGGAGATTAATATTACAGAAAACTTGAAAGATCTGGCTTCTGAGAAAAGAGAGAAGAGCAGTTTCCTAATACTGTACATACCACAAATCTCTCTTTTACTAAAACATTAAAAACCTGCCCTAAAACTGAAGTGATTAAATATGAATAGATCCAAGGGTAGAAAATAACATCTGTTTAAGTCACATTCAGGTAAAAGTGAGAAGAAACAATGTGTTTTATCTCATTTGTCACAATGAAAACAGAAGAATGAGGACTCATATAACACATTTTCCTAATGTGTCTGAGAAGGCCACAGGAGCTTTGCTCAGTCCTGGTGTGTCCAGGCACAGCAACACATGGCAAGGCTGAGCTCTGCCGTGAACTTACAATGTCAATATTTTAAGTGCCCAGTAGCACAAACTACTAAATTTGTGTGTGGTCCTAAGCAAACAACAAATCTGGCCACACACAGTGAAAACCAAGCTTCTAAAACTTCAAAATCAGCTGAAGGAATTCTCTCCTCAAGAGCCATAGATCCCAGATAGTAGCCACTTGTGAACCCCACAGCCACTTTGAAAACTATAAAAGGCTTCATGTAAAGCCAAAATAAAGCTCTAAAAGTGGCTGCAGGAGATCACTAGGAGTGGCCGCTCTTCTGGATTCACTGTTTTTGAGAAGTAAATCCCTGCAGCTGCTTTTAAAAGCTTTGAAAGTTTCATTTCAATTATCAAAGCCAATAAAGCTTCCAAAACAGCCATAGGGATTTGTTCCTCAGAGGAGCAAACCCCAAAAGGCAGTGATGAATAGTGTGATGGGTTCTGTGGCTCTGGAAGTATGTACAGATTCCTGTAAGTCCTGCACTTGTAATTACAGCTCCATGTTGGGCAGCAATTGTTACACCCAGACAGTTCATTAAGGCTTATGTGGCAAATTCATTACTGATTTCCCATTCTTTTTAACAGTTTTATGCCTGTTCCCTCTCTTGTTTTCTTTCACCTGTAGCCCTCACACCAGCTTCTCAGGCACACGTGCTGGCTCCCAGTGCCCGGTGGTGGGAGGGCAGCTCAAGGAATGCTGCACACCCACTGTCCCAGCCCACACCCCAGAATCCCATCATCAGCACATCAGCCCAAGGTGGTAACTACAGCACAACTCCCTTCTCCGGAGGGGAAAATTTAGGAAACATTTAGGAAAGTGCAAGAGTGAAGGCTGACAACAAGGCAATGGAGAACTTGCCTGCAACTGCAATATAAAAAGGCTCCCGTTAATTCAATGAACATAAACACAAATAACATTTCAGAAGCAACCAAATGACTTAAAAGAAGTAACTGTACTGATCTGCAACAAGATTTTGCTCTTATCTTTAAAACTATGAGAACTAGATCCTCCAAAATGTGTGATGTAAACATAGGTCTGAAAGAAATATATGATTTCCACTCCTGAACAATTTAGCTTAGTACCTTAAGACACTGATGGCACTGAAAACATCACCAAAATTATGTTGAAAAATACACATTTAGGTACTAGAACATACAGAGTCTATTAATGAAGAATGGCATATAAAATACATTCTAAGCACACATCCTAACCTTAAAACATCACTAATTTTGAAGTTACTCTACTAAAATTTTTAACTTCCATTTCCAAATGGCAGAATAAATAAATAAACCTTTTTGCCACAATAAATAAATACAGCTTTTTGAAAAAATGCCATAAGAAAATCACTGTGAACATAAAGAGATGCAGGTGTTAAGAACTGAATAACTGGTTTGTATGGGCAAAGAAAATCTTGACAGGAAACATCAACATTCTGTTAAATGTTATTCACAGGTGTCCTCTGTGACCTGTACTACTTACTTTACCTCTCTGTTTCAATCTTCTCATGTGCAAAACATGAAGGAGGATTGTGAGAAATAATTAATGTTTGCAAAGAGCTTTGAGATCCTTGGATATAAAGAACATGGGGAAAGCATGAAGTTTAAAAGTACCAGCATGCTAATTTTTTTTTTTCCCCCAACTTGAGGTAAGTCACTTTTATCACAAAAACCTTGAAAGTTTAGGAATACAAGATTATGTAATCAAATGCTTAAAAAACAATCTTAGGTGCTAAGCATATTCTGTGACTCAGAACCACAGAACTCTAGAGGAAACACTACGAGGAGGAAAGGATGAGCTTCTCACCCGTTTCAAGTATGCGCTTATGGAGAGGAACAGCAGCAAGGAAGGGTTCATCTTTGCAGGGCTGTGTCTGGGTTCCAACCAAGTCAGAGTTGGTGGCCAAAATTCGGGCACTTTCTTCATGAAGATTAACACCAGCCATAGAGGCAACGTCATTGATGTCATCATCATCTCTGCAACGAAACAGAAAAGCCAAATAAAAATAATTCTGCATGTAAAACATCCCTTTTGTGTATCATCTGCTTCTCCAAAGGTAATGATCACCCACGTGCCCAGGGGCTGGGCCACCTTGAGGCTCAACCACCAGTGAATCCATTTGCAGAGGATATATCCTAGATTCAGAAATGACCAGGTATTTATTTCTCTGACCATTAGGAAAACCTCAGGAGCAGGACAATTTGAGTGTTAACAGAAGGTGTGACAGAGAGTCAGTGGTATCAGTAAAACCAGGATGGTCAGGAAACCAAAGGCAATGATCAGCACTAATGACACAGCATTGGCTATTCCCTTTATCATGAAAACTAGGAGGAAAATGGTAAAATAAGTAACCCATGCGAAATTAAAAGCAAACCCGTGGATTTGTAACCCTGCACTGCTTCACAAGTTCCTACCAAAATGGGCACCAAGGCATTTTCAGCACCAGCCAGGGAAGACTCTTTGCCCATGGGGAGTTTGCAGGTAAGCCCAGGTTACACGCCTGGCTTGAGTATGTGCTGGTATTTCCTCTGGCAACACACAAAAATCAGCTGAATGTCTCAACAAGTTTTAGAAAAATGAACTGCATTTGAGAAGAGTATAGCACTTCCCAGGCCATTTTTGGCCCTGCAATATCCTTCCCAACAGCTTGAGAAAGTACCAATAAATTCGAGTTTCCACACCTGTATCTCCCAAGCATCTTCCACCTCCTCCCTCCACGAGGAATGACTCAGAGCTGTGGAAACAGCCATCTGTATTCAGCACATTCTGTTCTGGGGCTATGACTGACACAAACACTGCATTTCAACATATTCCAGGAGTGATTACACAACCTCTGAGCGTATATATATGGAAAAGAACTACATACATCCAAGACTCCTACTACTGTATAAAGGAAACAAACAAAAGCTTAATTTAAAATACTTTTAAAAAAACACAGAGATGATGTTCTTTGCAGCCTAGAATACTCTGTCACTTGGAACAGGCTTAACATCTACAGTAAAAACCAAAAGCTGCAAGTGAGGTCTGAGAAGAAAAGGAGGGACACCCAGAAATCCATGATCTAGGTCTTCCCTGGCCTCCCATACTTTCCCTGTTATCCACACGAGAGCAGCCAATTTCAGAGGGAGACTTCTGTGGTTTGTTTTCTTTTGTGGAAGAAGTCAAGAAGGGATTTTCGTTGGTGTGAACCTGCAGAAATGTGCTGAACACTTGAGGCAGGAAATGGAAACTTTTACAATGATTGTCAGAAAAACACTACACAAATGAGCTTCTATTATTGCCCGTGAGTGTTGAGCACTTGATTTCTTCTCTTAAAATTAAATTCCTCAGAAAAGTGTTGCAAAATCATGGAATGGGTTGGGTTGGAAGGAGCCTTACAGCTCACTTAGTGCCGCCCCTGCCATGGGCAGGGACACCTTCCATAGCCCAGGTTGCTCCAAGCCCCATCCAACCTGGCCTTGGGCACTTCCAGGGATCCAGGGGCAGCCACAGCTTCTCTGGACATCCTGTGGAATTCCTTCCCAATATCCCTCTTGTCCTGTCCCTCCAGGCCCTTCTCAATAGTCTCTCTCCATCTTTCTTGCAGCCCCTTCAGGCGCTGGAAGGCCACAGTGAGGTCACCCCAAAGCTTCTCCCCTCCAGGCTGAGCCATGCCAGCCCTCCCAGCCCTGCCCACAGCAGAGGTCCTGTGCAGTTCCCCTGTGCCATGGGCTGGACACAATGCCCACACGGCTCCCACCCCAGCCATGTCCCACCAGGGACGGCCCCAGCACCAGCTTGGCCACGCCACCACAACAACCAGCAGCCAAACACTCAGTGACCAGTTCAAGTTTGCAACTCCAAAAATGTGGGGTTAAACTCCCCTGTGCCTGAAACAGAATGAGAATCAGGTCACCAGGCACTTCCATCTCCATCAAGCAACCAGCCACAAAAACACAGCCAAGACAGCAGTCTTGACCTCAGGAACACAATTTTTTAGAGAAGTTTATACTTATCTCTCCTTTTATTTAATAGCTGAAGAAAGTACAGCCAATCTTTTGCCTTCCTTCTGCTCAGCAGTTTAGCTACACCAATTTTTATTTAAAGATCCACAACCACATTAAAAATAAATTTTCTGAAATAAACCCCAGACAATTAATTTGGGCACAAAGCAGGATTTCAATGAGATTATCAAAACCAATGCAACAGCACTTACAAAGACCATCACTGGAATTCCTGGACAAAATAACTTCCTTCCATCCTTGCAACCGACTACCTGCAAATACTTTTTTTTTTTAAGTATTACACAGAAGACAGACAAAAAATGTTTTAATTGTAGTAGATGGGACTACCTTTTTTTCATTCTCACAAGAAGAACTTTTTTACTCTTTAGAAGAATCTCATCATGAAAAAGAGCTTGGGTATGGATATTGAAACACACACATTTATATATAAAGAAGACTGGTGTTCTTGCCAAACAACTTCCTATAAAAGTGAAGTTTTAAGCCCAATGAGTGAGTTTTCAGAAGTCAATCTGTGGAACAGAGATGCCATCCAGTGGTCGCCTAGATTGATGATTACTGTCTCCCTTTCTATCAGAGCACAGTATTTAATAATTTCATGTTTCTTGCCATATATTATTGTGCCCACACTCATTCTACGGTCTCAGTAAATACTTCTGGTTCTTACTGACTTAAATTCTGAGTCTCATGGGATAAATCTAACACTCCAACATGCATGATATTTGATAACTGATTCCCCACTCTCTTAAAAAGGAAATTGCACACTGTTGGGAGTCCCTACACACATGCAAGACCCTGAGAAAGGCTACAAATCCACGGATCACACAATCAGAGATCAACAACAATACCATGGATATAAATGGTGACTTGAAATTACTGCAACAGCCACTATTATGGCCTAAATTCTATTTACACATTAATTATAATGCTTATTCTGACTAACAAGCTTTAATTTGAAATTTCTCCCTAATACTGCTTTGTCACAAACTTCATTTACAGTCTATGTGGAATCTTCTCACTGATAAGCAAAAGGGATGACAGAACATACCACATTTATGGTCAGCATTTTTCTTTATTTTGAAATCTATGGAAAAAATACAAAGTCACCTTATAGCTTGAAATATTTATTTAGAAAAACAAAGAAACTTAGAGAGTAAGGTTTTGTCACACACAATTTTGAGATGAAAACTTTGAAGTTAAATTGATAACATCCGCATTAGATTTCTATCACTCCTTTAAAGGGCAAGTTGCTTTGCACATTATTAGATGTAACATCATGTATTTTGAGGCATTTTGTCAGAGCTATGTATTTTTAGAAATGAAAATAAAATACTAGGTAACTGATTCTTTTGGCTAGGCAAAGCAGGTTTGAAAACAAGTTTATTATTCCCAGATAGACTCTACCTTAAAGTGCAGCTGGTCAGCAGAATGAAATACAGATACTAAGACCAGCTTCAAATGTTCTCAGGGACTTCACAGAACTAGCTCTGCAAAAAACAACCCCATCACAGTGGCTGTACAAAACCTGACACTGACAGGCCCCACGAGATGGAACTTCAAAACACCATCTCAGACAAAGAAAGGCTGCTGTGAGAAGGAAGGAGCATCTGGCCAGCTGGCAAACAAAGCATGGCATCACCAGCCACCTTAGGGAGGGGATCTGTCCGCTCCCTCCTTACTCCACAGGCACTGCCAGAGTCTCAGTGCAGTTCAGGAGTGGCAGATAACACAAGAGTACCAACCTGCCACTCCAGCCCTGGGGATCTGCAGAACTGGACTGGTACCCAACCTGACCCAGCCTGGTACCCCCAACCTGACCCAGCCTGGTACCCCCAACCTGACCCAGCCTGGTACCCCCGACCTGACCCAGCCTGGTACACCCAACCTGACCCAGCCTGGTACACCCAACCTGACCCAGCCTGGTACCCCCAACCTGACCCAGCCTGCTCTGGGTCTGCAGCTGGACCAGCTGACCTTCCAAGCGCCCTTCCAGCTGAAATGACTGTTTGAGTATCGGGAACAAACGTTTCCACTAGTTCTTTACAGTGGCCACTGCCTGAACCGCTTAAGGAATTACCTGAGGCCTGCTGCTTTCACCTGCATCACTGGAAGACTCTGCCAGTGGGAGCTCTGGGTCACCAGGTGGGGTGGGAGGTGCCCACAGCTGTGGACACCCACAGGTCCCAGCAGACTCCAGTGGGACTCCTGCTTCTCCCAGCTGCAGAAACCTCTAGCTGGGCTCTTAAGGCACAGATTTAAGATCTCTGCTTGCAAAACAAACAGAAAAATCACTGCAAGTGAAATTCAAATGTCCATCCTTAGGTATTACCACAGTTGAAAAGGCAGCTAACTGGGGCTGTCTGGAGTTCTCTCTGAAAGATTTAGGAGGAATAAATTTAAATACCAAAAAAAGTGACAGAAAATTTCAGGAATACAAGTCCACATTGCAGAAGTCTTGGGCTGAAAACACTGCCTCACAGCACAGCTACTATAATGACCAGTGAACTCATGGAAGGAGTCTTACAGTTCATTAATAAGTGCTGACATTAAAGGCTAAGCTATAATTTGCAAAGTTCTTAATTGCTACATCTTTTATGTAATTCCATCTGGTATCTCCCACAGTCCAAAACAGAAAAAAAAAAAAACCCAAAGTTCAAATTTCTGTTTCTAGTGACCAACACTTGGCTCACAAAAGTAAAAGGCTCAAATAAGTTATTTTAAAGGAAGCAGAATGTAAAATAATGAAACAAATATGCAATAATAAAACACTAAGGGCAAAATAAATTTATACATAACACAACTATTTTTCAAAATTCTTGCTTTGCTTTAGATGCCAGTTTGCCTTCTGGCTAAAAACACATTCTTCACACACGCTGGGAATGTTGAGGGGAACTAGTCAGCATTCAGAGGATTAATACAGATTTCCAGCTCTGTGCCTTTAGGCTTAATAGTCAGACATCTATTTGTCCTCAGGAGAGGTTAGGGGTTGAAATGCAAATATGCAAACAACTGAATTCTTTGTTAAGATATCAAGAAAAAGCTTGATCTTTGCTGCTGTTTAATAAATCCTTGCAATTTTTATGGACTTATTTAAATGCAGCTTTGTGTCTTACTATTTTGAAGGAGAAAACAATGCAAGGAAACAAACACATTCATTCTGACTAAAATTTGTTCTCTAGAGGAAAAATGACATACACCCTTGACAGCTTATTTACCAAACTCACTAAAGATTTATTGATTTATCAATCAGTGCCTTGAGCATTTGCTTCTCCCCAAGGGAAAATTAACAATTCCAGCTAACCTAATATATTCTATGTATAAACTAAGTGAATGCAAGAATCAATCCTGGCACAGTTTACAACATCCAGTTAAAAAAATGCTGTCCCTGTTGGTGTATGTAAAATTGAAAGCTATACTAACGAAGAATAAATGCTCATGTTGCTTACAAACATAAAAAATACTTATTAAGACAGTACAATTGAACCCAACAGACATTTTAATTCATTTAAATACTCAGTGGGAGGCAAAAGCATTGGAAAATAAAAAATTGAATGATTTTGCTTCTAGATTAATACTAAGTACTACCACTATTAGTTGCAATACTGACATGCCTCAAAGCAGAGGTATTTCAAAGAGCTACAAATTCTCTTTTACTCCACCTAAAAAAAAGCCTGAAAATTAATTAGTGGTTTGATGATGTCAGGGCAACATAAGAATTCCAGAAGATGAAAACAAAAATCTAAGACTATTTTGTCATTTAACATGAAAGGAAAATGTTCTCATACAAATAAAACATACACAACCAAAATGGTGTTAGCGACAGCAAGATGCGGCCAAAGTAAGATTTGCTTTCCACTACAAAAAGTAAAACCACCCAAAATATATAACCAAATAGAAGTTTGAAGTACTAAAAACTGGTCTAGCAGCTCAGTGCATTGGAGCTGAACCCTTGCAGCAGCTGATCACCCCAGGGACCCAGAGAAGCCCTGAGGAAGCACATGAAGAACAGCCCCAGCAAAGAATCCTCTCCAGGACCAAACCCAACACTGCCCACACACAGCAACCCCACCCAAACCCACCCAGTGGGTGCTGCAAGGGGGGCTGCAGAAACCTCTGCACAGGAAGCCTTGGCAGCCCAGCCAGGATCCTCCCAGCAAGGCACAGTCCATAGGAACAGCAGGATCCAACACGGAAAACCAGCCGTGCGTTCTTCGAAACCTTCGTGCACATAATGAAATTTAGCAGAAGTTTTATTATAGTCCATGGAATGCAAAGAAAATTCCTCAAGATGTGTCGTGATCCCCTCCCTTTTTTTAAAATAGAATGAAGTATGAAAATTGCCATCCAATCCCGGTGAGAAAAGCAGGAATTATTGTGGAAGACTGCCCTCTGGTGTTACAGGCATTCCAAATTCCAGCTTCTATTTAAGATCCCCCCCAACCACCCCGCTGCAGTTTTTTATTATTATTTTTTCTTTTTTTTACCTGAAAGAACCACCTCCAGGGTCATTCAGCTTGTTTTTCTGATTTGCAGAGACCTGAACACCAAAGCCCCCAGGACTTTTACTGGCTTGTATTGTTGGTGCCTTCCCTACTGTGCCTGAAAAACACCAAGCAATGTTATTATGAGCTGTCTTAGACAATTTACATCAAAGAACCTTCTGTCCAGGAACTAAATTTAACTGTCTGTAAATTGCAAACAAAGGAAGTTATTATTTTTAAAGATTACATGCTGAAGAAGAACAATTTAAAATACAAAATTTATATTAACATTACAGTTTGTTCAATATTTGCAGAACAATGAAGATTCCAAAACTGAAAACCATTGGCCATAACTGCTATAATATTTATAATGGCTCTAAGTGTGTCTGTAATTGCCAATAAACCCCTTTTCTGGATAATCTGTACAGAATAAAGAAGCAGAATTTGAAATGTTCTTAA
The DNA here is from genome assembly GCA_035222235.1 of Margarornis squamiger. Taxonomy (NCBI): domain Eukaryota; kingdom Metazoa; phylum Chordata; class Aves; order Passeriformes; family Furnariidae; genus Margarornis; species Margarornis squamiger. The sequence goes on along the minus strand of JAWWTY010000019.1, from coordinate 1,868,929 downwards.
CACAGATACTTAAAGTCACAGTCACTCAGGGTATTAACTATGCCTTTTACATTTTTTATACAGTAATTGTTCTTTATTGCAGTGAAAAACAAATATTTCAGAGCTGAAAACACTACATGTATTTTAAAATGTTTTGCATTGCATGTAAAAGAAAAAACACTATTGCCAAACTTGACATAATCCCTCCCATAAAGGTTGTCTTTGCTTTCTTATCTTGAAAACAACAATTTAAAACTAATTAATATCTGTATCTAGACTTCACAGGTCTTGAAGTAGAAGAAAAACTGGGCTTTCTAAACAAGCCAAAGTGTGGTGGACATTCAGTAAATTAAAAAGGGATCTTAATTCCTCCCTGGCATTTGGGAAAACCCAACCAAAAATAATTACAAATTTATGTTGCTAATTAGCAATTCATCAGACCATTATTATTATTATTATAGTATCAGGATGCAACTGAAATAGCACTGGCAAAGGAAACTTTTGGAGTAAGCCCTCCTT
>JAWWTY010000019.1:1832430-1860555 GCA_035222235.1 Margarornis squamiger | reverse complement strand
AATCCAGCCAAATACACAGAAGCAGAAAGACTTCTCTTCACTCCCTCATGCCCACATAAGAGATACAACACAAAAGGAAAGCCACCAGCTACAAACCATTGAAAAGTCCTTCAGAAACCACACTTTGCAACAAAAGCAGCTGATCCAAAAAGCTTTAAACCTATCAAGTACCACAATAAAGACAAAAACACAGGAAACAGAAGCTTCTGCAAAGAATGGAAAATAAAAATAAATTTGAAAAATATATCCTTTACCAAGTATTTTTTTTCCTCTCAATTAAGTTTTAAAAAAAATTGTGGAAGGAAGAAATAAGACACTTGTAAACATATAAAATCCAGAATGGCTGTGGTCTGATATGACATTTATCTTCACTCATGAGTAAACACTTGCTAACTCACTTGTGGCTATGCCACTTGTGATTTATCAGTCTACTCACTCCTGAAGATAAATGTCATATCAAACCTCAGCTATCATGTAATCTGGCAGCCTTAACTTACAATGTTCATGCTTTTATGGGCCTAGAATTCATATTTACCATTGTTCACAATGCTGTATTAATAGCAGCTACAATTTTCCAAGTGCCTCAAAATCTCCATAAGCAATTATTTTTCCTCCCAAACAAAAACACCTGACTTTTTAATAGCTCAGCATGCGAATTTCAATGTATGACAACAATACTGTTGCAATGACTGTATGTTTTCAACAAAGCAATGATGAAAAATAAAACAGAAGCCACCTGATCACTTGTCCCACCTGCTCCCCAATTCATTATACAGTTCTTCCTACAGATTGTCAAATGGTCTGTTTTTCAATGTTTTTAACTATGGCTTTTTTATCACTGTCTTTGGGAGCCTGATCTAATAATCTCTCTTACTCTAAGGATATTTGGCCTTATATCCTATCTAAATCCTGCTTCATTTAACCATATCCTGTTATTCATTTTTATGCCATCTTGGTCTGCTCCAAATAACGGTCTTTTATTCCCCTTTTAGTCAGTGTTTGACCAAGTTATGTGTGTTTAATTCCCTTAAGCTTCTCTTTTAGTCTTTGCTTTTAAGCCTGCTCTTCTGGTACTGATTTCCAAACAGCAACCACTGACAACATTCTCCTTATATTAAGTACAGCCCACACAATTCTGAAAGTCAAGTGTATGATAACAACTTGGAAAACTACTCGGCTGTGCTTCAAACAGGCATACAATTTGTCAAGTATAGGTTTTGTTCCTGTTAACAAATCCCAGGCATCTACTGCTCAGCCATTTTTATTTACAAGTTATTGTATACCAAGTTCCAAGTCAGTGACTAGATCTTTATTAGTACATTAATGGAAACTACTCCTTTTAGCCAAACTATTACTCTTCCATTTCTAAGATGTCTTGCACACAGGACAAAACCAAAATGATTTCCTATGAATCACTAAAATGTGTACACATTACAGTCATTCATGAACAGGAAACTGATGCCAGGAAAGCTTCAGTGGAGAATTAAAAAGCAAAGAGGAACATCCCCATACAACATAATGCTTATTCTGTTGTTGCATCTTTTTTTCCAAATTCCATCACTCCATCTCACATTTTGGGAGACTCTAACCACTGTGACAGTCCCTGGGAAAGGGTCAGCAAATGTTTGAGCAAATCCTGTTCTAAATTAACTTAGAAGATGGCAGTCTCCCCTCTGGACACTGTGCCAACTTTACTGCAGCAGTAACATTTCAGATGTGTTTCTAGACATCCTTCCTATCCCTAGACCCACACAAGTCTCTATACAGCTTTGCATATAATCCAACTTGTTTAAATTAAGATGGGTCACTGACATTCTTTCTGGTCTTCCTTGTCATTCAAATTTAACAATTGGCTTTAAGCTCCAGGGGTAATTTCTCCTTATGCAGTCAGTGTCAACACAATATGCAAAGTGCTAATCCATCTCCATTACTCATCAATCCACTTCCAACTTGAACACACTTAATAAAGAACATCTCTCCTATTCATACAAGTCGCACCTGCTCTAACACCCAGAACAAGACAGGCAATATAGAGCACATGGACCCTAAGAATGGCAATTTAGACCAACTTTGAACATTGCACTTAGAACAATTAAAAAAAATTGATTGCTGGCTTATCTCATTAGTGTCTCATCAATAAAATATTAGCCTAAGATTATTCCCCTTCTCTCTATCTAGAAGTAGCACTATTAGCTCTTTAAAGCATTGCTTCCTTCACAGATTGGAACATGATTCCAATACTTCACAAAACAGGTAAAAAAATAAGTCTCCCCTTCCACGTGCACTAACACTGTTCATTTCAAAGCCTTTGTGCAGACTATGCTGCATGCTGACAGTGCACACAGCATTTCCCTGCTGCAAGATACCTCAGGACCACTGGAGGAAGTATCACCTCATCTGACCCCTTTGTGAAACACAAATGTCAGAAGAAAGGAACAGCTAACAGATTCTCCACGTTTTAAAGGAAACTAGACTACTGCAAACTGGCTGGTATGAAAAGATCTCTCTTCTAAAACAGGCTTGCCCTTCTGCAGCTGGCCAGTTTGCAAAGCCAGCTGGAACTCTCGCCAGGGAGCTTCAGGCTCGGAAAAGCTGGAGCTGGGCCAGCTTCCTCCATCAGTGCTGGCCACCCCCAGGCACGCCAGCTGCAATGCTGCTCTCTGGACAAGGCCGGGGCAGGAGGGGCAGCAGCTCCAGGCACTGCTCTGATTTCAGGGAGCACCCCAAGCTGGGAGCTCTGTGCTCATGGCACTGCACAGGAGCCACTGAGAGGAACAGCCACGAGTGTGACACAGAGCAGCGGCCCCGTGGTCTGCTTGGCACCTGAGTCGATGGTTGTGCTCTCCAAGATTTTTTGATGCAGTAACTCTTACTGTTTCACACTGCTTTTGTCTGCATAGAACTACTGAAGTGTCTGGTTAATGTAAGGTTTGGTTCTATTAATTAAGGACTGATAAATTCCAAGCAAATACAAGAAGGCAGTTTTACACTAAAGCAAATAAATTATTGTTTTTAATGTCTTCTCCATAAGTGTTTTCTAGAAAAGGAATAGTATTAAGCATAGTTTTGCTCTGCACAGTTTGTGACCTTTTGAAAATGTAGCAGTCATTTCATGTACCCAGCAAATGAAAATCCAGCCCTAGACAAGTGACCTCCTTACAGACAGAAAACCAGCTTGTTTTGCCCACCAGATCAATCTCCACAATGCATTACTTGAGCTGTTTTCAGCTCCCTCCTGTGACCCAGGTATGTTGAATAAGCTGACAGAGCAACTCTTCACAGTGTTAATCTCTACTCAGGTTAACGTGCCTGCTTGCTTTGAGTATCCACTGACAAGAGACAGATGGTGTCTCTCCCAGAAATCTGGCTTTATTCCATTCAGAAAATATTCCACAAGAACTATAACCATAAGAGTAAGAATTCCTGCAGACTTACACGTTTTTGTTCTGCATCAGTGTTTCTCAAAAGGTGGGGTGCAACCTGTCAGGTAGGCACAGGAGTGTTCAAGGTGGGTTGCACAAGGTTGGAAAAAGCCATGGTAACCTTAAGTTTAGTCTTAAGATTGTGGCATCAGGCCAGACTTACAGGCCATGGATGTTTATACTCACAAGCAATCTGTCAGCTGCTTTCCCTGGACAGGGAGCAATTTTTACACCTACTGTCTGTATGAGACACGGACAAGTCAAAAAGATGTCACAAAAAGTGTGAGGAACACTTTTCTAATTAATACAACAATCCAGATGGGGTGGGGAGAACCCACCTTAGAAAGAGAAAGAATGCAAGTGGCTGAAGAGAGAGTTAAGGTGAGAACCATCCAGCTGTACTGTGTGCATCACAAAAGGCAGAGGAGATAACATCTGAGATGTTATTACACATTAAAACTATGCTTACTAAAGGACTACAAAATTATATTAATTTCATTTTAAAGTTAGTAATTTAACCACTAGAAAGTATTTCTAAGGTTCAAGATATGGCTCAGACATTTTCAGAGTATGCACTGCAACCTTTAAATTAAAGCCAAAGAGGTATTCTCTTCCACACACCCTACAAATTATTTATATCCTTCATAAAATAGATCACTGTAAGGTTTTTACATTATCATATATACATTTCTGAACCTTGATAATATAAGTTTTTACCAACTTGATACACCTTCTGGAATGCAACGATTTGATTTTGAAACCTAAGTCCTCTACTCATACATGCAGAGAAACCACAGACAACGAAACTCTTACAGCTCTGCCCAAGGATGATAACACCGGTATAAACTCCAGGCCTTGTAAAGATCCTTAACATATTTTAATTACAACTGTGCACACACACACAAGATCCTGTATGACACAATAAATTCCCCACACTCTCAGGGAGTACCTGGCTGTACGGCTGCCTTATCCACAGTGCCTCTGAATTAATGAATGTAAGCTCATAATACTCCACTGTGCACGACAAAGATACATTTCAGTGACTAACAAAGAATGGCTTTACTTCTAAACAAAACATCCTGGCATAGCTATTCTTCTGCAAGATTTTGTAACTATGTGAAGAAGAGTTTAAAACTGAGAGAGTTAATTTTAATGCAGACTAATCTAAGCAAAGCAGCATATCTAATGACACACTAAACATTATACTCTTAAGTCTCGAAGAGCTTTGTGTTCTACATCTGTAATTCCCTCAAATTCCACTGTGCTCATACAACAACCATTGTGTTGCAGACAAAAAGGCCAAGAATGCACTTTCTTAAATTTAAGCTGTTAATAATGTTATCTAAACTAATGGTTGAGCATACATGTGAAACGACACAAAATGAGGTATTACTATGCATCACAGAATAAGCTGCAAACAAAAAAGCATTTTCCCAAACAAGCTGCAATAAAAACAACACTGAAAACTGCTATACAGTTCATTAAGAAATTCTCTTTTATACTACAGTACCTACCAGTTGAGAACTCTGATTTGACTGTACCACCTTAACCTGAGGAGGCTGCACTGTATTTGATACAGAGACTGTGCAAATGTTGTTTGGTTGCCTTATTCCTATTGTCTGTGTTGTGACAACAGAGGAAATGCTTCCAGAGGCAGACTGAGGTATAACTTGTGAGAGCTTGCTTTGTTGAAGTGGCTGCTGAGACGGCTGTCCTTGCAAAACCAAATGCTGACTATTCAGTAAAGATTGTCTCAATGCAGGTAGACTTTTCTAAAAACAGAAGAAAGTTTATGAGATAGCAAATTTAGCAGGTCGACAAAAAATATTGTGAAATTTGCTATAAACACAACTAAAAGAATGTAACTTACTTTCCAATTTTACTATCTGCCTATTCATCAAACAGAAATAACCAATATTGAACATATTTTGTAAGAATGTTCAGTTTACATTTTTAATAAGCTTTCAATTTGGATTTTGCAACCCTGTAGAATTTCATGTGCCCTAAATTACACTGCAGCAGTAAAATGCAACATCCTTCTTCTCCAGACTATCTAGAACTTGTAGCTTAGGTCTTTGGAAGGGCAAAATTCTGCAGAAAATGCAGAACTGTAGGAACAACCCTACTGCCACTGCAGGCTAGAGGAAGCAAGCTGCACTTGACTTCTCCTGACAGCACCTAGAACAAGAGGATTTAAGTGTTGGTGCCCTGCAGCAACAGCTTTTTACTGTATTATTACTGCTCTAAGGTATTAGAAGGGTAGACTATTGTATCCTTCATGTTCAAACCACTCCAAGATAAAAATACAGTTCTAGAAGGTTATACCTTCATGAACAAACTTTTTACTTTTTAAGTGGCAGCAATGTTCTTTGGAAGTGCTCCCCCAGGCAGCTGTAGAATGCAACAGTGTTTAGCCCAAGCTACAGTTCTTTCTAAATTTATAATATTTATTTAAAAACTTAATGCCTGTTGCCAAGAAAGGACTTCAAAGAAAGGAAACAAGTCAAAATTTATCAGGATGCCAGAAGTGACTGCAGGAAAAGGCACAAGTCAGGGTTAATGGTAACTTGAAAAAACAGAAGTAGAGGGAGAAAGTTTTGAAGAAAAGTTGCAGGGAGAGAAGAAAGAGAGGAAATCTGCCCTAAACAGACAAGTTTTGAACTAGATGAAAAATGCTTTTAAAATTATATCTGTTGTTTTGTTGGGACATAATTAAACATGCTTTGTATGTTTTTACATAATCTTGCATGCGGCAGCTATTTTAGCTAATGTACAGAACCAATTAAAAGTTAAATTTATCCCCTGGTATACTAACTTAGGACCCAAGAAAGAATCCATTTGGTAACACATCAGAAATTCTACTACTGATTAGTTCCAGACTGCAAGCAGGATCATCTAATCAGTTATTTCAACACTATTACCTATTTTAGTATTTCATAATAATCGTTACATGTGGATTGAAGTTATATAATGACTCAAACACAGATCACAAAAACAACATGGCAAAAGCTTCTAAAATTACTTGAAGCATTCTATAGAAATAACCTGTGACTCTTCCAAATGTGAATGTTGCATTTCCTCACAAAAAATTACCTACTACCACAAGAAAGTGTGTTCTTTATAGAAGTGCAGGATCACTACAATGATGATTTCCAAACTAGAGAGTAATTGCTTTATTATATAAATGTAATTACTGCAGCGTTCTCAGTCAGGGCTGCTTGAAACAGGAACTCCTGTTTGAGCAGGACAACAAACACACCTTTCTTAAAGCTAAACCAAGGCTCCAGCCACAAGGCCTCCCTGCTGCAGGAGATCCCTGTGTTCCCCCAGCCTGCCAGGGAGCACTCAGGTGAGCAGCACCTGGATTTTGGGGCAGAGGGGGAGCCTGCAGGGCACTGCCAGCCAAGAGGATTTCAGCAGAAATGGGTAGCATGAAGTAAAAAGTCCTGCTCTAGGCAGGAGAAGCTAAGACCACTGAAAAAGGATATTCTAAGACTCAATGTGTTGGAATTTGTATTGAAGGAAATGTACCCAAATATGCACATTACCTTAAGGAAAGGTACGAGATATGGCTGAGGAGATGATTTGAGTTCTGTTTGAAGGCGGCCTGTAAATTCTTCTGGATCAATCTTTGCATCCTTCAGGGGCAAGAGAAAAAAGCATCAGCAGCCCAGTTCAGTTGCTTGACCGCTTCTTTTCCAGCTAACATATGCCCATATAACTCCAGCTAACTTTCAGAGCTGAAGTCCCTCAACAAGTCCCTAAGATCCTTCTGTCCAGAGCTAATTCATATGTGTAACATGTCACTCAAATTCAGGGAGTTCCTTTGGGGTGCACAATTTCAGACACAAGGAGGCCCAAACACCCAAGTCTCTTGTGGGATTCCATTCTCTTGCTAACATTTACATAGTGACTTCTTTTTTAAAATTAAAAGAAAACAAAAGCAGGTTATTGAAGTAACCTTACAAACTATTGCAAAATTTGCAGCTCTTGTAGTAGCAAAATATTAAATACTGAATTCCAAAACCAATTCTGATGGTACAATTTAACTTGATAGAATGTGTATATATAAAACTAAATATGTAAAGCATAGGCACACATAAAAAGTATAGATATAGAACTTTCACCTGTATGAATTTGTACATATACTCACAGAATATACCTTATAAATGTATCAAATACATAATCAGTAGTTTCTTTAGCAGTTAATACAGGAAGACTCTATAACTCAGGTGCACTTTATAATACTTCTAAAGTATCATAAGTTACAATCTCAGGTTGTAATAAAACCATTCATTAGATTTCCTGGACTGACAGAGAAAAAGAGAGAAAGCAAACAAAGCAAAACAAGCTTCAATAAATATAGTTATTATATATGTGTGTTGATACTTTGTTTAAAATATTGTAAGTAACTAACTTTAGTTATTTACTCTTTTCAAGTCTGCAAAAGATAAAATGAGGTTTTACTGTAACCAGTGACCGTGATTGTTGAGTGGCTCAATCTTAGGCTTGTCTAAAATATACAGGTTTCTCTGGCAAGGAATTCAAAGAAATATATAGCAACTACTTATAAATCCAAGCATACTAAACACTTTGCTGCAGTTCCTCTTTCAGAAACTGGAAGTCTCCTGTGACAGATTTCTGAAGATAGGTAACATACAGAATACTTACATTTTGATAAAGTTCAACTCCTTTCACTTCCATTACAGCCAAAAGGATTGTTAAGATCACAGCAGCAGTTTTCAGCATATGTAAATAACAAGCTTAACAGATACCTGGCCAAATGAAAGATAACGAAATATTTACCAGCAAATCTTGAACCAGAGCTTTCACATTGCGGGACGTTTCTGGAGATGGTGAATTATGAGAAGCAAGTTTTATAAGGGTAGCTAAAAAGTTTTTGCATTTTTTCACATTCTCTTGCATTTCCTGCAAAACCCAAAGAAAACAAGTATCAGGTCCATGTTATTTTTCCACCAGGATCAATGCATGCTCTGACCAGCACAAATAAGGGAAATGATGATATTTTTAATTCAGACAGGACACATGTGAAATACATCTGCAGCTGTTTTGCTATGGCTGCAGGTTACCTGATATTTTCTTCACTTCTTTACATAACTAAACAACACAGATCACAAATAACAACAACAACAACAAAAAAACCAATGAAAGAAATATATTTTATATATTACAGCCTGCTTTGGCAAAAATAACCTTAAATATGAGAAGCAACACAACAATTTGTTGGAGATGCATTCCCCTGTGAGATGCCCAATATACGATGTGCAAACGTTCCCCAACCTGTCTTAATTTGTTACATTATTGATTCAGTATGTTTTTGTACAAAGCAGCTGCAGCAGTAAAATCCAATCAGAAATCAGTCTTCCAACATCATCATCTCTAATCTTTTCTTCATCAGTAGGGAAACAGGCCATTATTTTTACAGGGTGCAACGTCTCCAAGAAACAGAAATGTCACACTTCATTGTAACCACAGTTTTGAGGCCCAGCAACAGGATCATTATGATGTCTCCAGACTGAAGGCCTGATTGTTGTCTGGAGAAACAGAACAGTTCTTTCACTCCTGCCACATACATGGCAGGATGGGGAAAGCTGCCCACAAGTGTTCTTCCTCCCTGTCAGAGTTCGTAGCCCATCTAGCTGAAAAGAGGGGAAGGGTTTCCTTGCTTGTCAAGTATTCGTTCTACCACGGGACGCACGCTTGGAGGACCAAAAAGCTCCTCCTGCTCTGAACAGACCCAAGAAGCCCACAAAGCACTAAGAAAAGCAGTTATTTTAGAACCTGCCTGTGATACCACTGTAGTTCCAGGCACAGGAGAGCTGGGGATGACCAGGGGCTGTGCTGGCACTTGTGCTGCTGTGTGAGGGGGGAGCGGCAGCCGGGGCTGGCCCTGGCTCTGTGCTGACGTTTGGCTCTGCCCACCAGTGATCACTGCAGGCTGTTGAGAAGCTGAAGTTCCAGTTGCTACTGTTGTCTTGAACAAATTTTGAGCGCTCGTCGTAGCTACTGATACCTATTAATATTTTATATTGGAAAAAAGAGGTCATTATTGTCTTTTAATTCTTTTACTCACCCACAAAATTCCTGAAAGAAAAAAACTTGTTTTCTTTCAAATACAGCCTTACTGACAAACTAAAACCACTGACTTTACTTACTTACCATAATCCCAATTTTGTCGCCCTTTCCTGAACAGTGCAAGTCCTCATTTCAAGTCCTTTCTATTACAAAAATAAATGTGCCCCTATCAAATTAGTTGCTATCATCCAGCCCTTTAAAAAATAGTGATAGTGTCACTTCTGTAACCCAGCTTTCTGTAGATTTGGCCCTTAAAATGAACAAGTCCATTCCCAACGATCTGTGGCCATGCCATCAGGTTTACAATTACCTACACCACAGTTACAGGGACAGCTCAGAGCCAGATGACACAAATGCCCTAAGGCAGCTTCCCAGCCCAGCCTGGGCCAGCAGCAGGTATACATTTAAACCAGTAAGTTGTACTGGGCCAGCTGGGCACATGCAGACTGCCCCTCAGTGCACCATGTCCACCACTGAATTGTATCTACAGCTCCAGCTGCAGTGGAGTTATTTCTTCCAAAAAACTCAATCTATACTACACTTAAATTTGTTATCATCTGGGAAATAGTGGAAAATATGAGCTAGGCTACCCCTCAGCACCTGAGTAACACAGTCTGACTGGACATTCATTACTAATGTCTAGGATTACATTTGCAATAAAAGGATAGATATGAACACTAAAATTCACTTTCAAAAAACCCCCATGTAAATCATAGAATCATGGAATGGTTTGAGTTGTATGGGAACTTAAAGCTCATCTTGTTCCACCCCCCATGGAAAATTTTACAACGATTGTCAGAAAAACACTAAACAAATGAGCTTCTATTATTGCCCATGAGTGTTTCTTCTCTTAAAATTAAATTCCTCAGAAAAGTGTTGCAAAATCATGGAATGGGTTGGGTTGGAAGGAGCCTTACAGCTCATTTAGTACCACCCCTGAAATGGGCAGGGACACCTTCCATAGCCCAGGTTGCTCCAACCCCCATCCAACCTGGCCTTGGACACTTCCAGGGATCCAGGGGCAGCCACAGCTCTTTGGGCAAGCCATCTAACCCTTCCCTCTGGCAGTGGGAAGCAAATTCCCTTGTCCTGTCCCTCCTTGTCAACAGTCTCTCTCCATCTTTCTTGTCAGCTCCTTCAGGTACTGCAAGGCCACAATCAGGTGTTCCTCACAGGGAAGAACCTCTCTCATACATCGAACCGAAACTTCCGCTCTTCCAATGCCAACTCATCCCTCCCTGCCCTACCACGCCACCCATGACCATACCCCAGGGACACTCCTGGCTGTTCCCCCTCCCCACACCCTTGCCTGTGCCGTGGTGTGCCCACTGACCGTGGTGTGTGCCCACTCACCGTGGTGTGTGCCAGCACAGCCCCGCCGGGCAGCGTGGCTGTGGCGCTGGTGGGCGCGGCCGGCGGCTGCACCACCTTGGTGGGCACGGGCAGACCCAGGCGGACGGTGGACGTGGCTACAGATGTTGGCTGCTAACAAAGGAAAAACAAGCATTTTAATTCCTTTTTTCCCTTCCCCCTCTCCTTAGTAACTTGATCTCCAAGACTCTTTAATAACGGTGATTGGAAGAATAATTGTTATTAGCACAGCAAAAAAAAAGGGTGCTTAAATATATATTCACAAATGGGCCCACTGAGGTTCAGTGATAGGTTTGCAATGCTTCTCCTAAAAGCTGTTACTCATACAGCTCTATGGAAAAGATCAGGAAAAACTGATGTGACCTGCAAAAATCTGATGTTACACTGATGCATTAGTTCAGCTGTAGTATTTACATGCCAGTATTCACCAATACTGGAGCTCATCATCAGTAACATGCATTAGTCCTCTTGGTATTTACTGGCCTGTTCTAGTGCTTTTTCTTGCAGAAAATTAACATGGAGAGAAAATTCAGAACGTTATCGTTGAAATAATTTCAGATTGAATTACACAGAAACTAGCACGCACAGAAATGAAGTCTAAGCATTTGGAGAACCTCTGTCAGAGAACACAGATGGCAACTGGAATGTGAAGGGCAGAAAAGAAAATGACTGATTGACACCTTTCATCCAGTAGCAGACTCTACAAGTCAGGAAATTTATCTCATGCAGCAAACATATTGATTATTTTTAAAATTTATTTTCATTGTGAGATTGAAATCTCTTGTCATCATACAAAAGGACAAGACTTGAGAATAGAAAATGTCTCCAGAAAAGCTGTTACTTAATTCTGCAGGAATGTAATACCCTTATGAAAGAAATATATCACATGATATAGCAATGATGACAAAAAGAGAACCAGTCATTATTAAAAACGGAGGCCACACTGGTCTCTTACAACTTGCATTCATTAAGATTTGCATTCAAACACACACTTAGAAAAGACAAATTTTCTAAGTGGATGAAGTAATAAATCATGCACAATATTGCTTCTCAGAAGATAAAACTGATTTTCTTTGATTTACATTTTAATTTATATGTCTCTGTAATTAATATTTTTATAAAGAACTGCTTATTTTAGATTCTTACACTGCCCACTAAAGCTACACAAAACACTTCTTCAAAGAACATCCAGTGTACTCTCGGAGATGTCCAAAAGGAACAGAGGCCCACGCGGGCACTCAAAGCCCCAGGCATTCCTTACAAATCAGTCCTGCAGCTTCCTCCACTGGATATCAATCTTCTGCACTTGGGGGGAAAAGCAGGAAAGAAACCAAATCAAATAAATCTACCTGACATCTGAACAAAACCTATTTTTTGTTGTTTGTAAAGCTTTCAAGATTTAGGGATGCCTTCCATCCTGAGAGAGCCTAGAGACAACAACAGCAGCATCCTGAAGAGGAAGAATTGCCTGGTTTTTTGGAAGAAGGACCATATAAACTTCTCCTGCTTTAAATATCCCACCTCTTTTCTGCATTGTAAAAATGACCACTCGTTTTAAATTTAAAATACTGGACGAATGAAAGCATATTTCCCCAGTGAATATTTGCCTTTAGAAATGTAAATACTGTGTATCTTGTTCATTTGCTTATAATCAGTGTTTCCAACCTAAAAATACAGCACACCTGTGATATCTGCCCCCTCTTATCAGTATGTGCTTCCAGAGGTGAGGACTCATAAAAACAAGCAGAGAACCAGGGACAATTTTGGCAGATACTCAGTTCCAGGCAAGACCTGCAGCCAGAAATCCACAGATACATCATCAGACTGCAAGCAGGAGAATTTCTTCTCAGCTAATAAATGCCCACAACTCATCAGAGGAACATACTTGGAAACAAAACTGCACATAATTAAAACACAAAATTTCACTATCGTAATATTATCAAACTAAGTATGTGTTCCACTGTGCCAAACCACAGCAAACTGTGCAACTTGAAGACTAAATGCACCCTCAGTTTTAAAAATCAATAGTGACAAAAGCCTTTTGGCAGTAAAATGTATTAATGTGTTGGATATGAAGAAAGAGCCTCACTACCAGAGAACTGCAGCTAGTTTACTGACGTGGTTCCAAAACTTCTAAGTGTTAAAAAGGTAAGTATGAAACAAGGGGATGAGAAACATAACAAGGAACTAGCCTGGAGAAATTCTTAAGCATCATGGAAATGATCTTCAAATGACAGCTACAAGTTGCCAGAAGACACTCCAAGGACTCCCAACACAAACGCTTCAAGAAGAACTGGTAAAAAATATTTAGAAACAAAATGCTGTGTTTTCTATGAAAGGAAAGATGTAAACAGATCTCATGAGGAATCCATCAAAAAGAAAACAAAAATTATCAGCATTACATAAAAAAAAAAATCATAACCCAATATGTCAAGCTTCTACTGGAACAATGTAAAAGAATTTATGATGCTCCTTAACGAAAAACTGCTGAGGGTTGGTAGAATACTATTAAATTCCAAAATCGCCAAGAGAGTTAGAAAGAAGCACATTTTCAAATGTAACTATTATTTTTTATTAGACACACCAGATATTTTTACATTTCCTAAATACACAAAAGTAATGTTAGACAGGCTTTTGCCCTGTACTCAGACATTACCAGGCAGGAAAGCAGAACATGAATGAACACAGTATGTGTGTGTATATATGTATATAATATGCATATATATATACACATATCCCACTCCCCACCTCCACGGGGACACTGGAGAATGCCTATTACACACAGACCTGAGCCAGCAGGGAGTGTCCCTCTGCTCACCCAAGTCCCACAGGGAACACAAGTGACTCCAGTTTCAGGGCATAACAAGTCACTGCCACACAGGCAGAGCACACTAGGATTGTTCAGGGTGGAAATGCTCTGTGTCCTGTAAATTCACTCTCTCAATAACATCTTCACTTTCCTTCTCCCCAGAGCTCTGGACACATGAACATAGAGGCAAAGCTCCACTGTACCTGCTGTGCACAAACAAGCTGTCTCTGTATTTGAAGGAACATACAAGGCTGCATTTGAAAACACAACGCACTTGAATATGGAGCAGCAGTCAAAATAGCCAAGGATTATTTGTCACTGCCAAGGCAGGACTACATCAGTTTTAGAGACTGCATTGCACATTCACAGCTTTATCAAATCAAGACCATTTAAACTGCCAGGTGAGTATGTAAATCCTTGGAAATAGGTTTGTGATATACCTGTGTTTTGTACTACAGAACCACCTACTGACCAACACTCCAGGTACCAGCAGCCCTGTCTCTGCTCTGCAAAGCCAGGGAGCTCCCTTTGGATAAGCATATTGCAGCTCTTCTTCATGATCAGTCCTGTCAGTGAATTTGGCCACTATCAACCACAAAAGGAAGAAAGAAAATACCCCAGGAGCATTTGAACAAACATTAACACAAAAGCAGGGTCAAGTTTATCACAAGACACAACATGACACTTCTTTACACTTCTTCCAACACATGGCTACACTAATTATTATGCAAAACTCAATTTTAACAGAATATGACCTTCAAGTTTAGATTTAAATTTGCAAAATCTGAAAAAAAAAAATAATTTATTTCTAATCATTAATCCAGAAGACTTCTTATAAACAAAACAGGCAATGTTAACATGCCATCTGAGGTGCCTCAAACAATCAAAGATGCTGTTTAACAAACAGAAAACAAGTAGGACTGCAGACACCTGCAGCAGCATAAGCTAAAGGTCAAACCTCAGAGCTCACTTGTACTGGGTTGGTGTGGCCAGGTTTGGGGTGGGGGAGCTACAGGGGGAGCTTCTGTGAGAAGCTGCCAGAAACTCCCCCATGCCCAGCAGAGCCAGGGCCAGACGGGGCCAGGACGGACCCACCGCTGGCCAAGGCTGAGCCCAGCAGAGATGGGGGCAGCACCTCTGGGGTGACACACCTGAGAGGGGGAAATCCCTGTGGAATTGCAGCTGGGAGAGAGCAGGGAGAACATGGGAGAGGAGGAGCTGAGCAGAGCCCAGGGCAGGAGCAGGAGCAGGGGCAGGAGGTGCTCCAGGCACAGGAGCTGAGGTGCCCCTGCAGCCCCAGGGCAGCCCATGGGCAGCCAGCTGTGCCCCTGCAGCACAGGGGGGGCCATGGGGCACCAGAGACCCACCTGCAGCCCCTGCAGGAGCCCACTGGGCAGGGGGATCCCAAAGCAGGCTGTGACCCCAGGGCAGCCCCCGCTCGGGCAGCTCCTGGCACGACCTGTGGCCCCGTGGAGAGAGGAGCCCACGCTGGAGCAGCTTTGCTGGCAGGGCTTGGGACTGACCCCATGGGAGACCCACCCTGGAACAGCCTATTCCTAAGGGACTGACCCCATGGAAGGGACCCACACTGTTCCTAAGGACTGACCCCATGGAAGGGATCCACCCTGGAACAGCCTGTTCCTAAGGACTGACCCCATGGAAGGGACCCCACCCTGGAACAGCCTGTTCCTAAGGACTGACCCCATGGAAGGGACCCACACTGTTCCTTAGGGACTGACCCCATGGAAGGGACCCACTCTGGAGCAGGGGAAGAGTGTGAGAAATCCTCCCACTGAGAAGGAAGCAGCAGCAGAGACTACAAGGGATGAACTGACCACAGCCCCCTTTCCATGTCCCCCTGCACTGCTCTGGGGATGAGGTAGAGAAAGTTGGGAGTAAAGTTAAGCCCAAGAAGAAGGGAGGAATGGGAGAACCTGTTTAAGATCTACCTTTTATTTCTCATTATCCTGCTCTGATTTGATTGGTAACAAACCAGTATCCCTCAGCTGAGCCTGGTTTGCTGTGTCAGTACCTGGTGACTGATCTCTCCCTGTCCTTATCCTGACCCACCAGCCTTTCATTGTATTTCCTGTCCCTGTCCAGCTGAGGAGGCAGTGACAGAGTGGCTCTGGTGGGCACCTGACATCCAGCCAGGGTCAACCCCACATCAATCCAGAGCAACTAACTCACACAACCTTTCTTATAGGCATGGCTGGCAGCCCTGGCTGCTACTAAGGTATCACAACCCCTCACTAGCAAACTCTGGTTTCCGATACTTAAAAATTCTGGCAAACTTCTGAAGGGTTCACAGAGAAACCTCACCTGCTTCTTGCCTGTCTCAATTCCTTTGGTCATGGTTCATCTGCAACATGCACTCAAAGGTCAGATGCAGAGCAATTTGTTGTCAGAGATTTGAATTTTTTTTTCACTCTAGTAAAAACACAGAAAAGTTGAACCAAAGTATTAACCCTTTAAAACCCTAGCATTTGCACACAATTCCAGAAAATCACTGGAAGCAGAATCTCTAACAAGTCAGACAACAGAGGCAGAACCTTCACTGCCACCACAGTATCCTGAGTGGAGCACCAGAATCCAGAGCAAGGAGATGTTGCTGTGTTCCTCATATGTGTGACATCCTTTGGGGGACATAAACAGGGCAGGAAGGCACAGGACTGGGAGCAATTAGACAAGACAGGCAGAGCAGCCTGGGGCCACCAGAGAAAACTTTCAGAAACCAGGGGTTCTAAGTCCAAAAGCCCTGTTGCTGAAGCAAATACTTATTAAAGTATTTTCTCATGCTCTGGTGAAGCACCCTAATCCACCTGTAACCACTAAGTTTTCTCCAAAGAATCCAGTAGATAAAAAACTGCTGAATTTTGGCACTACAATTAGATTCTACCCCTGCCTCAAGTGCTTAGTGTTGCCTGCAAATATAGACAATCCATTGTAAATAATTAGTCTTATGCAATATGTTTATGAGTGCCCAACCTGAAATGTGGAGTTTGAGACCAGGTGTGGTCATGGCTGCAACTGAAGACAAGGAAGTCTAACTGAACACAAAAAATTAACCAGCATTTTTTTTATTTAATATCTTAACTAGAGACAATTAGGCTCCATTTCCTACTTATAAAAAAGAGGTTAATAATCCCCTTAACTGCGTTGTTGAGAAAGTTGTTATAGGGATAAGCTTCACAAAAAAACCTGCTTGGTTATTAATTCCCACTGCAGAGGGGGGCTTAGAAAGTGTGCAGCAAGGAACCCTGAAGCAACCCACTGAGCAGTGGAGAAAAATTATTATATAATTCTTCATTAATTAAGACTGTCCAGCCTATACACTGCAGAAATTAAAAATAGCAGTAAGTATGTGCACATGCATTATGCTGCATGACCACATGGGAGCCACTGAGAGATTGCTCAGGAACCTTCTTTATGGCATTTCCTAATCTTTGCATGTTTCATTTTACAGCCTTACTAACAGTTGAGTGTTTTCTAAGTTTTAAAACTGTGTTAGTATTGTAAAATATATAATTTGTAAGTACTGAAAACTTAGTCTGCTTATACAGAAATCATTCATCGTGAGGGAAAGGGAGGAAAATTGTTCTGTGGTTAAAGCACAGTCATGACCACACATTTCTTACTCTCTCTGACCTCCCAACCTACCTGCCCTGCTACCACAAATGTATTCTCCAGAAGCTCAAAAACCATCTATCCAAAAGAAATAGCACAGAATATCTTATTTGATAACAATGCACCTTGGTAACAACAAAGATTTATCTATTTGCTTAAAATTTCTGCAAAAAGTAAAACAAGCATTTTTCAGAAAATTGGAGGGTGAAAACCAGTAAGAAAAACAAGAATAAATAACAATCAATAGATGAGGAAAAAATTACCAAAGCTGAAAGCTGCCATAAAAATATACCCACTGCTGAGCACACAGGCACAGTGTACTACCAGAACTATCTCAGATTTGAAAGGCTCTGCTTAACAAGGCCAGTAGCCAAGTTTAGATGTGACAAAGCAAAGGCTGAGCTGGGGTTGCCTGCACAGAGTGTATTCCACAGCAAAAACACAGCCACTCCCAGAGCAGGGGGTGCAGCACTTGGCACAAGCTCAAAAAGCTTCTTTTCTTTTCATTTTAAAAAAGGATGGTAGGTGAAATTTAACAGAAAGTGAGTACCAAACCACAGAAAAAAAATAAGTAAGGTTAGTGACCAAACCTTCAGATTCTGAGGAGAAGTCAGAAAAAGGCCTGAAGCAAAAAAAGAACTGCCATTTTTTTAAAAATCCATACATATGTGTTGATTGGACTGTTCAGACAATGAAAGCAAAGCTCAAGCGATTGGTAATCACCTTGGGAGCAGAAGTATTGTCAAGCAGCCCACTTACATGCCTAAATATCTGAATACTAAACCATCAAACTTCCCATGTAACCATCTTATCACTAAAAATGCACAAAGAAGCCTAATACTGTAAAACACATTTTGAATTGAATTTGAAACAAAAAAATTAGTAAACTCTGCAACCAAATCCATTTTCAGCAGCAGCCCCATGAAAATTCCAATATACACTGTTTCACCTGATTTGCAAGTTCCAACAACAGATATTGTGAAATGAAATAGTATGGGCCAGGCTAATACTGGTCTTTCCTGGATGATACTCATTTTATGTTCTTAGTCTACAGCAGCACTTTAATTTCATAACTAACATAAAATAATTTTAACTAAAAATAATTTGAAATAAGCAACTTATTTTTTGCTATTTGGTTATTAATGTAAACGCATCTGTGTATTAAGATACTGAAAACCAGTGAAAAAAATGCATGAAAAGCCATAAACTACAAATGGCAAATGCAGATAAACAAAAGAAATGCAGCAAAGCAAAACTAGATGGCAGCACCTCCCTACTTTTCACAACTCCACATGTACGCGATTCTAAACAGGACAGAGGTAAAAACTCAGTGCAATCTCATAATCAGCTTTAAAAGACTTGGGAATTTACTCATCTCTGAAGAACACAGTGATGCAAGCAAAGCCACCCTGTCTGAGCTGTGCATAATCTAAGAACCCAGAGCAAAATTATTCTAAGATCCACTGAAGTTCCATCAAATTACAAGTACCTTAACTAACATCTCACAGTAGGTAAAATTTTGGCATGATTTAATAATATTCAGCTGAAAGTAATGTCAACCAGAAAGTAAAGGGAAACTAAAATCACCATGAGAAAATCAGTATATTAAAATTATGCACAGCTAAGTGAAACCAATGTTTGCTTTAAGCATATGAATCTTTATTTCATTAAACATATTTTTCAAAACAACCACATTATCACTTTCACAGTACAACAAACTTGCACTTTTTAATGCATCAAAACAAGATTATAATATAATACTCATGGAAGACCAAGGACTTCCATGTAAACCCTGAGACACTCATTTGAAAAAGACAAGCTTCTTGTAGCTGCACTGGTAAGATGAATTTATATTCACAATATGCAAATTATTTTTAATATACTTGAATATTTTGCAATTTTTTTTCCCCTAAACAAAACAAAACACCCAAGAAAAATTGAAGCTAGGAGTAGTTAATATCACAGAATTGTAGATTCATTTAGGTTGAAAAAGACTTCAAAGGTCATCGAGTCCAACCATTAATCTCCCCATTACAGTCCTATACAATCTTATAATTTGAACTAAATTAAAAATACTATATGGTACAATTGTACCTATCATGTTTTTCTTGAATATTTTAAGGAAACCAGAAAGACTGCAACTGTAAAAGATCAGTAAAATATCAAGTACATCTCTCTATTGCAGGTACTTCTCTCAATTACTGCTCTCTCTGGCCTGGTCTGTTACTTTCAGGTTCTGATGCTCCAGCATCAGAGCTTGGCCCTAACCTGCTCACAGCTGAGATCCTCCCTACAAGGTACTTGCTTATCCCAATCTGACAGCCAGAATTCCACCAAGAATTGAAACAATCAGATTTTATTCATGCTTTACATAGCAGTAACTGAGAGCAGCTTAACTAAATGTCTAACAACGATTATCCCACCTAAGGTTCAAGCAGAACCCAAGTCTTCCTTTCAAAATGGATTTGCCTCTCTTCTCCTATCAACCTAACACAAAACATTTGCCTCCGTCCTCTACTCCTAAAAGCTGCAAAAAATGAGACAAAGGTATTACAAACAGTAGAAGTCAAATAACTTAAACAACAAATCCAAGCACTTGCACTGTAAGAAGTATCAGATTTAAGTCTGCTGTGCAACATCAACTGTGTTCCTTGGGTGCCCAGCCAAAGGTCCCATCCCTGGGCAGAGACTGCACTTGCCTGCACACCTGCAGGAGAGAGCAGTGTGGGATGAACAGGCAGTGCTGTATCTTAATGCTTCTGAGCATCCAAATAAACGTTTTTATTTAACCTTGGGAAGGGCAGAGGGGTGGTTGCACCCACTGCCTACAAAGGTAAATACAGGTGTTGGACTTCTGAACCTTCAACAAGGAAACATGTAAGGATAAAGCCACTGATCTTTAAGGAAAGCCTTTACTTAAACATTTGTAGGAGTTCCTCAGGGAAAACAAGACTACACCCTCCCTCTCTCAGGGAAAACAGACTATTTCAGCAGCTTCCACTGTTCCTAGAGCAAGGTGGCTCCTTCCTCACACACTGTCCTAGATATCAGCCCAGCTGCTGAAGCCAGAGGAGCTTACAGGGGAAACCTGGCTTATTTTCCTCCAAAACATCTGGGAGAAGATCTAGCAAATGATGGCCCTGGGATATGGCAAGAAAAATCTTGCTGTACTACGAGGCTGCAGAAGTGGCTTAGAATCTGAACAGTTCTGTATGTACCAACCAGGCCAATCTTCATTTAAATGAAGAACATTTAAAACATTGCCTTATTTTCCCCTTCTCCTTTCATGAGAGTGGAGAAATTACACAGTTGTCAAGGGGAGAGAATCAAAGAACTTTCAAATTTAGATGAACATTTGGGTAATTTTTCAGACACTTTCTTCTATTTTTAAAAAAAGTAATTCACCTTCCACTTTATATTCTCCAGTTATCACTTTCAACACTTCTTAATGAGTTGCCAAAAGTAACTGCCAGCCCTTGCAATTTCTTTGGCATGTTATTTAATATCCTGTGTTTTACATCTAATTACACAGCTCACAACAGACTTTCTCAACACAATAATTACGTGAAGTGTATGTACAAATGAACATGGGAAACAATCACTTAGCTGAGCAACTTGTGACACTTGACACTGGCTAAGAAGTAGAACAACCTGAAGAAAAGCAACCATAATACCTGTGAAGCATGAAAGCCATGGTTTTTTCTGATACATTCTTCGTAAGATGGTATTTCCTAGAATCCTCAAGGCAGACTGCAAATTTCTACCTGTATAGACTCTCTACACAGGCAAAAGTAGAATAAAACACACATTCAGTGACTAAAGTACAATACTAAGTTCTACACCTTTTAATCCAAATAAAGGTACCTTAAAATAACTGAAGACATAGTAACAAATTTGAGCTTTGCTCAGTAAAATAACAATCATTCCACTAACACATCAGAGAGAAAGGTTAAAACTGCACAGCCTGCCATGTTCATCCATCTCACAAAATACTTTGCAGGACTCAAGAAATTAATGTTTATTTTCTGTCTCTCTTGAGCTAATGGCACCAGAATATTCCTGTGTCACAGTGACTCTTGAATATTACACTTTATAAACTCATAAAGACATTATTTCTGAATAATTTTAAACTTCTGAGAATTTTAATTCACAGAATTTAGCTTTCTGACACATCAGAAACAGATTCAGAAAGAAAACAACTCAATAAAAAACTCACAAAAAAAATTATTCTCCAGTCCACACAATTTCTTGTGTTTTAGAACTTGAACCCCCAACTGATTAATTACAATGACTCCTCAAACAAACAACTGACATTTCCAAAACCTTGGCATAAGATTTGCTATTGGACATTTCCTCCAGAAAACCAATGAGCAGCCCCTGGTTATCAATCATCCACCTAATCAAATAAAAGTCTCGTGTCTAGTTCTGATAAGATAAACCTTCAGAATTTAAACCTTTCGATCTGGTTTTAAAAGGCTGCCAACCACAATTTTTAAAGAACACTCTGAGGCCAAACATATATAAAACAAAAGCACTGTCACAATGAAAGAAGAGCCTGCAGATCACATGCAGACTCAGGGAAGTTAAATGTAAATTTCCCAAGGACAGTATTAATTATTTCTTAACCCTGTTAATTACAGCAAATAAAGAAATGATGCAGTACAGTCTGGGCAGCTACCACAAAGATCTGTCAGAGGACATGAATCCTGACAAGCTACAACATCATGATTCTGATCTCACTACATTAAAATGATCAAACTTTTGCATCCAGCAAGACATTTATCATTCATAAGGCCCTGCTGGATTCCTCTATTCTCAACCAGCTTTTAAGCACCAAGCAGGGGAAAGGAACATCTCTAATGCAGTGGGTATAACCCTGCACAAAAACAATTACATCTTCCCAACACCTGAACTTCCAGATTTCAGCTGACTCTACAACCACATGAACATGCAGCCTCCTCATGGTTTTATTCTTCTATAAATCCATCAAGCCAGATTACACTCCTTCTGCAACCTTAACTGCTTCACATATGTAGAGAACAGCTGCCTGAGGCCAACATGATCAGCATTTGCTGTGCACACATCCTGAGGCTGACTTTGGGATCCACACTCCACACTGAACACACAGCCAAGCAGTCTGTCCACATTTTTGCATGCTTCCCAAGATTCTATGTGCAATACAGGTGTGTTCCTCAGAAGTTTTCAAATGACAAACAATTTGTTAATGTCTGTTAGGAATGCTTCCATGCTGAATTTTAATTCTGTATGCTGGTCACAGTAATTACAGTTACATAAAACTAACAGTATGGTGGAGAAACAGCTAAAACTAACTCATTGGAACAGACTGAGATCATATTCCTGGTACAGTCCCACCCTACAACTTCAGGTGTGCATTTACACTGTGCACTTGTCTCAGGATCCATTGCAAGAATGGGTGCTTGTAGTAACTGCTAAAGAAGCAATTGTATTCACAAAGAAAGCCCCAAACCACCAAAGAGACAGACAAACTCAAAAGAACTTGTCTGCAATTTTGTTGTCATCAAACTAGTGAAAAAAATAAATCTCTAAATGTACACAGGCTTCTCTGTGTTTATTTTTCCTGGAATACATTTCCCTTTGAAGGCTTCTACAAGTCTCATCCTTCCAGGTAGCACAAATTTAAACATTAAATGGCTGCCTTTTCCGCAAAGAGTCTTTTACAAATTTCATCCAATCCTGCACTTAGAGAGCAGAAAGCTCTTCCAACTCTTTCCAGGCTTTTATTTACGCCTTTCCTGAGACACATTCCATTGAGCTACAATTTAATTTCTAAAACTTACATTCTAGTTGGCTACCCTTTAGTTTAGATTGCCTCCTGTTACTAATATCTTTCAATTCTCTGGTTTTGTTCTGGCTTCCTCTTCTTCTGAAAAGTTTATCATTGTTTTCGGTTTTTAATTAAACAATAATATTTTAGACTATAAATATGGAGCAATGCATAAAGCATATAACGGGTCAGTAATCAAAGGTTAAATATTGGGAAATATCTGTTAAAGTTATTTCAAACAACCTAGACTGAAAAATTATACAGGCAACTCTTCATCTCCTTTCCACTCAGAATTACTGATCACTTCTGCAAACACAGACCTCAGGCAAAATTACCTTAAACTCTGCCTATCATCACTATGGCACAGCTGCCCTGTGCCCACACCCAAAGATGTTTGCCTCTGCATTTTAGTAAGATAGTTCAGCTCCAGCCCCAAATAGCCCAAAGCTGAACAGCTTCCCTACAAACTTTTAAACTGATGAAGCCCTCGAAGTAATTATAAAAACAATACACCTTCACACCCTTGAAACTAAATCAGTTTGAGCTGAAATCAACACACTCCACTGAAGAGTTTGGGATAGCAAAGCACACCATCCTGCCAATCCCTAGGAAAAAGGAAGAGTCCTCATGACTCATGACAGATCATATCCAGAGGTGAATCAAAGGAATCAAACCTTTCTTCTGAATAAAGTATATTTAAAAAGTTAATTCTTGCCAATCCTTGTATAGAATGTGCTTGGCTTTTTGTTTTCTAATGTCCAGTGAAACCCAGCTATCCCAGTCAGCCATTCAGCATGCTGGGCTATCACAGTGCTCCACATTCAGAGCAGCAAGGACCACTCACTAAACCAGTGACACACAGTCCTAACTAAGGCTGAGCTTCCTACCCTCCAATGATCTCAGTCTGAACAAGGTCTGGAGGGACTCAATAAAGCAGATTTTTTCCTGAAATAAAAGAAAAAAATTCCTAGGCCTCAGAAGAGAAACTACATTTGAATAAGCATTTCACAACAAAAAGGGGAGGAAAGCAAAGTTGCAACAATATATGAGCCGATGATGTGTAAGACAGAGCAAAACACAGTGCATGAAAGTAAAGTGAAACCAAGCCAGACATACCTGAGCTGTTGAGAGGCGAAAAACAGGGCCAGTGGTGGGCACAGAAAGTCTGGGTGACAGGTTGGCAGTGCCCTGTCCCTGTGTTTGCACCTGAGCCTGCATCTGAGCCTGGGCTAGAGCCTGCTGAGGCACCATCACCAGCTGTCCCGCGTCCGTGCGCACCAGCACCATCCCTGGAGAGCAAAGGAACAATAACTTAGAACAAAAATACAAGTAATATGAGCAATAACATATAGAGAACATTCTGACTGCAGAATACAGAATAAAATTCATGTATAGCACTGGACATTTTACTCTATACTGTATCATTTTTTTATTCTCATGCAACATGAGATTTCATTGCAAAGAAGAAAAGGAGTCCCTACTAGCAGACGAAAACTCACACCTCATTCAGTTTGGAATTCAAATAACTGCAGTTTAGGGACAGCAGTGATGGAAAAAGCAGTCACTTGAGTGTATGGGTGTACAGCAACTTTCAGCAGTCTAGGCAGGGTCAGAATAAAATTAGAAAGAAATATTCATTAAAAGTAAAGTATAATGACAATGCAGCAGCTTAGAACAGAACTCAATATTTCATATACCAGGGACAATAACCTGAGAGCTTTACTGAAACAACACCTTATGGGGATATGAACATGCAAACATTAGACCAGACACACTTCTGAGCATAAAATATTTAAGATTTACTTAAAAATTGATTTGGTACCCACCATCACCTCTCCGGGAGGCACTACCTGTGGTTTAGACACCAAGAACAAACAGTTGTGTGTCACAGAACCAACACCATCACTCCTCAGCACATAATGACACACATACAGCAATGGGAGAAAAGTGCCAAAGGAACTGTTTTCAAATTAACAGAGTACTTGGCAAGAGTTTCCTAACACTTTCTGGAGGTAAACTGTATTTTTTTCAGGTTATTTTCTTGTAAAACACCTCACAAATAGAGGCCTTCTACACAACACAGCCACTGCCATCAAGTTTTGCCTCAAGTTTTCTGGTCAGCAGGTCAGAAAAAGAGAGATAGTGGCTAAGCTGGTCCCTGGATCACCTGGAGTTTCACACTTATTCAAGGTCTCCACAAAGCATGGAATGATCTTCCTCAGTTCACCCAAAACTAAGAAGTAGTTCCCAGACAGAGTATTTAAAATGAATTTCCAAGTTAGTTCCAGAATGCATTTTAATAATTTAACCTAAATAGGATACAATGGGTCAAACAAACAGAAAAGTATCTTGTCTGCAACCGCTAGAGAACCAAAAAAGAAGAACCTAGGAAGTCACTTTCATTCTGCTGAGAACAGTCAGTACACATTGTTCCTACAACCCATCTCTATGTGCAAATTGCTTCATGTGTATTTTTTAACTTTCCAAAGGCAAATGAAGAAGGTAAAAGCATACATCCAGCTTCTAATTGGTAACTTTCCAGCAAAAAAGCCACCTCACTAAAGGGACACAGTTCACAACACACCATGACTATGAAGTAATTCAAACACTGCTGTAACAAATTTCAGGACCCTATACCAGTCTTTGACATAGGAAACCAAACGCCAGTCATGGGATGAACACAGGAGTGAACTGCAGCACCAATAAAAGCTCTCACTCACACAGTCTTAGGTGCTCCCAGCCAACCTTCACTGCTACAAACACAAGCAGAAGGCAAATTTCTGCCACTAGAAACTAAAGATTTGTGGAAATCAAGGTTTAAGGTAAAAAGCACACAGGGCAACAGCAAGGACCACATCCAAAAGCCATACTCATAACTCTTTCAAAGCCAACACTTATTAAAAAAAGTTGAAAGAAACCCCTTAAAAACTCTTTTAAAAGGTAACCTTTAAGGTCCATTAGCCATTCAAGGACCAAACTTCACAGTTTATATTTGTAGAAAATTCTGCAGGCAGGTGATGTGTTTGGCATATGCCAAGCCTAAAACATCTGGACACCCAAATATGTTGGTCAAACAGGTTACCACTTCTCTTATCATGTTGAGGACCTTCCATAAAAATCCTCACAGGATAATCCTCCCACACATTAAAAAATACACATTCTATTTGCATTACACAGATTCACAGGTGTGCTGCTAATTGATCTTCCCATTTTCTAAACCTAATTCTGAATGGAGAAAAATTGAATGGAAAGGACAAACTGAATGCAGCACATGCCACATGGTCTCAATAAAAGTTGCAGACATAATTACTACCACAGATACATAAATGTTCATGTATTAACATTATGTTTAATACAGTTAGGGGGACTACAAACCCCTATTAAAGAGCAGCATGTAAAAGTTAGTGTCTGGTTAAATTATGAATCATTTTACCTTCCTGTCATCCACGTAAAGATGAAATAACAATTTATGAGCGTTATACACTAGAATAACCTATTCTCAAAAACTGATGGTGAATTCCTGCTTTATACAGAAGTTTGTAATATGGGAGGGTCCCATTAATTATAAATGATTCACTGCTTTAAAAACTCAAAAATAACACTGTATTTTCTGAATAATGTCATTTTAGAACAGGCTATCTTCATGTTTATGCAAATTTAATGGACTTCCAAGTATCTTGTAATAAAATCAAACTCAAATTATAACTTTCCAGAGTATTATTTCCATCACACTTTCTAAATCATGGATCTGTTTTCCCTCTTCTGTTTGACAGTAAGTAACAGATCAAAGTATTGACACAATGAAGTTCACAAACTGTGTGCAAAGTTACAGTGCACATTATCGTATGCATATAGCAATTTTCAACAGACTCACAACAGTCTTGTTGTCAAGTCTGAATAGCAACTTATGTGTTTCAAGTTAGTTGGGTCTTGGTGAAGCCACCGAGCTCTGTATGTTTGGAGCATCAGAATCTGGAGGGTCTTTCATAAACTATGGCCAAATGCACAACTCCTAAAAGCTTCTACACCATCACATTGTTGCTCCACTTAGCTAATAAATATCAAATATTTTAGGAAACAAGACAGAAAAAGTGATTTCAGGCATTGATATTAACAGGGGAAAAAAAGTTCAAATGTTAAATCAACTCCTAAGTCAGAAAGATGTAAAGATGTAAAAATCTAAGTAGGGGACCAGAGAAGCCCTGAGAGGAAAGAATAAACAGAGTAGGAATCAGTAGGATGAAGGGATGCTGGTTTGGTTAGTCAGCAACCTTGCTGAACTTACATTTTTAGTAATGACAGTTAGGAAACTTAGAGAGGAGCACAAAAAGGATATAGCAGTTGCCTCAGAGCTGGAAATAAAACCTGGTGAAGTGAAGATGCCCTGACAGCCAGACACCACCACCATTACTGACATTAAGAACTCCAGACTGCACAGATGTGCCTGCATCTTGCCACCCGATTCACAGCAGAAGCCACTCCTTCCAGCAGGAAAACTTTCCCACTACTACCGAGCGCAAAGCAGAAAATAAAGCCCTGGACGCACACACAAAGTTATCCTCGGCTACCACGGCGGCTTCCCCGGGGCAGCACGGCGGGGTGGGCAGCTCAGCCCAGCGCCTGTCCCGGCTGCGGTGCCCGGGCGGGCAGGGGCAGGGGAAGGGACAGGGGAAGGGGCAGGGGCAGGGGCAGGGGAAGGGCAAGGGAAGGGGCAGGGGAAGGGCAAGGGAAGAGGCAAGGGAAGGGGGAGGGGAAGGGCAAGGGAAGGGGCAGGGGCAGGGGAAGGGAAGGGGGAAGGGAAGGGGCAGGGGAAGGGGCAGGGGAAGGGGCAGGGGCTGGGGAAAGGCAAGGGTAGGGGCAGGGCAGGGCGGTGCGGGGGCAGCGCCGCGCACTTACCGGGCGGGATGGTGAAGCCGGGCGGCAGCTGGATGGTGGTCTGCGGCGGCGGCGGCCGCACGATCAGCTGCGGGGCCACGATGCGGGGCGCGGCGCCG
>JAWWTY010000019.1:1790883-1823200 GCA_035222235.1 Margarornis squamiger | reverse complement strand
CCCCCCCCCCCCCCCCCCGCGCCCCCGCCCCCCCCCCCCCCCCCCCCCCCCCCCCTCTGTGAGAATATGCATCCGAAAGACTTCAGTGTTTTCCCTTGCAAGATAATGCACTCTCGGCATAAAACATCGTCGGAACTGTTAGCAGCCGCTTTATAATAGGTTCTGCAAAATTCAGTAGTATTTTACTTTACACTTCTTGCATCTGCAAAGTCTTGCTAAATCGTGTAAATGCATGTATAAAAGCAGAGAGTTTATCCAGCCATTAAGCAAGAGGAGAAATTGCTTCTTGTGTAAATGAAATATTTGGGCCAGCGAGGATTCCAAAGCTCAGTTCCTGGCTGATCTGAGAGGCTTAAGGACGGTCTGTTCGGTTTGACACAGCTGGCCTGGCCGCTGGTTGACACCAGGTAGTGGGTTTGCTTTCACTGGCCTTTGTGGGAATTCTTGGTTGTGTGTTCTGCTACTTTAAGGACTTCCCCGCCCTCCCCCCCTTATTGTTTAAGAAGTAATTGACTTTGTTTTGTAAATTCGGATACCTGGGCTTTGAAACACCTCTCAGTATGTTTGGTCCCAGGCTTGCATTTCGTTTATGGGGCACTTAGATTTCATTATGTGACTTTTACTTATTTCTAAAGTTGCCTTTAGGTTAAATTGCCTTGCTGGAGTCGCATTGTCTACTTTAAAAGAAAGCTGGTATTGGTTCATATGAGAAAAAGAGGAATACTGTGATTAAAAATAAACGTTCAGAAATTCCAGTTGCATGCTGTGATTGTTAAGGTTTGTGCAAAAGCACTCGGAAAAAGAATCCCATCCTTGAGGGCCTTGTGATAGTCGTGTCCAAAATTAGACTGATTTAGTGCTGACCAAGCCAATTTTGCATGACTTCTCAGGAGTGGTTAAGTCATGTTGTGGCATATCTCCCAAAGTGTACATATTTAACATAGATCAAACTACAGTTACGAGTCTAATCTACTCTCTTCCCATAGCTCTCATCACAAATGTAAATCCAAACCATTACATTTGCTTTAATAAAACTTGGCTCAGTTAGCTGAAGAATGTGTATTTTGTAACACAGTGTTATGATTCAGAAGAGAATAAACCAGTATTTCTAGGCCTCGTAGAACTAAAAATCTCAAGATTAATCTGGAGCTGATAACAACTGAATTAGGCTGTAAAGCAGTTTGCTGTGCTCAGAATACTCAGCTCTGGAGTATTTGAGTTTCTGAAGGCTTAGGTCATTGAATGTAAACGACAGGGTACATGTAGAGTGGCAAGTGTGCTTAACTAGGACCAGGTCTGTACGTGGAAGAAGCAGAACTACCTTCTGGAGCTGAGAATACATTGATCAGGTAATAGTTACCTCTTTTTCCTCTGCTGAGTGCAGGAGTCAAATTAGAACTGTTTCATGTGGATCTTTACCTCAAATGTCAAACTTTTTGCCAGAAGGAGACGAAAAGAAAAGCCCCAAAAGATGAGTTGATGCTTTCAGTTAGTTGCTCAGCTGTGTAGTCTGTGTGGCATCTGACATATGCAGATTGAGTGCAGGGCAGTTTATCGTTACTCATATTCTAACTGAGTTCACTGAAATTGTGACATAAAGTACAAAGGTAGAGGTAGAGTCTGAATAACTTGAAAAACTACAGATTTGCCCAGCAGTAGGATTTTTATGGGCTAAACTGAAGTCCGAGATTAATCTCCTGAAGGTGTACTCATGGAATGCCTTCATTTATCGTAGGTTTTCTGGGCTTTCAGACAGAAATAAGATCTTTGGGTTGCCAGCAGGGACTGTAGTCCTCCCTTACTGAGGGCGGTCTGCTCTAGTTCCCTCATCAGCATTTTGTTTACAACGCTGTGATCTTTTCACTAAGCAAAACTTATGGCCTGTGTCTTGTGAGTTAGAGGAATATACGACTATATTAACTGAGCACAACATTTTTATCCTACATTGAAGTCTGACCAGGGAAATCGATGCATCCCTTCACAAAATGTTCTAGTGTATGGTTATTTGAATAACAGGGATAACACCCAGGCATAGTGCATTCCAAGCATTAAGCAAGCTATGCAAGTATTTGAGGTTCTTAAATAATATTGGCACATATGTTTTCTTTGGATCGCCAGCTTTTCAGAGACAGTGTCTGCAACCAAAAACCACTCCCTCCTATGGTCAAGCCTCAAGTTAAATTAACTCAAAATGTCATTGTAGTTCATGGTTCTAATTGATACGTATTTCGTTAAAAAATCATTATTAATTTTGAAAACATCATTAAGCCCAACCAATTTTAGAAGAGTGTTTGCAAGGCACAGTTAGTTTTCATGCTGGAAAGTGGTGCCGTACCTGGGGCAGTTACAGAATAATGGTGGTGCTTGATCTTAAATGTGGCATTAAGAATAAGATGTGGTCTTTCATACTGTAATACATATTTTTTCTATTTCAAGACACTGGTTTAGAGAGTTATTTTTAATGCAGGTGATCTGTGTAAGAATATCCATGTCAGAAAAAGCTTTGTTCCTTTCAGCAGGGAATCCCTAGGCATGTGAGTATAAGAAACAGAAAATTAATTATATGTTGTCTCTCTGGCATAACGCATCAGTTCTCACTTTTCAACTGTTGCACCATTGAGAATTGCATTTGGAACAATTATAATTGATAGATATTAGTGAAATAGCTTTTGGTAATTTAAGAAGTAGTTAAACTTGCATTTTCAACCATCTGTGATACTGTTTTCCATGGTATAATGACACATCAAAAGGAAAACTTTCCTTTTAGACTTTTACACAGTATTAGTTGCAGGTGAAAGACTCAGAAATGTAGACAGAACAAAGTTAAATTCTTGTGGAGGTCTGAACGTTTTTGTTTCATTCAGGGGTGGGAGCAGGAAAGGGAAGGGTTAAATTTTTTTTTCTAATTTTTATAAATTGATTTTTTAGTCAGTTAAGTGGCGTGCTCCCTGCATGTCTTGAGATTTAGGACATGTGTCCCAAACCAGACTTGTGCATACTGTGTCACAGCAGAAGAATTCCTCTTGTCAGAGCCCAGTCCTGGCTACTGCCCTCACATCCATCTCCCTGTAAACTCCCCACTCCTGTGAGTAAGGAAATGTGGGCTGAATTCATTGTTCTCATTTGCACTCTCATAGTGTGGTGTGCAGGCATCAAAGCGTGTTTACAGGGGAGGGGCTGTGATGTATTGAGGAGAGAGGGCGGTGGAAACAACTTTTTCTCTTGTGGTGGTCTCATTTTAGTGGTTGTGCTTCTCGTGGGTGCCTCAGGAGTGGAGGAGTGCTGATTTCTGTGTGTTTGCTGCTCAGGGAGCGTCGGTGCTGAGCACAGAGACTGAAATAGCAGCGTCCTCTTGCTAGTAAATAGCTGGGCTTCTCCATAACACTGTGCTTAAATCCCCTGTTTGAATCAACAAGTAGTCGTGTGTCTTCAGGGATAGGGTAAGTTGCAATGTTGCCATTGAATTCTACGGTGTGGTAATATACATTAAAATATAGGATAGCAGTCATATAGTCAGTATCTCTACAAAAACTTGCTCACAGCACTTTGCCATTGAATTCTATGGTGTGGTAATATACATTAAAATATAGGATAGCAGTCATATAGTCAGTATCTCTACAAAAACTTGCTCACAGCACTTTAAGATGAAATTGGTGGAACTACTTGTGTGCAAGTACATACATGAATCCTGTTAGGCTTAGCAGAGTTAGTTTCTTTCTAAGTAGCTACTTAATTGTGTGTATCTACATTGATAAAAAGTAAGTTTGCTTTTAACATGTGCAGGTTGCCTTTTTGTTTGTGAGTCCCTAAGCCAGTTATCTCTTTAAAAAAAAACAAAACCAAGACCCAAACCTGAAATTGCTGAGATTAACTGGATTTACTGCAGTCCTGGGGGGAGTTGTGAGGTTGTGTTGTCTTTCACATGCTTGTTTTCATTTCCTCTCACTCTTCAGTATTCTGCTATATGTGAACCAATGAACCTTGTGGAGGAAGGAGGTAGTCTGAGGGAACAGCCCCAAAAGCAGGGCTGGAGAGGACTCTTAAGTCTGGGGCTCTTCCAAAATCTTGTGATTTTGATACTCGGGCAGCTTAATATTTCTGATTATGCCAAACCACGGTAAAAGCTATTTCTTTCTAAAATGCTATTGTACTGGCTGCCTTTAATATTAGACTTTTACTTTAATGAGCTCAGATTATACTAAATCCTAATCCATGCTGTGAAAGGAGCTATGTCTTTGCAAAATACTAAAAGTAGCTTTCAACTCCTTATTGTTATACTCCTTTCTGCAGACCTGATTGGGGTAGACACTGCAAAAGCATCGAGTAGCCCTTTTTTAGATCACTGCACATGAAAATCTGGTTCCTGCTTTAGGAGGAAATTGGACTTGGGGTGGTTATTTTTGTTGCTTGGGGTGAGAGGGAAAGGCTGAATTGTAAATCAGAGGAGTTTGCTTACCCCTCTCCAGCAGAGCAAATCTTCATTGGATGAAATTTTTTTTTATATTTTGCAGAAAGCTGTACTAGACCCAGTTTGATTTGGGGAGGGGAAAGGTAGAGGGGAAAAAGCCAAACTCTTAGTAGCAAGTCTTGATGTGTTTTATCGCTAAACCGCTATCGACCTTATCAGTATCTTGAGCTATCGTCATAGACAGCTGAATCTCTTAAAGATCAATTCTAAATGTTGGCATTGAAAATACTTCCTTTTGATGTTATGCTAATTTTATGATGTGGAGAAAGACAAATTCTTTTTGACATACAGTAAAATCCCTTTACTTTTTTTGAGGTATCATTAGATGAAAGCCAGGTTGTTCACTTTTTTTGGATTGGTTTGGAATGGAGAAGGGGGATTGCCAGGTATTAAAACCGTTCCTCTATGTGTCACATGACATTGGTATTAATATTAAAATACTTAACCCATGCAGCATAGCTCTGACTTAAAAGAAATACTTTCAAAGCATTTTTCTTCCATAGTTCATCGGATTTTTCTTTCCGTATGAAGGCAAGATGCAATCCTCTAACTTACTGCCTTTTTTTTGTGGTGTTGCTACTGAGTAGTTCCTTGACTTTAACTACGAAGTAAAATACTTTGGTAACTTAGTGATCACACTGTGGCCATTTTTGTGCACCTTTGTAGACAAAATGGCTACTGGGGATACCATTTCAGTGTGGGACAGAGAGGAGCAAGACAAAATCAGCTTTAGTTTGACTGGCCAAGACAGCAGGTCAAATGATGGAATGAAAGTCCAAGTGAGTTTATTAGTTATCTAATAGAGTACAGGATGGCCAGAAAGTGAGGGGGGATCCATGGTCAGGACAGTGAAATAGAAAAGCCTGATGAATAAAAAGCAATGGAATGAACTGCAGTAATGCACATGACTAACTGATAATGTTATTAAGCTGTTGTGCATTACTTTGAGTTAATTTCTGTAAATTCTTAAGCTTCAGATACGTCTTTCCATAGAGGAAGAAAAGAAGACAGATTTCTCTTGTAACAAGGATTGACATACATTTAACAGTATGTGCCTTTTTACAGCATTCATATTTGATAGTCCCATTCAGAGGAGACTGTCAGATGCACAGAAATAGAAAAGTTGATGAAAGTCAGCTCAGTAGATGACACAAGAATGAACAAAATAATTGTAACCACTTAATGTTGTTATTTTTCATTGTAGTATGGGCATGATCTTTTTGCCCCTGAATTATGCTTCTCAAAAAGATTTCAATACTGGCCTGTTAAGCTCTCTTTATGCAGTATTACAAGAAGCAACAGTAATGGAAGATGGTTGGTGCAGCTTGAGAAATGACTCAGTATGACTTTATACAGCTCTACAGGAAACTGCTTTTCTTGACTAATGGTTTTATGGCTTCAAATAAGTGCCTAATGATGTCTCAAAAATGTTGATTCATCTGAAAATGACAGAAACCTAATTCTGGTAAATTAAAGCAAAGTACAGATTTTTCTTAGCGTAATCTGTAGTACCTTACAAAGCAAACAAACACTTTCTAAAAGGCTGGAACAAAAACAGTCATGAGGGATTGTTAAAGCTGCTGCAAGTTGATGAGATGGTGATTGAATGTGGTTGTCATGATTTTGCGGTTTTGGGTTTTTTTCCCCCTCCCTGGTTCCAGTGCGTTGTTCAGTTTTTGCCTACAAAACTCCAGCTCTTGGAGATGCATCTCTTTGAGTTGCCTTGTTTGTTTCACTGAATACTCAGCCAGGGCTGGCAGTCTTAGGGTGAGCAAAAGTCTTTGAGAGGGCAGTGAGTAAAGTGATGGTATCACACCATATCCAGTGGTAGTGAGTACATGTAGTGCAGAAGGAAGAGCTTGATAAGCTTCATTGCTGTGCAGCTGGAAAAGTGTTGGAATTCAGCTAAGCACATAGAAATAATTTAATATCTTGGGATGCTGCACGCTGTGCAGGCCTCCTTAGGAAGATAGTTATGCCCGAGTGAGTCTGCTTCATTTAGCAGAGATCATATGAACCTTAGACCAGCAAGAGAATGCATTTCATGTAGGGAAAATTGTATATACATACCACAGAATTCCTATTGTTTTATTAAATCTTGATTTAGCCCTTGAATCTATTGAGAAATAATTCACTTTGGATAATTGTTAATATTCTACTAGGATTAACATCTTTTTTTCATGATTTGCAAGTACAGATTATGAAGTATGTAAACTCATGTATTCCTTGATTCATAGGACTGACTTACCAGCCAAAAAAACTGCCTTGCTGCTTCCCCTTCCCCTCACAAAACAGTTGAAATATTCAACATGTAAGTGATAGCGTAAGTGATGCCTCAGTCTTTGTGCTTGGTTTATAACCAGGATTTTTTAAGATTAAATTACTGGTTTATGTCTGAGGAGTTGATAATGATAAAAAATATGCTACCTATTTAATAAGGGTTTTCTTCTCAACAAAATGTTAGTCTGTTATTTAAAGCTGCTGGTCTCTGCAGTATGTTTGAAACCTTTCTTGTTGACTGGGGGATGTTCTCATGGTCCCTTCCCTTCCCAATGTTGCAGTTCGCTCCTTTGGCACAGAAGACAGACCAACTGACAGGCCGATCCCTCCTCGCGATGAGGTCTTTGAGTACATCATATTCCGTGGCAGTGACATCAAAGATCTAACTGTCTGTGAGCCACCAAAGCCTCAGTGTTCTTTGCCACAGGACCCTGCTATTGTTCAGGTAAGTCAAAACATCTTTTCAGATAGTTGTGGCTGAAGACATAGCCTGGTAGCTTTCAGTGCTCTCTAGATGAGTGTTTAAAAATGTTTATCACTGTAAAGTTCACAAGCCAGTGTAAAGAACTCTAGAAAGATTTTCCTCTTTCGAATCATGTCTTTAACTGTGAAAATGAAGGTTGAAATCTAACTAGCACTGAGGCAGCTGTTTTTTCAGAAACAACTAGTGACTTTTTGTGGATCTTGATACCTTTTTTCAAAGAGACTTCTCCTAAGCCATGTATGCAGGTGTTCTTGGAAAGATCAGACTTCGTGTAAGTCAAATGGGATAGATACTGAAACCTCTCCAAATCTTAGTGATTTTTGTTTGGTTGGTTTTTACTTTAATTCTAACGTTCAGCTTCTTTAGCTGTGACTTTTAAGCATTTCATCCAGCTATTTCATCAGACTTTGTACAAAGGGGAGTTCTCTGAAAAGGGAACACTTGGTTGCTAAAGGGAAAGCAATTTACAGCCTGAAGCCTCCAGGATTAATCAGTTTGTTTTTTCATAGTAAATGGACTGACATAAATAGTTATTTTTCATCTTGGAAATTTGTTGGCTTGTTGATTGTGCTTATGGGGTATCTTAAAATCATCTCTGAGAGCAAGAGGGAAACTAGCTTCAGATGGAACTTGATAATTCCATGTAAGTGTTTATGATTCTAATGTTTTAACTATAGGATAAAATTACTGATACATCCTTATGAGGTACTCTTGCAGTCGTCTAAGGGTTTTTGCTAAATTTGGTGCAGCTCCTCCTGTCAGTGGTAGTTGAGACTGTGAAGCTGCATTACTGCCAGCCCCAATAATAGTGACAAACCCACCCTCTTCCATTATCTTTGTGTCTTTTGTTGTCCTTGTGGGTTTTGAAACTTCAATGAAAAAGATACTACCCTTTCTAAGTTTGCTAACAAATCTTATATGTGTGTGTGACAACAGAGTCCAGTGTCTGAGGTTCTAGGGAAAAGATTGCAAGATTTTATGGCCCTGTTTTCACAGGTGTGGGATGGTAGAAGAGTAAAAGTGCTTTCTAAAGTGTATACATATGCGTGAAACTGTTTCGTAGGGTTCCTACATTTCTTGCCTTACAGAACTGTATCCTACTTTCTGTGTAAATGTGAATTTTTTGCTTGTGTGTTTTGCCTTCAGTCTTCACTCGGCTCTTCGAGCACATCTTCATTCCAGTCTGTGGGCTCCTACGGTCCCTTTGGCAGGATGCCTGCCTACAGCCAGTTCAGCCCCAGCCCGCTCGTGGGGCAGCAGTTCGGCGCCGTGGGAGTCGGTATGTGCTGCGGGATTGGTGGGGCTTTCCTCTCTGTGTGGGCACAGATGGGACTCAGGGCTTAGAATTTCATCAGGGTCTTAGCCTCAGGCACACTGAAACTCTTCAATCTCTATCAGTCCTGCAGTTTAGCTTAAAAGTAGGGAGTTTTTCATAGTCTTTGCAGCTCAAATCAAAGCAATTGGGAATTAAACACCTATCTCAGAGGGATGAGTGGGGAAAGGTTCCTGTGTTCAGGGATTGTTTCTGTTTTGTATATATTCATCACATTTCACAAGGCATAAAAGCAGCTCCTCCACGAAAGCCCCATAACTGTGCTGTGGACACCTGTTATCCTAGGCTGACCAGGTGGTGTGTGCCTTAACTGAGGGTTTGAAGGATTCAGGAACACATGTGCCAGCACAGCCCTCCAGCTGTTAGAGGTGTTAGCTGGGGTGGCAGCACAGCCCTCCAGCTGTTAGGGGTGTTAGCTAGGCGTGAAATACCTGCTTGAGGAGTTTGTGAGCTTCATGGGCTAGTTGTTCCTTTATGCTGCAGATGTTCTCTCGGACTTACCAAGCAACTTTCCTTCTTGAGAGTTTTGTATTTCACATTTTAGTTTTTCACACAAGAACTTAGAGTCCTGTAGCTGTTATGGCAGCAGTGGTACTCCTGGTACTGAAAATGTTAGCTGTGTGAAAGGAAGGCTGTAGAATTGACCGTAATTTGATATCAACTGATAAGATGTGGCAGTCATATTTTTGTTGAGAGAATGTTCAAAGTGAAAATATAGCAATAACATGTGTTGCTTGGTAAGATGCTGTCGTGACTATATTTTGTTAATAGTTGTGATACTGAAGTTAAAAGTGCTCTTTCAGTTTTTATATTAGATTAAAAAAATCAAGACATTACAGTCTTACCAACTTACTGTGCATACATATGTTAAAATAAAAGTGTATGGGAAGGGCAAACTTAGTTGTGTTCTAGAATAATTGCCTAATATGGCTTCACTGATCAGTACTAATTTTAAAAAAAATGAAATGAAGTGTGAATCAGGTTCTACAACCATATTATTTCTTCCAAAGCAGGAGGTTCTTTAACATCTTTTGGAACAGACTCTTCAGGCAGTGCTAACATGTCCCAAAGCACTGCAGTTGGTTCTGCATTTACAACAGATGCAAGATCACTAAAAACACAGATGTCTCAAGGTAAAATCCTTTTTAGTAACTTTGATCTTTTTTGACTGGTTATGCCCCCATGACTTAGGTGGTTCCCAAAAACACCAATGAAACAGCTGAATTCTGTCACGAAAACACTTATTAAAGCCAGAAGGTACTGAGAGGCTTTGTATTTGCTCTTTAAATGTGTTTTTCTACGTCTTGGAGTGCTACATCGGTAGCAACACATTTGTTGTTATCCTCAAGGCATCTATACTGAGGAGTAGGACTAATGTTAGCAAATAGGTGCATGTATAAATGCAATATCTAGTTCTGTTGATAACATGACGAGACTCTGAACATTTCATGCTGATTGAAATGTGAAATCCTTCAGCCTACAGTTTTGAAATCTTTCTTTCTAATTGTGGTTTTGTGTAAGAGCAGACCTGGTCGACTGTAGAGCTACAGGCATGACTTAAGTCAGCTTAACAGTAACAGAAACTGTGATGGTAGTTTGTGTAACTTTGGGAAAAAAGTAGAAGCAAAAAGGAAGCTTTTGAGTAGAAACAAAAAAAAAATGAACAAAAAAACCCCAAACCTAACTAAAGATGGAGCACCTTTTCACCCTCACCTTTCATGCAAATACGTTAACATTGCTCCTCAAAATCCAAACCACCATTATTTCCTGCTCTTCCACTCTTCACTTCAGTGAGTAAAAGTGTGTGCTAAGATATTATCCTAATGTTATTTTTAAATGATGCAGTCGTGTTAGAAATCAAAACACTTAACAGCAAACAGGTTTTGTTCCTAAGTTCCAGATGAGATTTATATATCCATTAGGAGTGTTTCTAGGACTAGTTCAGTGGGTTGCCAAAAATAGGTTCTACTTTGTTGGATTAATTGAAGGGGGGAAAAGTATGCTGAGCATTTCTCTGTTGGAAGAGTAGCTTGGTTTTCTGTAGTTGAAGTTAAGACCTGTGTGATTCTTGGACTTAATATATGACATATGCTCCAGATGAACATACATTCTGCCACAAAATTTCATCTGAGGCACCAACAAGTTCTTTCTGTGTGTTTGCTTTTAAAAATATTTTCCCTCCTTGTAGATTGCAAGTGTGGTATGGTTGTTTTTATTGGTTGGTTTTGGTTTTTCTTTTGTTTAGTTTTTGTTACGGAATACAGCCTTGTTCTTTTACTTCCTGGGATTGAGTCCTATTCTAATTTCTGAGTAGAGATACCTGTTTGATGTTGTAAACTTGTGTGGCTGGATCAAATGGCTGTGTTCTGAACATGCTTCTGCCCCCAGCAGCTCGCAGGGCTCCTCAGCTGCAGCGTGCCTGGCACCAGCCGTGCTGCTCCCTGCTTGGCAGGGATAACACACAGTGCACTGCAGGCTGGGCAATTCAGGGCTGGAGCTGCCCCTCTGCCTGTGGGAGCAGCCACTTCCCCCTCAGCTTCCCAGGCAGGCACAAAGAGGATTTTTACCTCTGATCACTCTGAAAGTTTCATTCCACAGCTACATGCACACCCTGGATGGGTTGGTAGGGATTCACTGTCCTACCCATTTTTTAATTTCAGACTGGGGGAAGTGGTATTGCTAAATATCCTTCATTCTGGATTAGTGGATCTGAGGGTGCAGAAATATTTATTTCTCCTTTGGACACAGCTGTGTTGACTGGTAAGGCAGACAAGTCTAGATTGGTTGAGACCAGTAACTCATATCTGTAGATGAGAAATAACTCTGGGTCTTGGTTTTATTTTTTCCCCAGGTCGTTCAAGCCCTCAGATGGATCATTTGAGAAGGAGCCCCACCATGGAACAAGCAGTACAAACGGCTTCAGCCCACTTGCCCACCCCAGCACCAGTTGGGAGGAGGAGTCCTGTGCCAACCAGACCTTTGGTGTCTGCTGGCCAGAAATCCTTGG
Organism: Margarornis squamiger; assembly: GCA_035222235.1. Classification (NCBI taxonomy): domain Eukaryota; kingdom Metazoa; phylum Chordata; class Aves; order Passeriformes; family Furnariidae; genus Margarornis; species Margarornis squamiger. The sequence goes on along the minus strand of JAWWTY010000019.1, from coordinate 1,811,628 downwards.
AGAGTCAAGAGCACCGACGAGGTAGCTGTGGATGATTGTCAGACAGCTTGTTTCCTTCCATACATGTAGGAAGAAGTGCTCTTTGTAAGGGTAGCATATAGGACTTTTCCTGCTGTCTTTACTGGTAGACTGGACAGCAGAGATATGGATTAGATATATATTCCTTTTTAAAGTCCAGCATATATTCTAAATTTTTTTTTTTTTTAATTTTATGATTGTAAACTTGTGGTTTACACTTAAAGGTTTGGATTTATTTTTTTTTAATCTGAACTATATATACAAAAGTATGGTCAAAAATACCTAATTGGATAAACAAATCACTTTTTTATTTCCAACTTTAGCTGAAGCACACAAGGTTTCAAGATCAGAAAATGAACTCAGAAATGAAAACAAACGACAAATTGGTAAATCTTGTTTTGAGAAATAGCTATCGTTGTTTTCAAACTTCATTAATTTTTTTTAAATAGCCTAAAATACATAAATTCTTTCACATTTTGTTTCTACTGGGTAACAACTTTGCATTGTGTCAGAATAATACAAGCACATGAAGTCATTATGAAAGAGAAAAATCTCTTCTGGTTGCTCTAAATTAAGCAATTTGAACAAAAATGTAAACCAAGCGGTATTTGTGGATTTATAAACACAATAGCATGAAATGAAGCCTGTTACCTTTCTAAAAAAAATACTTGACTGAAAAGTCACTAACATTTTAACTCTTCTTTAAAAAGAAAACCTTTTAATGACTTCTAGAAAGCCTTTTAGTACCCAAATTTAGTACTGTTATGCTGTCTGTGTCACTGCCATCATTATTGTAAAGTGAATTTACAAATTACAAACTACTCTGATGGGACTTTTATGAACAGAAGTGCAGGAAGAGGATGCATGAAGTCCCAGCCTGTTAGCCCAGGAATTAGGAAACAAAACAAAAAACCAACCACCCTCAAATTAAAACCAATGCCCATAACAAAACCAGACAGAATTTCCCGCTTTTCAGTTCCAGGTGCACCTTCAGCACGGAGAGGCCGCGGAGGCCACAGAGGGGGCCGAGGCAGATTTGGTATCAGGAGGGATGGTCCAATGAAGTTTGAGAAGGATTTTGACTTTGAGAGTGCAAATGCACAATTCAACAAGGAGGAAATTGATAGAGAATTTCATAATAAACTTAAATTAAAAGGTAAGCCCCTTTTTGCTTTAAATTTTGAGCATGGAAAAATTGTCTTGCTCTTTTAATTCTGCCTTGGAGAAGAACTTTTAAAAGGCATACCCTATTAAGTCTTGTTTGCAGTCACAAAAGAATTTACTAATAAGTAAACTGGGATCATCTGTTAAATACTTGGGCCAGTGTTTGAGTTTTGAAGGAATTTTAACTAACAAATATCATATGTCAAGTTCTAACAAGTCTGTTTGTTAAAAACGCAGATCAGTTGAGCAGAAGCTCCAGTAACGTTTGTTACTTTAAAGTTCTGGAAAGGATGCAATAAAAGAAAACCTATGTTTTATGCTTTCAATTATTAGACCAAAATGAAAATATCAATTATAGACTAAAAACAATCAGAAAAACATGAGTTTGGGATGAGAACTTTGCTGTAGTACACAGGAGAGTTTGTTTGAAAGTATCTAGCATTTTCTTGCTTTTCCCCTTTTCCAAAGGAACACAGGAGTAGTTAGAAAGCATCCTGGCAGCACTTGTTTTCTAGCAGGCTTCTGTTTGGATTACCTCATTCTCTTGTGACCAGCCACCTGCTTGTTACACTGCTGCTCCTATTTTTGGACAAAATTGTGGCAGGTTGATACAGGTTCTCTGTTCCAGTGAATGGTCGGCTAAAAGCTGAGAAACAAAAGGTGGGAACAAATGGTCAGATTTCAGTGGAGAGTGGAAACACCAGCAGAGTCCCATAGGATCTGTTCTCTGCTGCTTGCCTCTTTTTCTGGATCGTTTTTAAATGGTGATGGTTTGCTGTTGATACTGCTTTTTTTAGAAGAATAAAGAGGGAAGGGAAAGCTAACCATGGAGAGCTCTAGAAATGTTGGTGAGACTGGTAATTTCTGTGTGTGGTGTGGAATAGTTGAGCTGGTTATCTGATGTTTATGCACAGCATCATGAGGTGTAAGCTGTAAACATTTAGGAATGAGACTTGCAGATAGTAATAGCTAGTTCTGTTGAACCATCAGCTTTGTTTTCAGTACTAATCAAAACAAGTTGAACTTCAGACATTATTAGGCATATCTTGAATGCTGGCCCTATGTCTGAAAGGAGGTAATAGAAAAGCAAGAAGACAAAGGAGAAGGAGAACGGGGATGAACCAAAGCATGGAATGGCTTTTATGAGGATTGACTGAGTGAGGCTCTAAAGTCTGGGAAGGAGGGAGCAAAGAGGGTAGAAAATAGAATGGCTGTCAAATCTGTTCTGCCACAGGTGTTTTTATTAACTAAACCCACAGAAAATATAGCAGACATCCAACCCCCTGACAAAAACATCCTAATTTATGTGTCAAATTATTTGACTGCTGCATTAAATTATGGTGAAGTTTTTGTATTTTTGAGCAGTCAGTGTAGTTTCTGTCTGTCTGGGAATAAGTTAACAGTGCTGGCTTTCTTAGGCTTCTGTTTACTTTTTATTTTCCAGAAGATAAACTTGAGAAACCAGAGAAGCCTGTAAATGGAGAAGACAAAGGTGACTCAGGTGTTGATACCCAAAACAGTGAAGGGAATGCCGATGAGGAAGATCCACTTGGACCCAACTGCTACTATGACAAAACCAAATCCTTCTTTGATAACATTTCCTGTGATGACAATAGGTATGGCCTGCAAGGGGAAGCTTGTTAGTCTGCTAAATGCATGTTTGTCATAAGGTACTGTCAGTGCTGTTCCTTACAATCTACTCTGAATCAAAAGGGATTAGAGCTTATTCCCACATGCAGTGGGCAAAAATAAAACAGGAATACGAAGCACAGCATTTCTCTGTGGGCAAGTGCGCTATGTTAGTAGGAGGAGAACTAAATGCACAGGCTCTAGAATCTCCTTTCCACATTTACTAAAGTGGGAATTTTTTGTTTGTTTTGCTTTGCTACTAAATTAACACTTGAGTTAAATCAATTATGGTGCTGCTTTGGTAATGGTTTCTAAGCAGGTTACGTAACTGTTTGGGCTAGTAGTGTTGTTGGAATGGGCAGATAGCATCTGAGGAAGACTGCAGCTTATCTTTTGCTGTTGCTTTTTTATTAGACACGAGGATGTGGATTGCTGACCTATTTTGAATTACAGGAGGGGGAGGGGGATTGTTTAGTGTACTGACAGCCAGATAAAATAACATCTGTAACTATAAACTGTTTCCTGCTTTAAGTGATGCTGCATGAGGAGGATACAGAGTGTGCCCTTCTATGTGGGAAACGCTGTACAGCATTGTTAATATCCAGTTAATGACACTGTAACTCGTCCCTTTCCGCTGAGTTCCATGACCTGTGGCAGGCACCTCTGTTCTTGCAGAGGGGATAATGTGGACATTTACAGGGTGGCTAATGTATCGTTTATCAATTGCCGGGCTCCCGGCCGCTCTCAGCAAGCCGGGCTGTGTTCCTCCCGAGCTATGCTTGGCAGCAACCCGTGCTCCTTTTGCGTGGCAGGGAACGGCGACCCACCTGGGCCGAGGAGAGGAGGCTGAACGCGGAGACCTTCGGCATCCCGCTGCGTCCCAACCGCGGCCGCGGCGGCTACCGGGGCAGGGGCGTCATCGGCTTCCGAGGAGCGCGGGGACGAGCAGGGGGACGCGGCTCCTTCCCCGCCCCCCGGGGGTTCCGTGGCGGATTCAGAGGAGGGCGTGGAGGCAGGGAGTTTGCCGACTTTGAATATAGGGTAAAATGTGCTTGATGTTACTATGACCCCATCCACTGTGCTTGGAGAGGAGTTACGGTAAAAACTCCTGCTTTTAGATTTCATGTGGAAGTAGAACTTCTTGAATAGTGTTTCGCAGGTACTCTGAGCTGCTTTATTGGAAGGCCATTAATGCTGAAATTTTAGTCACATAGCATCATCTTATTACCAAAAGCAACCAAAATAAAAGCTGCCTTTCTTCACATGCCCTAAATACAGTGACCTGATAGCTGGTGTTGAGGGGGGGAAGGGGGAAAAGAGAAAAAAATTAAGTTCTGCAAATTGTGTACAAGTCTTAGAAATGTGACTTGTGAGCATTTTTCTAAGCAATATTGTGAAATGTGAATATTGAGAGGGAATAATTTAACTTGCCTCTGGTGTGCAGCAAACTTTGGAATTCTTTTTGAGTTGGCACAAAGCCTATATAGAGTTGTGTACTGATTAGAATCAGTAACAAAGATAGTTATGCAGACTCGTTCAAGTAAAGTAGACTTTAACAATTCTGACTGGGACAAAACAAATTTTGGTAGTTTACTGCATGAGCACTTAAGTCTTGCAAACAAAAACCCTTGTTTATCGTTAGAAGTTTTAAATATTTTTAAATAAAAAAAAAAGGAGGTTTCATCACAGTATATTTATGATTATCCCTCAGCTGTTCCTTCATTAGATTGCAACAATTAGTCCTATGATTTAAAGAAACTTTTGGCAGCTGAACATGAGTGGAGATGAGGGCTTGAAGATCAGTGAGTTGAATTTCTGAATAAAAGAACTTTGCAGCCCTGCAGATGAGTGGGAGGTGGCACACAGGCTGTGGGTTTGTGCCTCGTAGTCAGTGAGGAGCTGCCCCTCGGTGTGTGCCAGCCTGAGGGGTTTGACCTGGTGCCAGCTGCTCACCAGGGAGGTCTCCCTTCTGCTGCAGGGGGTGGGCAGCGGCCACCACAGCACTTCTGCTCCCAGGGCTGCTGCCCAGAGTAAGCTGTGGGGCTTGTTTGGCAAAAGGAATGTTAATGCTGTACTTTTGTTCCCTCTAGAAAGACAACAAAGTTGCTGCGTAGTCTACAAGAAAGCTGAAACCGGCTGAACGTCTAGATCTTCTTGATTCAGAGAATTAGTTTTGATCTCTGCAAAGAATGAAGTTAATTTGCTGTATACTTGTCACCAGCACTGGGATTTAACTATTTAATTTCAAAGGGGTGTAATGCAGTTACTTTTGAAAAATGGCCATCTTTGAAAACAGTGAGCATTAAATATATTTGAGACAGAAGGATAAGTAATTTCTTATGTATAGTTAATTATAAGCAGTACTTCGATGGAGTTTAAGTATTTTTTCATCACTGAAAGGATTTTTCTTATTACTAAACTGTATTTGATAATTGCTTCAAGTTGTAAGGACAATTGTATGCAGAAGGCCGTCGATACTGTGAGTGTTTTGACCCACTGAAGGTTGTTTTTTGGAAATCCTGTAATATCCCTTTTGAGGTAGTTGTACTTGTATCAACTAGGGTGCTGGACAGTAGAAAACTTGCTTTGTCAGTCAGATATGTACACACAGTAAATACTGTTTCTTAGGCAAAGGAAAGTTTTTATATAGTTGTAAAATTCCATTATATCCCATTGCCAAAGAAACATTACAAACTTTGTATAGCTGTATAAAAAGCAACTAATTTTTTAAAGAATAAACATTTTTAAGTCGGCAAACATACTGTGTTATTGCAGAAGTTGATATGCTGAAGAACACTGAAGTAGTTGGGTTTTTTTCCTTTAGCAGCTTTTCAGGCTTAAATGTTTGATTTTATATTTGGACTATAATGAAATTTTGAAAATGTTCTTCCATTACACGAGACTGGATACACGCTTCACTGCTCTTGCAAGAATTTGATTTTGTAGTTTCTGGCATATCACAGGATTTGACCAAGTTAAGGAGATATTTTCAAAAAAAGGAGAAAAGGAATTTTCGTATGTCAAGATTTGCAATTAATTTTACTTAGTGAGAAATATTAACTTTTTTTAATAATGGACCAGGCACACGAGTTGGTGATTCTCCTGGAGTGCCTGGGAAGAAAGTCTGTCTCCATTTGTCAATTCTTGAAATGTTAACTTTGTTGTAATACCTGTAGACATGAGCAATTTAAAGAATTCTTAGTGTTTGAAGTTGTTTGCATTTTGCTAGCCCGTAGCTTGGAGACAGTGAGACTCTGGGGGTGAGACACAGAGGCAGAGCCCGGGCTCTGAGTGGTTACCACTTTCTGCTGTGCTGAACTAGAGACTGCTCAGTTGTGTCTGTGTGTGTAAATGAAGGCCACAGGAATAAAGGGATCCAAAGATTACATCACTTCGATCTAATTTGCTGATTTATTTTTTTTTTACTTAAAAATGTTCAGTGGTGATAAAGATGTGGAAAACTGCACTGTTGAAAAATTGGAATATTTAAAAGTGGTTGATAGAATCTTAATTTTATAACTTTTGTATAGCACTACAAGGAAGTATTTTGTAATTGGTTTCCTTATTAAGGTCAAGTATTTGACAGCTGTAGAAGTTAGGTAATATTGTTTAGTAATGTTTTTTGCATGTTAACAACTGCCTTTTGGGATCCACGAGTTGTGACTCTGAACACCTGTTGAGGTTTTGGACCGTAGAGGCAAGTGCTGTCCTGTTGCAATAACTCTTTCCTGTCCGAGGTGTTCCGGCTGTAAATACCGGGCCGGGAGCTGCGCCCGGCCAGGCTTTCTGTTTTGTTTTTTTTTTTTATTTTATTTTATTTTAAACCAGAATAAACTGTTGGGTACCAGCGCTCCGTGTGGCTGTGTCCGTGTGTCCGTGTGTCCCGTGCGCGTGCGCGGCCCGCCGGCCAATGGGGCACGGCGGGGGCGGGGCCGGGCCGGGCCCTCAGGCCGCCATGTCGGTGGTGTTCGTGCCCGAGCGGCTGCGCGGCCGGGCCCAGGTCAACCAGGACACGCTGCAGAGGGTGAGCCTGGGCAGCGCACACACCGGCTCCGGGCAGGGACCGGGACGGGCCGGGGATGGACCGGGCCGCGCCGGGGAGGGGCTGGGATTGAGGCGGGACTGGGCCGGGGCCGGACTGGGACCGTGCCGGGACTGGGCCGGGGCCGGGCCGGGACCGTGCCGGGACTGGGCCGGGGCCGGGCCGGGACCGTGCCGGTACTGGGCCGGGACCGTGCCGGTACTGGGTCGGGGCTGGGCCGGGACTGGGCCGGGGCCGGGCCGGGACTGGGCCGGGGCCGGGGGCCGGGCCGGGCTGCCGGACCGGGTGGTGAGCGCTGTCTGCCGCAGCTGCTGGAGGAGAACGACCAGCTGATCCGGTGCATCGTGGAGTACCAGAGCAAGGGCCGCGCCACCGACTGCGTGCAGTGAGTGCCCGGGGCGGGCCCGCGGCGCGGGCGGGGGAAGCGCGGCCGCGGCCCTGGGGCTTTGCCACCGCTGAGACACAGTGCGCCCGGGATTGTGAGGGCACCCCCCGCAAGCATTTTCACAGATGTGTCAAGCCAAGCTGCCCCCGCATGGAGTGGCCCTGCCGGCTTTGTGAGGGCGTGCTGCGAGGGCCGCTCTGCCCTCCCCGCCCGAGTGTGACACCCAGCGCTGTCACGGCAGGGCGAGGGCAGACACACCCCGGCTCTGACCGCTCAGAGCGGCCCGACAGGCACCTCTGTCCTCCCCTGCAGCCCTGCAGCTCTTCGGGGTTGGTCGTACCGCGATCTGAACGCGCTGCTTACCATCCAAGTTAGTTAGCAGCACCTGCTCGGCTACAGTGCACTTCAGTGCTCTGTACAGGCATTCAGAACAACACCACAATCTGTTTCCCCTGATTCATTGTTCTAGTTTGTTCTTTCTTTACCTATCAGCAATACTGATCAGATTGCAGAAGTGACAAGAGTGGGGTTTTTTTCCTAGAAAAGAACATGCTACCCAGGTACTGTGTTTCCTTCTCTCACAGGTACCAGCACATCCTGCACAGAAACCTCATTTATTTAGCTACCATTGCTGATGCCACGCCACCCAGCACACAGAAGGCTGTAGACTGACTGACACCTGGACACGAGCACTGCTGCTTTCAGAATCGGTAGAAATACTTAGCTTAGTCCCACTTTGAGAGCCAAGAAGGTGTGGTCTTGAAAGGCAGGCAAAAAGTGATCTGTGTTTAAAATATGTAGTTTTTGATGTGTTAGGCTAGCTTTTCCCGTTACTGTAATTAACACATCTTAGGGGTGATAATTATCACATTCCCTTTTTCCCTCTAAGAAAAGTGTACTTCTGAGAACAGCCTGGTTGTCAAGACAGCCCTGCTGGAAGCAGAGCCTGTTTCATGACTAAGGTTCCCGTAATAACAGGGTAAGCATTTCAGCAGGTGCCTCCTACCCCCGACACGACAAAGGCAGGCACAAGTTGCCATATATAAGAACAATAGACTGTTTTGTGGCCTGTATCAGAGGAAGTGTGGTGAATAAAGATGTTCTTTGTAAATTAATTAATGAATGTAGTATGCTAACAAAGGAGCAGCTCAGTGATTTAGTGGAACAAATGTTAATTTCCCAGGAAAGATGGGATTGCTGCATAACTCAGCAGTTAAGTGCAAGGGCCAAACTGAGCCTTTATTCCAGCGAGCCCCAGGTGTGTCAGGGCTTTTGCCCTTGCCTGAAATGCTGTGTCCTGCAGACTCCCTGAACAAGTAAATTCCCGCACAGTCAGAAGGGGTTCTTGTGGTCCCTGGGGCTGTGTCAGCACTTGTGGCCAGCTGCCTGTTGGTACTCTTACCCACAAAGAGCCCTGCCCACCCTGGCCTGGCACTCCAGTGCCACTGTTAACAGCCTTGTTAACAAGTGCCACTCCAGTGCCACTAAACTAACAGCCTTGGCAGTAGGGGAGGGGGGATGGGGTTTACTTTCACTCACTACCATCAAAGTTATTTACTCTGTGATTGCTAAAAATTCAAATAAATGGCTTTTGGCAATGTTCATCTGCACTGCTGGTTCAAAGGCCCTGCTGAGGCATTGTCAGTATCGTGTTCTTCAGTGCCATCTACTTGAGAAAGTAGCTTTAAAGATGCTTCAGATTGTACAGTGCAAAGTTCGTTTTTATATGATGAGTCAGTAAGTAGGCAGTTGACAATTTTCAAACTGTTAAATAATCCCATGTTAATGAAATAAGATCTTTGTTTACAAACCAAAGTTACAGTTTAAGGTGCTGCTCATTTTCAGCAAGGTGCATATTTTAAACAGGTATGACCTATTAAATGTATATCTTTAATAAAGCAAATAGTTTACTTTTACAGAAGCTTTAAAATACAAACTGTACAGTTCCAGTTCAGAAGCATTAGCTATTCACAAGAAGCACTGCAATAAGGGTAAGTTAACTAAGCACCAAACCCTTGCACTTGGCAGTGTAAGTGAAGTTTAAGGGCAAGACTCATTTGCCAAGTGCAACAATTCTTAAAATTACCAGTGTTCAGAACAATCGGAAGCAAAGGACAGAGTAGCACCCACGTGGTCAAAATGCAGACAAACTTTCTTGGGTTTGCAATTCACTTATATAGGTCCAGGAACTTGACAGCATTTGTAGTTATGAATAAACTGCAAAAACTAGAGCAATCATTTTGGCACTTGTTAGAAAAAAGTTCAAAATTAAGGGTTTTCATTAACTTCCATTTTGGTCTTAGTATGAATGATCAGTAAGTACAACCAAATTCAGGGTTTAATATTAGATCTAAACGACAAGATTTAGGAAACTCAAAACCATTCATCAGGTTAAATAACCACTAACATTTTCAGTGGAGGGTTTTCAAAATTATAGTAGTACAGACCATTAACAATTTACAGACAGAAGCCACACTGATTGTGCAAAGCACATTACTGTAAAAAGTCTATGTACAGCAAACAAATCTTTGTAAACATGGTAAGTATGAAGTCTCAGAAAACATGGTGACAATATCATAAATACAGGCAACATTGGCATCCTCAAACAGCACAAAAGGTAACAATCTGGGCCTGCAAATAGAGCCCGTCACCATACAAACAAAAAAGGTGGATGGGTTTTAAACACCCAAATGTTTAATAGTTTTAGTGTTGTGTATACTTTTTATTTATATATATATATATATATATAATGTATTTATTTTTTGGTATCTTTAGATATAGATGTACTTAGTTTGTAAAACCAAAACCAACAAATGTGCTTTATCTTCATTGAAAAATTATGTAGTTAGAACTAATAACCCATTTTACTAGTAGTTAACATATTAGAATGATATGACTTAAGAAAAATACAAAAATAAGATTAATACTGTCAAAACTCTTATACCAGAAAATATTGTGGTTTTTAGACTCTTTCAAAGATGAAATATGAAAATTTAAATAAGCTCTAACTATATAAAGAATCTTCTGTAATCTCAGTTCATATACAGTGGGATAGCTATACATATATTTACCATTGTTCTTCAATTTTTAAGCACCAGTCACTCTCCCGGATCCACTTTGGTTGGAAGATTATTCCTAATTCCACAGGTTCACTTAATGGCACATATTGACTGCAAATAATTACTTTATCCTTTTAAAAAAAATAATGTTCTTTTAACTAACTGCTACCCCACGTTTCAGTTTTAGTATCTTCTGAGCCAGCTCACAATTTTTAATCAACTGTAGCATCTGAAATAAGACTTTAAATAAAAGCAAGTAGTCTCTTAGGCTTTGCTTTCACACACTGCAGGAGCCCTGTGGGGTGACCCCTCTGGCCAAACGCTGCCATCAGAAAGGGTGTGTCTGTTCCACAGCCAGAGCCGCGTCCCCCCACAGGCGCCAGCCTCTTGAAGCAGCTCAGGGGACGTTTGTCACACGAGCTGCAGGGGCTGCTCATCTCCGAGTCAGGGAACTGCCACAGAACTCGCAACTGTTTCTGCGCAGTTCCCAAAGGAGCTCGCTTGTGTGGCACAGCAAAAGCTGCTCTTGTACTTCATTTTGAAAAAGCTGCCCACGGGCCCTAATGAGAATACAAAGGCTCTACAGCTTGTCCTTTATAAATTTAAACACAAACAGTGTTGAGCAAAGTGACCACTATATATTTGCTTCAACATATTCAATGTGTTTCAGTAAGATGTTTAACTATAAATCTATATGAAAAATAGCTATAAAATACAGTGTTTCTTGTATGGTAGTCCTTCAGCAGTTCTTTTTAGAAAAAAAAAATGTTTTGAAAGTAAAGGCAATATACACATTTTTAAAAGCATTTCTGCATCACAGTTTTGGGCTGTTTCATGTCCACCAACAAACATATTGGCCGTATTTGCTCAGCACTGTAAATCAGAACTCGAGAGGTTGTCTGTGTCCCCCAGGCCCCTCACTCCCCCATCGATGCGATAAACAGGGTGTAGCCACCACACAGCTGTGAATCCCAGTGACATCGTTTGTTTGGCCCTGTGCTGCGCTTTCCAGTGTGAAAAGCACTTAGTACTGGTGCAGGTAGGATGGTCTGCGCTCGTGCTTCACTGGGAAGGATTTAAAGCCCTTGTTCATCTGTTTGTGCTGGGCAGCCTGCTGGGACTGCTGCTGCTGCTGCTGCTGCTGCTGCTGGGCGTAGGCGAAGCCGGAGGAGAGCGCGGGGGCCGGGGCGCAGTCGCTGCCCCACAGGGGCGCCGGCAGCAGCTGCATGGCATCGCTCCACTGGCCCACGGGGCTGCCCACGGCGTACAGCGACGCGCTCTGGCTGGGCAGCGTGCCCGCCGCGCACGCCGTGTGCTGCCACGGCGCCTTCGGCGGCCACGTCTTCGTCTTGCTCTCCTGGGCAAACACAACAGGCCGGTTTTCAGCTGTTCCCATACCAAAACACTGCTGCTTGAGACAATGCTTAACGTGTCACCTTATCGCCTCATCAAGACGTTTGCAGAAGATTTCACACACTTGTGGTAGCTGCTTGGATCTCACTGAATAGTCTGAGTTGGAAGGGGCTCACAAGGACCGTGAAGTCCAACTCTCAAGTGACTGAACAGGGATCAAACCCACAACCCTGGTGTTACTAGCACCACGCTCTAACCAACTGAGCTCATCTCAAACTTATGTTTGAAAGCAGAACTGATGCATACGTAAAGCACTCTGAATTCTTAACATACCTGCTTGTCAAAAAACCCCTTTTAATTTACTTCAGCACGACACAGTGACCCCACTAAAAGGGACAGAGAGAAGTGATTGCAATTTTAATATTTAAACTTGGTAACTTTGACAAAAATATCTTGTACTCAAGTGCAGATGGGTTGGGGTTTTGCTGAAGTGACTAATCTGGAGATGGAGATACTATTCCAGTAGTTTTCCTAGTGCAGCCCCCCAAATGCAAAGAGGAGAGAGGCCTGAGCCCCGCCCTGCCGAGCTCACCTGGCTGCGGTCGTCTGCTGCAGACAGAAGGGGAGGTGATGGCAGCGTGCTGGGTTCCTGTTCACCACTGCTGTGTTTCCTGCCCAGAAAGAGAGGGACAGTCACTTCTGGGTTTGCAGTGAGCCACCCACATTAATCTGCCCCTGGCACAGCCCATCCTGTGGTTCCAGTCTGTCACACCCCACAGTGGGTGCTGACATTCCATCGGGTCTCGTGCACTTTTTGCTCAGCACAGGTAAAAGCAGCAATACAGAAAGACACTGAGTCCTGTCGGGCTTCTCAGGGCAGCAGTTGGAGCTACGGCTTCAGCAATGTTTCTGGACAGGTGAAGGGAGCTGGGCTAGGCTTTTGTCCGCTTTAAAGAAATCTGCCTTTTTTCTTCTGTTATCTGCTCTCACGGTTTGTGTTTCTTTAAAAAACCCCAAAGGATGTTTTCTGAAATAACTTTACAGGCAAGACAAAAAAAACAGTTGAACAAGGGAAACATCTACTGAAGCACAGTGACTTTACTGAAGAGAAACATTCTACCTTTGGTTTAGATTTGTGACCTAATGCCTGGTATCAAATAGAAGTCCTTGACCACATGGACACCCCTGAAGACTATTTTTTACTGTGTTTTTTTAGTCTTTTTTTGGGGGAGGATGTTTTAGGGGGTGAGATGAGGTGGGTGGGTTTAGATTAAAGCAGAATCTTTTATTTCATCCTTTGTTCCAAAAACCCCATCAGCATGCTCCAATCATCAGGCCTCCGTGGCTGAGCAGCCCTTGCAGGTCAGCTTTAGCACACTCAGTCCTTTTGCCTTCTCTTATTGCCTAGTTCTAGCTCTGGCAGTTTTTCAGGTCCTCAACTCAAGAACATTCTTCCTAAAAGTCACAGGAGACAGTAGCACTGTTACTTCAGCTGAAGTTTTTGTTCAGTGAAGCACACCCTGGAAACTTCTGCTCTTCTCTTCAGAGCTCTACATAAAGCACAGGTTTTGCTTGTTCTCGCTCCATTAATCACTCCACGCTCAATCTCCAGCTATCTGCTGGCTTGGCAGGTTAATTCACCCCTTATGTGCTACTGTGTTTTCTTTCCCTGCTGCTTTTTTTAAAAATAGAAATAATTACTAGTTTTCCTGTGACTGTTTACGAGGTGGCTCTCTTCCACTGAGCATTCACTGAAACTCAATTCCTGTCCCCTCTCTATAAAGTCTTGGTAAGTGTAAAGATTCTTTTGGTCAATTCCTTTCTGACAGTGCATATAAAAACAGCTATCCAGGTATAATCTGGGAGAAACTGGCAGTGCATCCACCAACTTTTTCCAGTCACCAAAAAGCAGACAGGCAATCTTGTATCTAAATGTACTGACTGTGACTCAGTCTATGATTTAAACAAAAACAGAATATTTGGGCACAGAACTAACTTGTTGCATTTTTAGAAAAGACTCTGAAAAACAGTTTGAGAGAACAATCCCAGACTGGAACTGGGTTGGTATTCATGTTTCATCCCGTGCCTTTTGTTGTTATTATTCTAGCTGCCCTCTGCTGTGGAACCACTGAGCTCCCAAAGACACTGAGCCTCCAGCCCTTTAGAAAAGCAGAAAGCAATTGCTGTGATTCATACTGCTGGAAGTGGATGGTTCATAGCTGAAAATCCTGGCTTGGTGTTTAAGCTCCTGAAATTATTTATGAAGGCAATTAAGCCTCCTCTTCATATTGTCAGAAATAAAGGACTAACCAGTGTATTTACAACTCCCAGAAGGGCAGTGGCAGCCAAGGTGAGACCCATGTACACAGCATTACCAGCTGCACTTCCCAAGTGCCACAGAGCTCAGAGCCAGGGCAGGCACTCACTGGGCAGGGCAGGGGCACAGCAGAGCTGCTGCCAGGCACAGCCTGCACACCAACAGGGCTCTCCCACGCCCCAGTACTTTAGGAAGGAGCAGCATCCATTGGAAGAGGACAAGTGCCCGCTCTTTGCTGCCGTACCGAGTGCCAGCTGACAGTGGTGTGCGCAGGGGCTGCTGTGCATAAGCAGTGCAGTTCTCACACTGACAGGGCTCGAACTTGGGCTCATTAGCAGGGATCTCCTTTGTCTGGCTACTCAAATGAAATGATACATATAAAAAAGGGATCTTACAAAGCGGTCTGTGTTCTCTTCGTTTTGCTCACCTCCTCTGCTTTACAGCAGCAACAAGGTCTGGCCCTGAGAACATGGAGAACAAGCTGTCTCCGTTAGCTGAGGAGGTCTCATCACTTGAGCTGGCAGAGTCTCCTTGAGTACCAGACCAGCTGTTTGTCACATCACTGCAAGACAAAAAGTTGTATTAGTCCTTGTATTTACAGTGCCTTGTCCAGACTGTGTGCCCAGGTTGTGCTGAATCTCTTTGTCACAGGTGATACCTCAGAGAACTAAGAAATTTCAGTACTTGGTAAAATGTGCCAGTAATACAAACACTTATCTACTTTGAGTGGTCACATTAACTGCTTTGTCTGTTACAGCCTCTATATATTTATTTGATACCAGTTAAAAGTGCCTCTCCTGTTCAGGAAGGAGAAACAAGTGATGCTTGGGTTTGGAATCACTAAGCACTTGACTTTTTCACTGCAAGAGTGAGCTAAACACACACCTGTCCTGCTGGTTTATTCTAGCTCGAGTCACAGCTGTTACACTGTGGACAAATGGACAGAATCTTTAAACCCTTCTATTGCAGTACACAGTTATGATTTGGAAGAGACTAAGAGCTGCTCATGTACTTGCTGTAAGGTACCTGCCTTTTAGGAGCAAGATTTAGTGACTAAAGTCTGGAAACTTAATTCAGTCAAGCACTGCAACTTTGACAGCATCACTTGTCATCAAAACTGTGTCTTAAAGGTTTTCAAATTGTTCAGAGCTAACTAACTGAATGCATCTGAGCTATAATGTCCTTATTTCCCCTGGAGTCACAGTTGGTATCCACACCACTCCAGAGACGCCATCAAACATACCAGTGCCTGGGGATCAGCGAGGCAGGAAGGGCTCAGGTTGCTCACTCATGACATAACACAGTGCAGCTTTCACAGATGCAGCAGCAACTGGAAAGAACACGCAGCATTCCCACATCCTGCCAATCTGGTGCCAATCTCTTACCCTTCAGTGAAGTAGTCGGGGAAGGGCCACGTTTTGTGAGGATCATCGGGAAGGGGCCAGTTGCCGCGCGTGTTGCTGGGCCGACGGACGTGCTGTGCTTGCCTCTTCTGTTGCATAGCCTGGTTGACCCCAGCAACGTAGCGGGCAAACTCTGGGTCAGAGCCAACTGAGTGGGAGAAACCAACAGGTCCATTGCAGACACTCAGCTACTTCTGCTGCACTTACCCCCTCAGTTAATCCGTTAGGCTTGGCCAAACCCCACAGGAAAATGATTCCCTCCCTGATGACAAATGGCAGCCAACCATCGGGACCTCTTCAGGGCGCAGGGAAGAACACTGAGCAGGGAATGTTTTACAGCAAGTACACACACAGCATCTGTGGTGGATAATACTTATCACACAGAAGTACACCCCCGCATTCCATCAGGGAAGTACTGTGTGTACTGGGATCATGTCTGTACACTGACAGGTCCAAGATACTGACAGATTTAAAGCCTGTGCATTTATCCATGCTCAGTGAAAAAGAACGTTCCAATTAGTACAGTTGATGCCAGAGTGCAATATGATTTCCAGCTATGGTGTGATCCAGCTTACTTGGGAAATGAGAACATCAGATGGATCATATTAGAACACAGCACCCCAAAACTGCCTACTTCCTACAAGGAGGAGCCAATTCTGAAAACATTCCGATCCTGACCTAAAAAATATTCCAGAGTAAGAATCATATTTACAGAAAAAAGCAGTAATTTAAAACTTCTTCCATTCTTCCAGTGCTTTATGTGTCCCAAACATCTGGTAAGGGATAAGCATGATCTTGAACAGACCCAGGAAAAGCTTTAATGCAAGAGTGTTTCAAATGCTCCACTGACAGAGAAAGCAATTGCTGGATTAGAAGGAATGCTGGTATGAGTCAGTGTAATTGAGTTTCCACAGCTTCTGTTTCTTGTTGCCTTTTTTCTTCCCCGATAAAAACCTTTGCAATCTGACTGGATTTATGGAAAATGTCTAGTCTATATGCACAGTAATTGCAGGGGGAATTGCAGAGCTGCTGGCTTGCCAGGCTCAGTTTGAGATTAGGGGCGAAGACTGAAGAACACCCAGCAATGGTGCACAGCTCAGAAAGCAAGAATCTCTTTCATGTGACAGTTCCCTGCATTCAATTCTGCATTTACAACGTAAATTTCCTTGTTTTCATTTGACACATCCAGAAAAGAGCTCCACAGCGTTTTGTGGGATGCAAATTAAAAAGGACAGGGAAGGAGGTAACTTTGTTTCTCTGCATCCTTTACTACCTAAGCAAGGGACAGAGCTGTGACAGCCCAGAAACAAAACGTCCCTACTAATGCTCCTTCTCCCTCTGAAATATCATTATGCCTTCTCAAGATGGGGCTGGAAGCCAGACAGCTCCTGATCTAAGGACAGAGTCTAGATGGGTTCTGAAGGGCAGCCAGGCTTTTTCCCTGTGGATAGCAGTAAGTGCTGAGTTACTGCTATATTCAAAATAAAAACTTGTGTTAACTTTTTCCTCACTAAAAGCATGCCAGGTGATCAGCTTTTTATCAGATAGTTTTTTACTTCAAAAGATTTGGAGTTATCAACATTCCTTCTGTTAGTTCTTACTGCAACATTCCTTCTTCAAGTTCTTACAGATGATAGAGGCACTGCAAAATACATTTTTGGTAGCTAGTTAAGCCTCTGACATGAAAAGCCATCAAGTTTATAAATTATTAGTTAGTAGATCTGCATCTGAAAAGAGACATTTTCAGACTCTAAAAATATTTACTAAAAAAGTAATGTGATTCACTTCACATGACAAATGTACAGTCCTAGGAAAGCCTGGAAATGAAAAAATGTTGTGTTTTAAAGCTTTTTGTACTTCATTAACTAAAGCTTAGACTGAAAATTCCTACATCACAGCTCAACCTCGCAAGTTCTAGGAAGCAAAGTTATCTTTCCAAGGAAAGAGTCTGTTCAGTTGGAAGGGGTTTTTCTGTTTGGTTTTCATTTTTTAAACTCCAGATCTGTGGAAAATACTGTTTACTTATCACTGCACCTGTAAAGTGTAATCCACTGAGCACCATTTATGAGCTTATGAATAAGTCACCTTTTCGGAATGTCACTTCCCAAGTCCTTGATATTCACCAAATGGAACAAGCAGCTTTACATAGATTGAAAGGAAAATACTACAGAAATATAATGGACTCAAAGTGCTGAAAATGCCAGTTCTTTGTATACCCACTTTCTTTTCCCTACATATACACACAGATTTAGTGCTCAGTAAAAATCATTCTGCCCTTCCTTAAAGGTTGTGATAATCTTTATACCAGAAGTATGTTTATATGAGATTATGCTAATTCAGACTTAAAATTGTTAAGCAATAACATAACTCTGATGCCTTTTTTGCCTTATAAAGTGCACTGATTTATCCACAAAGCTGACAAAATAAGAATCACAGTCAAAGGAGGTGGTGTGAGACCCCCATACACTCCAAACACAGGGGAGTGCAAGAGAGCAGGGCAAGCAGAGGCCAGGTGTGAGGAAGGGTTTCCCTGCTGTGCTCCCTCCCTCCCTGTCCCAGAAAGGCACACTGCAGCGTTCCTGTGGCTGTGCTCCAGGCCAACAGAGCTCACACTTGCAAGGGAAGAGATGTGTGAGTTGTTCTTAGTGCCACAGTCCGAATCACAGAATATCCTGGGTTGGAAGGGACCCGAAGGACCACTGAGTCCAGCTCTGGGGTGAAAGGCCCACACAGGGCACTGAACACCCATCTCCTCTTGGACTTTGCAGGCCATTTCTTAGTCTTTAGCTATTTGCTTGTGACTCAAATTTTATCTCACTTCATCTTTGACAATAACCCATCTATATTTACAAGTTATTAGTGGTCCAAGCACATCTGGCAAACCTTATGGCACTGGCTTTTTAGTCTCTAATCCTTTGACATGCAAGTTTTCCACTGCAGACCCAGCTGTAGAACAGGAGCCAGTATGACTCCCATGGAATTGCAGAGGAATGGAGGAGAAATGAGGGGTTATGAGGAAGATGTATCACTAGATCTCCATACATGACTGGTAAAGAGCAGAAAGAGGCATTTTGGAAGAGGGAAAATACCTGAGCTCAGGAGTTTGATTTGAAACCATTTTACAAATTAAGAATAGGAGGAACACCATCTCTAAGCATCTTTTCAGTACTTCGCTGCAGTCTGTATAGGAAAGGTCAGAACTACTATAACTCAGACAAGAAACAAGGCATTAGTTCTCATGCTTGCTTATGAATGAAAGTTGCTTGTACTTTAAGATCACCTTCTGTTAAAAAAGCAAACAGGCACACACAGAGATCCCTGGCTGCCTTGGCCAGCACCCTTCACATCTGTGGGCAGCATAAGGAAATGACAGGTATTGCCAGCAATATTTCACAGTATTCTTTGTAAAAGGCGTCCTATAAAAAGCATAATAAAGGAAAAGGCACACACCTGCTGGGTCAAAAGGCAGGATTTCTCCCAACATCCCAAACACTCCATCAGTTTGGTCACGATTTGGCCATGTGTTGTTTCTAGGTCCTTGTGGTTTCTGTCCTAACATCTCTGACATCATATTGTCCATATAGCTGCTCACAAGACCCAAGCTGTACAAATCAGAGCTTAAATCTGAAAAACCAGGATTGTTCCACTGGTTTATATGAGACAATCCAGTTCCAACAGCCTGGGCTTGCTGCTGTGAAGAATTACTGAGCCATTTGGCAGGTACACGTTGCTGTGGTCCAATGGGTTGAAGCAAGTGTTGGTAATACTGCATTTGCTGCTTTTGGGACTGCTGCTGCTGGGACAAGCCTTGCTGAGGAGGATGCAGGGGAGGCTGAGACACAGACTGGGGCTGCTGTTGTACTGCCCCCGACTTCTGTTCTGCTGCTGTAGAGGACGCAACAGAGTTCCTTCTTTTCACCATCGGAGAAGTCTGCTGGGATTTCCCCATGTTAAAACCAGACAAGAAATCTATAACATCCTGCATTTCTTGGTCAGTTGGTAAATTCATACCTTTGTCGTCCTTGCCATCATCTGGCTTGAAGCAGCTGTCCCGCCGCTCCGGCAGGAAGCCGTTGGCGAGGGCCGTGCCGGAGCCCTGTGCCGGCGCCGGGGGCTCGGCGTGCCGGGCCGGGGGGAAGCTGCCCATGCTCAGGATGCTCTGCAGCCGCGCGTCCCCACTCGGGGGCACCTTCGCCTTCTCCTCCGAGCCACAGCTTATGAAGACGTTTTTGGAAGGCGTGCTGGGGATGGAGTAACTGCCAGTGGTGCTGGCACTGGTGCAGGAAGTTTTTTTTGTAAACCGTGAGGTCAGTTTGGAGAATGTCTTTTGCAGACCCCCTGAAGATTTGCTTCCGTTGCCTGACGGCATGTCAACTTGGTTCCCAAAGTCTGAGATTTCACGCTGCAACTGGATCTGAATACAAGGCAAAGCTTGCTCCCTGTGTCAACAAAAATCACATATCAGACCACCTAAAACATAACTGAGTTTGCACTTTGGAGGAAAATGTGCATTTGGATAAACGAGAAACAAACACCACCAAAGACTGCCAAGTTCACAGCTATTTCTTGTGGTAACTGCAAATTATTGCTTGTATTTGCAACACTGCACTCCCTAGGAAAATTTTAATTGTGCTTCAAGACCCGGAAGGAGACCACTTTAATATAAATCAAGTATTTTTGTACAAGAGAAACAAATACTTTAATACCCTTGGACAACCTGCTGCCTTGGTTTTAAGCAGCCTCCTGTAACTGTGGGGATTACCAAAGTCTCACTCTCGGTTTAACTCCTGTTTTCCCCTTCTGACAAGCTGGCACTATCACATCCCTCAGCACAGATGATTCAGCAATGACAGCTTAGTTTAAGCTAAGAAAGTGGAGCGTGAGGCTCAGGGGGACATGTACCTTCCCTCCTTCCACCTGTGGACATCGAACACCGCAGTGTAGAGCACATCCACCAGCCCCAGAGTCTTCTCCGGGTCCAGACTCCTCTGTAGCAAAGACATTGTTGCTGGGTCTTCTTTCAGACACCTGCAATCATTAAGTTCAAATTAAAAATCAAAACGGTCATTTTTGTACCGTAACCAGCCCTGCCACATCAGTCAGGCAGGGCAGGGCAGGGCTGCACTGCCGCACGGGAATGCCCGGGGGCAGCGCCGGGGACCGTCCCGTGTGTCCCGCGGGCCGGGCCGGGCCGGGCCCCCGCACTGCCGCCCAGGGACACCAGGGGGCGCTGGGGAACAGCACCGGGGACACCGGGCTTGGGAAACACCGGGACGGTCCTTTAGGGCAGAGGCAGAATCCCAGAATGTGCAGAACGGGAAGGACCCACCAGCACCACCGAGTCCAACTCCTGGCCCTGCCCAGGCCCATCCCCA
>JAWWTY010000019.1:1754780-1790525 GCA_035222235.1 Margarornis squamiger | reverse complement strand
CTCCTCTTCTCCAGCTGAACACCCCGAGTGCCCTCAGTGTCCTCACACGCTTCCCCTCCAGGCCCTGAACCATCTCCGTGTCCCTCCTTTGGACACTCCAGTGGCTCCATCTCTCTCTTCCATTGTGTCCCCCCACCCTGCCCCACCATTGCAGGTGAGGCCGCCCCAGTGCAGAGCAGAGCACCAGGAGACTCCTCCTCCTGGCCATGCCATCAGTGCCACAGGAACAGGCCTCCCCAGTAAGGCGGCAGGTGAAGGAACTGACACTGAGTGCTTCGGTAAGAAGAGTGTTCTAATGGCACTCCAGCTGCAGACAAGCCCTACCCTTTGTCCCCAGGCAGTGAACTAAACTGGCAGGAACAGCATCTCTCGGAGCCCCAGTCAGGACAGCACTTCAAGAGCAGCCCAGCAAAGAGAGCAAAGGCTCTCCCATGAACTCAGCTAATTCTGCCTTCCTGAGCTAACAGCTGGCACCTGCTGGGGAGGAGCAGAACAGGAGCACTGTCAGATTATTATTTCTTAAGCCTTCTCTTTCATCATCAAGCTTTTCCTTTCAGTCTCAGTGCCCCAGCACTGCCTCTCTTGTGTTGCCTCCTGCACAGCCTGTCAGGAATGGAGATGTTAAAACAGTTCAGATAAAGGAACTTAAGGAAGCCATACCATAATTGTGCAGTATTCACTTTCCATTTGTACTGCAATAATCTCCCCCATATATTTCAGTCATAATCTGCAATACAGTATTGTTATTTACCAAGTTGATGGAACTTGCACCACAATCCTTGATCCTTCTAAACTTATCTGAGGAGCATAGGCTTCTTTATTTTCAATCTGCGCTGTGTCCACAACCACCTAGCAAATAAAATGAAAATAAAAGGGAAATGATTTTAAAAATTAGTTCTAGTTATTTTATCACTGCTGTAGTTAAGCTGCAATTGTCTCATCCCTGAGCCATGCTACAGGTACAAAAAATAACCAAATAAAAACTAACTAACTCAGAAAATCATTGCAAGTTTATCTGTATTTCAAGATATATGTTTAAGATAACATAAAATTAGTTGGGTACAGTAACCTGTACCTCGAGGACTTTACTCTTCTCAGTTCCACACTGTAGTTAAGCATCACTCCACAGGTCCCAGCTGCTTTACCTCACAGCTGGTAGGTCTCAATGGCTCCATACGACAGCCCTTACATTTGAGAGGTTTAGCACAGTTATGACTTTAATGGCTCCCAAACCCCTATTTAGCAAAATATTTTAAATAATTTAACTCCAGTGCATGGTATAATATAGGCAAGTAGTATTCAGCTGGAAAACCTCCCCTCCACAGAGCTCACAGTTATAAAATTCCACACCACCATTTCTCTACTTTACCTAATGACACTGCACTATTATTAATTCCCAATTATATAAAGAGAAGAAAAGTCACTGTTCAGTTTGTTGGATTCTGAGCCATATCATGAAGATGTGTGGCAGACAAAAGTCTTGAAAAATCAACCCTCTGTCATGACCCTTCCTTTTACAAAATGAAGAAGGAATGGAGTCACTTCAGCTTCATTTAACCTCTAATACCAGTGACAGTAAGTTCCATATTTGGTTCATGCCTTCTGTTGTTGTCCAGTCTGTGTGGGTTGGCCTTTTTGATCATTTCCATAATTTCCTATTTTGGTCATGCTGAACCAGCAGCTTTTTGGCAGCACTCAGCAGTTCTTGCTTCAGTGACCAGCAGATTAGCTGTACCATTTATCCTTGAAATGGCAAAAGTCCTCTGGTATAAATAAGCCTCAGAGGATATTACTGACTTTTTTGCCATCACCCAGACTTACACCAGTTCTGCTTCTCACTGGTTGTCTCTTACTGGGTATGAAAATGTGTGAAACATGAATAATGCTGAGAGTCTCTCCTCTCCCACTTCAGCAAAACCATCCCATGACACTTGAACATAATTATTTCCCACCTTTCAGGTATTTTAGCAGAAGGCCTTTGATTTTCTCCAGTGGACTCCAAGCATTTGTCCAAGTTTATCCAATCCTGACAAACATGTCTAAACATGGTGACAAAATGCCACATTATCATCCACTCATGAAAACACCTCTCATTTCATCACATCCATTACTCTTTTCCTTGTATTTCTACATTTAAATTTCATGTCATTTGGTAATGTCCAATTCAGCTCTACTGCAATTACAGTTATGATAAGGAGAGATGCAATCAGGAGTGATTGTTCTCAGCTCCTAAAAAACACAGTCTGTACCTCAGAGCTTAAGTCAGGGCTAAAACTCTGGTGTGTGCAGACCTGTGGCAGCTTCTGGCAGTGGTGAACAGCAGTGCCCATGGCCTGGGCCTTGCAGGGGTGTCCCTCCCCCTGGACGTATCATCCTTTTTTCCCTTGGAAAAAGCTTTACATTTCTCAACATTCACCAGAATTAGGACATCTGGGATTTAAACATTACTAGGAGATTTAGTGCTCCTGCAAAATATGTTGGTTTTTGCTATGGAAAGATCTACTAGCACAAAACAAGAGAGGACTGTTAACCTCTTTGCAATTCATAGTGTTATTTCTGCTCATCCTCTGAATTCAACCATTTTAATATGCATTATTTTTACTCAAACACACAGATTTCTTCAGCTGATCCAAATCTGAAAATACAACCCTTATTATATATATGCCAAGGTAAAAACTGAAAATCCACCCTTCAAATTATTTCTTATGCTAAAAACCTGCAGTCTGAAATAACCAAGCAAACTAAGTCACATCTCATTTGTCCCTTCCAGGCTTAATGAGCCTCTCCTTAAAAGGCACGTGGCAA
This sequence comes from Margarornis squamiger, assembly GCA_035222235.1. Taxonomy (NCBI): domain Eukaryota; kingdom Metazoa; phylum Chordata; class Aves; order Passeriformes; family Furnariidae; genus Margarornis; species Margarornis squamiger. The sequence goes on along the minus strand of JAWWTY010000019.1, from coordinate 1,787,720 downwards.
GAAAGGCTAAAACCAGCGAGGCTGTCAAGTAATGCTCCTGTTTGAGTTGGGCATTGAAGTGACAGATTCACACACAATTGTGCACGAATACAGACAGCTCAGTGTCTAAGAGCAGCAAAGCAGAGGCTACGTCACCTTGTGCCATGATTCATTTATCTGGGCGGCACAGAATAAACTGAAAATAAACCTGTTCCCCCTCCCCGCCTGCTGGTGCTTAGAGAACAGCTTCCTGTACCTCAGACATCTATTGTTCTGGCTTTACAGGTGCTTCCTCCCTCATTTCCACCCAAAGACCGCTTTCCACACGCAAATTACAGTTTCTCGTCATTGCATGAGGCTACAGACAAGCATCATTGTAAAAAGTTGTAGCAAATAATGTGACAAAAAGAGTAAGTTGTAAATGCTTATGCCACGTAGTTTATAAAGAAAAATCTCAAGCCTCACAGCCCTCTAAACTGTAATGAATCAAAGCGAGAATGAAAGACAAAAGGCTTGCAACTCTACTGTCCTGTGCAGAGCCCATTGCTGTGCCTTTGAGGAGTGAAACCTGCCCCTTTCAGAACCTGAGGTTCATCCAAAAATCTTTGGAGACATTCAGGATTCAACACAAGTCAAACTCCAAGCACCAGCAGGGTCATTTGGGAGGTGTAAGTTTGTTTTATGCTGACAGCCTGCAAACGTGATGACAAACCTGAGGAATGTCAGTGCTTCAATTACCAGCAGGTCTAACTGGTCAGGTCTAGACTGGGGGACAGCAGATTTCCTGACTCCTGAGTCCAGCTGTGCCTCGGGCCTCTCCTCAGAGCTCAGCAGGGCAGGCCCTGGGTGTGCCCAGCCCTGGGAGCCCCTGAAAGGAAGGGGTGGAAGGTGCAGCCTGCTCCCAGGCATTGCTCATGCAGACACTGGGGAGCCAAGAGCTGCTCCACAGTTACAGCCAGCTCCCACAGGGCTGCCAAGAAACCTTCCTGGTCCCATTTCCTGTACCTTGCTGCTGACTCCCAGCATCCTGCCATGAACTATGGCAGCTGAAGACATAATCCCACTTAACCATATCCTTTTTCTAGGTCTCCTTGTATTTAATATTTAATACATGTTTTCCTTGAACACGCTTAAGTAGGAATTTGATCCATCCTACTATTCCAGTTTCTTTCTGACCCTGCAAAGACACTCCCCTTCTTATGCCTCCCTGTAAAACTTCCTTAGACAAAGCACTACCAGCTCCTATCCTTAAATCCCTGTATCTCAGGGAAGCAAGGACTGACAGCAGGGGCACTCATACTGATGGTTTGCCCCTTTGATTTTAGGCTGCCTTTATAGAAAAAGCCAGTTGAACTCCAGTATAATTTGAACCTACTTCTCTAACAGGTATTTAATATTAAGGGAATAACCAAGATCTGGTATCTAGTATCAAAGAAATGTTGAGGTAGAATCTGACAAATTCATCATTTACAATTTATCATTCACCACTGCTGGAGAACTTACTAACAGTACCAAAAGCACATGGTTTAACTAACTAAGATGGAAGGTCTAAGTCACTTAATTAGCTGTGTGATACTTGACAGAAACTATCACAGGCTATAGTGTATCTTTTTCCTTGCCCTTCCTTCCTACACAGGGGCAGTCTTTCCCCCTACTCACAGTAGCCCAAAAACACCGTGTGTCATGCATGAACACTTCTATGTGAAGAGATGGCAGTAATTAGTGATGGGAGCACAAATGCATTTTTATCAGAGTATGTTCCAAGCATCTATTTTTATCAGCTACTTAGATACTGTAAAATCCACTGGGTTTTTCCCCTCAAGAACACACATGTCTACAGCAAGGCATTTAATGGCTCTGTCCTCTGCTGGGGATGTCAGGGAGCATCACCTGGTGCAGAGGACTTCCTGGGTTATGCAGGGCAGGAAACCCATTCAAAGCAGAGAGGAAATGAAAAAATGGCAGTTTTTGAAGCTAATTTGAGAGGGGGGTGGATGTGTGTTTGTGGTTGGGCTTTTGGGTTTTTTTTTAATATGGCCATCTATAGATTGGAAAATACATTTCTATTTCCCTATGAATTAGAAGTTTCATTTGTTGTGTTCTCTCTACTCATGGAGACTACAAAGCACCCAGTGCTTTCTTCTGTTCCTGTCAACTGCAGACACTCCCTATGGACCTCCATTCCACAAGGATACATTTTGCTCAGAAATCAAGAGAACTGCAGCGCTAAAAATGGAGAAACACAAAGACACTGCAAGTTAATTTCTGCCCTCTGAAACACGTAGTTTCTCTCCAGGACATTCAAGGAACCTTTATTTTTCTGCTCAGCCTGTTGCCAGGCACTCACCAGTCCAGCCTGGCCAAACAAGAGCTGCACAGCAGTTTTGCAGGCTCCTCTCCAGGTGGAAGGGCACACCTGGTTGAGCACCTCGGTGACGGGGGAGTCGTCGCGGGGGGTCAGGCCGTTGTGGCACCCAGCCTCCTTGATGAGCTGCAGCATGGTGTGCTGAAAGACACAGGAACACTCTGGCCTGCTGAACACACCCCCAGGGGTGCTAACACCAACCTCCACACACATCTGCCACTGCTCTACACCTTTTCACACAGCTCTAATGCCTGCACCCTCCGAGCAGTCTCGTGTAACTGCAGGAGTTCAGCTGCACGACAGAACATGGAAGATGGTCTCTGCATTTTGGGACACAATACTCCTCCAACATCATAAACAGGATTTTTGCTTACATTCTTGCAAACCAGTTTACACAAAACTACAGAAAGTACTGCAAAGACAACAGAAAAGCAGCACTTTGAGCCATCAATTGTTTCTGCTCTTTCAGGTGCAAGGAACAGGGCTTATCTAAAAAAAGGTTGAAGTGATGACTAAAATTGCCCAAATTACTTCTGAATGCTTATACTTTCCATTTGCTTATACTGAACATACAATTACCTTCTCCACAATTTAAATTATTTTTACAGCATTGATTCAAGTTTGTAAGACCACATCAAAAGGTGCTCTGTTATAAAGGTTTTTTTTATACCTCCCTTAGCACCAGGCTGGGCCAGACTGACTTTGGCACCCAAGAAGATGAAGGCTCTCAAGTGCATCACCTGGCTGGGGAACCTGTAAGGGCTCACTTTCCTCTGCACTTCTTCAGACTTAATCCAGCTATTTTTAAAAAGTTCTCAGAAGCTTCAGTGCCTCCCAGATTTCTATGCCTGTGCTGCTCTCAGCCTGGACTGGAATTGCCCAGGTGCTTAAAATGTTATCAGAAACAGGCGTGGATCTACAATGTTATCAACATCGTGTTTCCACAGAAGTCAGGCTGAAAAAAAGCCCTTTTGAACACAAGTTTGGCACTGAACTTCTATTACTGTTGTTCTCTACATTTTAAGGAGTTCTACTCTTTGTCCCCCCAGCTTTACTCCTGTGGTTACTTGGGGTTATTACCGTTTTCAGCTTCAGGTTTTCTGCTGCAGACTCGTTAAAGGAGATTCCTTTCAGGAAATGGGATCCGATCTGGACAGGGACAGTGGGCAGCTCACACTGAATGGGCTGAGGTGGAGTCTGTCTCCTGCCTGTTTGCTGGGCTTCAGCTTCACTGCAACAGCCCTGAGGCATGGAAGAGCAGATCAAACAGAAGAAATGAAGACATTAGAAAATCCCAATATTAGTCCATTTTTTTCTTTATTTTAAATAGCTCTTTTCAAGGTGAGGAGGGAGGAGAGAGAACAGGTTTAGCAGATCCTACCTGAAGACTTGCTTCAATAGCTTTTGGGTTCAAGTGGAAGCCAGCCTTCATTGCATATTCACAATGGCCCAAACTCTCCAGAGCCACTTTGTAAGCCTGACATGAAACAAATGGTTGAGAAGGCAAGGCACATCAGCAAGTAAGCAAGCATGCAGTGCCAGTGCCTGGATCAGCCAGGGACCGGCACAGGGACTGACCCTGCTCATTCTGCACACATTTAGCACAAAAGATGCCAAGGCTGTAACTCTGCAACCCCTCTGAGCTGCCTGTGGCACACACTCCTGCAGTGCCACACTCCAGCCCTGTCCTCTCCTTGGCCCACTCACTGAACTACACATGCACATGAAAGCAGCAGACTTGAAAACCCACCTGCAAAGCACTGTCAATTTTCACGTTTAGCTCTTTGAGCTGATGTTCAGGGATTGCCACACTCTGGGAGCAGAAAAGTTGCTGAACTTCAATTCCTGCCAAACATCCATCACAGCCTCTTTCCCGCAGTCGAGATGTGGCCTGTAACATAAAATAAAAATCCAGTGTCAAGAGGGGCAACATCAAACCAGCTCAAGCTTAATTCAATTTCAAAAAAAGACAAAAAGCCCCCAGAGTCCAAAACCTTCTCCAGGAGACGAGAAGCAGCACCTGGGGGAAAGGACCTGGAGGAGAGTGTTTATTATAACTTGTTAAACTTCTCCTCCTGCTTGGAAAGTGCAGCTCCCACGTAACTTGTACAGCACAAGGGTGTTGCCAGCAACCTGATTCACCATTGTTTGCTGTTCCTATTTCACTCCCTCTCAGCACTAGGGATCCTGTTACACAGACCACACCAGGACTGGGGTTACCAGAGAAGGGACTCAGAACTTCAACACAAACTTGCCACATAAACAGCAGATATGTTAAATCATGTGCACAAACACTCCTGCCCATAAGGGATGATACATTTGATAAAATTATGGGTGCTTACTGTGGTGCCATCTGAGAAGAGCCACATAATGCTAAGATCAACTCAGCATAGCAAGAAAACAGCTTTGTATGATATGATTTTGAAAAATAAGAAATATGAAAAGCCAAATATCTAGTTTTAACTGCAAAATCCTACACCACTGAGCAGGGAAGGCAAATGGATGAGGTGATTTTCCAGCCTAGGCAGGAGCCTGGCTCTGAAGCAGGCTGTGCAGCCTGGGGGTGCTGGTAATGGACAGACACAGGGCTCACACATACACAATTACTGCACTTTCCAAAGTACTTCTTAAAAACAGTCCTGGGCTGCTGAAAAAGTAGTGGCTGAAACTTTACTCTGACACAGCACCGCGTTCTCCTGCCAAGAGGCTGATTTTTATAGGGAAGCAATGGATTGCCTTCCACCCCAAAAGTAAAAAGTGGGAAGGATTTTGGTATTTCAAATCTCCCTTCTATCAAAATGACTTGTATATTAGTCTACCTACAGCTGTAAGAGAGAGAGAGATTTTCTACATATACAGAGCACAGATTTTTCTTGTATCTTTCTTACATATTTTCTTAATATCACACACAAATACTCCAAAACAGTTATTTCAGTTAATCACAAAACCCAACAAGTTTCTCCTATGATTCCGAAACTAGGGAGAATCTGTATTTTTACCTTTCTCCTCCCCCTACATGTTTAATACAGGATTTGATTGGTATAACACTTGTACTGAACTATTTTGAAAAACAGGTTTTACTGACAGAAATAGCTGAAGGGGGTTATTAAGAAGGTAAAACAAAGTTGAGGTCCCAGATTCTGCAAATCCAGTTTTAATTTTGATCACATTTTAAAAAGATTTGATAGCCATTTACAGGGCATTTCTAGAAATTTTGATAGTTTTAAGGAACTCAGTATACTCAGCATAAAATTAACTATTTTTATGCCAAAGGAGTACAGCTATTCCAGAATTAGACCTGTTAGGATTATCTGTAATACACCTAAAGCACTCCCAAATCCCTGTTTTATCCAGTGAAATAAATTTATGCTACAGCAAAAATTACCAAGAACTGCCCTGCACTCAGAGTTCCAAAGGAAGCTCCTTTGCTTGCCTGCATCTTGTGGGTGTTGGTGCTAAATGGAGACCTGGACACAATCTCCACTCAGGAAGAGTAACAAAAAGGCTGGAAAAGCACCTGCTCCAAGGGAATTTAAGGAAACCACATACTCTGTATCTGAACCCACCCTGATCTATCACTCTGCAGACTTCAACAGTGCCAGGGGAAGCAGAAAACCTCCTAACCTGAACCTTTTTGTGAAGTACTTTTTTAGGCTGGCAAAGGATTCCACAGATGGCAAGTGTTTGTGAAAACACAAGTGCAGAGAGGGCACATCTAAGTAAAACGGGTCACATTCCAGCTATGGATGGATGGAGCAACATCAAGCTTAACAGCACAAAAACAAGTGTAAAAAAAGGACCACAAAGATTCTGAAGTATGAAATAGAATTCATGCTCAAAATTTGAAACAGACATTATCTAAAATATTTTTCATCAAGAGTTTGCTCTGGTTTCACAATAATTTGTTGTATTTTTTTATTTTAAATTCCCCCCATCTGCCAAATCCCACTTGAATATTGTTAATTCATTACTAATAACAAAAATCTGTTTGCACTGTTTGTGCACTCCTTATGTACAATCCTGTCACAAAGAAAACTTCACACAGGACAAAGAGAGTGCAATCACCATGTAAGTAAAACTGAGTTTCAGTGTCTGAAACACTGCACCAGGTTCCCTCTCTTCAAATGCAGCATGTCTTTAAGATCAGATATCTTCTTGCCTTTGTTAGGGCACCCAGCCTGAATTTAGGTTTCACTAAATGTAAGAGCCTCAGTACCTCTGCTGCCCCCCTCCAGGATCTTATTGCATCTTCCAGCTCATTTGTGGGGCTTATATTTGAGGCTCCAGTCCCACTGACATTCTTCCTCTCCTGAGCCACAGCTTCGGCAAAGCAGGAATGTGCCACTGGCTGGACTTTCTGCAAAGCTTGGGACAGGAACTGGAAGTGGACCTGCATCACCGTCAAGAAACATCGCCCAAGGACCTGCAGGAGAAGAAACAAACCTGTTTCAAGCACAGAGAAGATTTCATAGAAGTTTCCCTTCTTCCTTTTTGTTTGGTGTTTGGGGTAAAGGACCAAACTCTGATTTTTTTTTTTTTATTAAAATAGTGCTTCAGGTCATGAGTAACACATGATATTTAACCATTTACTTAAAAGAAAGAGTTGAGTGAGCATTGGTTTCCATCAAGGAGGGGACACCAGACTAAGCCAGGGGCATTTTTACTTCTGCACTCAGGTTATGACCACTGGAGGAATGCAAAGCTTGCTCGGTCACTTGGCAAAATCCAGCACATGGAACTACAAAAATGGGAGTAACATACTGTCACAAAGGCAGAGTCAACAGCAAAACCCACTTACACACAGACCTGGCTGAATTGATGGTAAAAACCCAAAAACGCACCAACAAAACATGAATCATTTAAAACCATTACATAAAATCCAAGGAGTTTGCCCCAGCAGTTCATCCTCCCAGGGGAGCAGAAACGAGCAGGACATGGGCAGGAAAAGCCTTTTGCCCCAGAACTGTGCAGTGCCCAAAGCTGCAGTGCCTGACAGGCACCAGCTCTGTGGAACATTTGGAATGGAACTCTGCTCTTTGGAACATTTCACTGGAATAGGAAAGGCCAAGGAGGGCAGGGAAGCCAAGGGCTGCTGGTCCCTCCATGTGCTCACTGCCTCAAGGGCAGCACCAGCACTGCCCAGGAAGGGGGTCCCAGCTCTGCACCCTGGACCCCTGTCCCTGCACAGTTCCACCCCCTCTCTCCTAGCCCAGGACTGTGCCCAGAGACAAAGAGATGCCTCAGTTACTACGAGCAGAACACCACGGGGGTGTCAGGGGGTTGTGGAAGAAGAGGCAGGGGTGGAACCATCGGGGACACCCTGGAGAGCCAAGAGCACCAAGGGGACGCTCTGCCTCCAGGGCTGGCCTCCTGAGCAGAGAAAACCTTACAACAAAGAGTAACTGGAGAGCAGCAGAGAAGCAAGTGTTTCCAAACCACTGCAGAAAGGATGCAAAAGCTATTCAAAGTGTTTCTTTTACGGAGTTTATCACACAAAGTGTTTTAAAATATATATTTGACTTTAATTTATTAAAAAAGATTCAGCTTGAATTCCATTTTAGGAATAATTCATAAAATACACAGATAATGTACAAAGCCATCATGCCTTGGAGCCACTAAATTATCTGGCTTATTTTCAGCTACATTCTTCTGGAATAAAAATATTCAGACACAATGATCTTCCTGGCAAGACTCTGCAGTCACACGAACAGTTATATGCATTTACTATCTACTTCAGAAGAACCAGTGGTGGCAATGCTTTTTTCCACTGCATCCAGACTCCTTTTGACATTCCATTCTGGTTCAATCACTTCCCTTCTTTGTACAAGGCATAAAATTAAACATTTTTGGTACTTTGACTGACCTCTGAAAGTGGAGTTTGCCTTATTAAAAAAAGCAGTCAGCAAATGATAACATAAAGAAAACTCCAACTTTCCTGGTTAGAAGATTAGAAAGATTTATAAAAAAACTGCAGGAAAAGGCAACTGGTGATCTGAATACTTCTGTGTAGGAAGAATGCAGTTCTCAGGGGAAGATGAAACTAGCACTCATTAGGAATTTCAAGACGATTAAATTTCAAAGAATATTTAAGGTACAGAGGTTGAAGTTTCCCCAGCCTGGGAATAATGCTCAAAATAAACACATGAATCAGGTTTTAAGTGGCAGCACACAACATTCCTACTATAATTTACAGTATTAAACAGCAGAGATAAATAGTAACATCTGCTTTACGGAACTTCTATTTTGTTTGAAAAACAATCTCCTTCAGCCTTCCTCTGAAATGCGTAAGGGTGGTTTTAACTGCTCCAGTCTAATCAAAGTGGTGGAGGTGTTCTTGCACTGTTTTGCACTCCCTTTGCATTGATGGCAGATGCCAAACTCCCTTTGCTTTAAAGCTCACTTTGGGGCATTTTCTCCCCGAGAGCTCAGACTGTGTCTCGGCTGTGGTGACCTCCCCCAGGCAGGGCTGGCCATGGCCCCAGAGCGCAGGGCAGCACAGGACCCTCTGCTGCACAATCCCTGCAACAGCAGGAGCCATGGGCACTGCGCAGTTAAGAGACATCACCATCTCTTTTTCAAGTTCATTGTCCCTCCCTTCCCATGCAGAAGTGTTTGACTCTCCTGCCTTAGACCAGAATAAGCACAAACTAAGCCCTCCAGACTACGCAGGAATCAAAGCTGAACTGGAATCATCAGCTAGTGAGATGTTCTTGGTAGCGAGGGTGTTTTCTTAAATAATTTCTTAGAATCACTTCTATTGCATAAACAATGAGGTCTTCTGCTTGCAAACCTTTTGTTCCATGAAACGAATTCCCTGACCCACTGGCAGGTAGGACAGGCATCCATCTCAGCAGCTGAACAGCCTGACCCAAAGGAATCTGTTTTCCTGTTTGGGCAGTGGGAAGCAATGGGACTTTTGGGGAAGTTCCACTTCAGACTTCCTTGCCTCTGAAACAGGTGATGAGTTTAACCAAGCTGGTTACCAACCAACAGGAGCACCAGCTGGAGATGCAGTGTCGGGTCACTCTGTCCCATATTCTCCTCCTAACAGGGGCACACAATCAATTCTGGAGTATTTCACTGGACAAAGCGTGCACACAGTCGCCAGATTTCCCTGCTAAACACTCATGCCATGCAAATTTCCCTGGCAAGCAAATGCTGTACAACAGATTCTTTAAAACAGAATGGTACCAGTAATAAAGTCAGCAAATAACCAGTGCCATCTTCCAGACTTGATACAAACACTGACTTGCAGTTCCAAGGACTGTTGCATGCAGTAGAACTTTTTTACTTTTTCTTTCCGGGTTTCTGTCTGTTTTTTGCTATTTCCCTAAACAAATGAAACACTCAAAACCCCCCCAAACCACAACACAATCACTCAGTGGTTTTCTACTGAAAAGGGGGTCCCTTTCCCTCACCAGGTCCTCAGTGGCTCTGGTAGGATAAGCCCAGCACAACGTGGCTGCCCGTGGGAGCCCAGGCTGAAACAGCCACAGTGCAGTTACCACAGAGGTGACTCCAACTCGTGTGCCAGAGGGTAACACCCTTCCTTCCCGCTGTATGACTGGAAGTGGGCAGAATGATTCATTTTTACTATGCAGCAATGCCCTGCAGTGCCAGAGAGGGATCTCAGGAAGAGAACACCCCCAAGGGAAGACAATCCTGCCCACTGGATGGAGTTACCTGCAGGCTAAGCTGGCCTCCAGCAGGAGTTGCACCCTTATGGTATTAGGAGACACGGGCAACCCAACGGGCTCATTTCTTCTGAGAGTCAACCTAAGAACCAGTAGTGATGATCTGACATTGACAGCTACTAAAACACTAACTACCATTCAGCAGAAAAGCACTGAAGTGTGAATGCATTTTAAAAATAAAAAGCAGCAATTAAAATGTAAGACAAAACACTGTTTTGCTACTAACAGTTCCTCAGCTCATAAAAGGCTGAAGTCAATCCCTGCAAATCCCAGGAAAGAATAATTTACAAAATAGTTACATTGGGCTTTCCAGTGTTTGCTAAGGAAAGCCTACATTTAATATTTACTCAGACATTTTTGTCTCATGAGCTTCTTGTTCAAAAATCTTAGGCTATTCTGTAAACATAAAAGCCAAAAATGATCTCCACACAACACAGGGCATCCAAGAATATATCTGGTGCCCATCGTGCTTCCCTTTTGTTCAGGAAGGCAACATGTACATCCCTCTCATTACTGCACTTCTAAGACAATACACAAGGTCCTTATAACTACAAGTCATTCTTTACAGTTTGCAGTACTGAGGCTTCTGCAAAGCTTCACAAGAGATGAGGGAATATACCAACTTTTTCCCGGTTTCACTCCTCCCCAAGGATTTCCTTGAATGCTTTTATTAACAGAAGTTACAAACAGATACAGAAAACAACATAAACACACACTCATTTCCCCCAGATTTCCAAGCTGTTCCTCACCCATACAGGCAAAAAACACCTGAGAATTCAAAGGTTTCTGAAAGGGGAAAAGGAAAGGAAGAAAATAAAAATCAGCATTTGCATTTCTGAAAATAAGAAACCTTGGGAAACATCTGTCACCAACACTTTGATCAAGAGAAGTCACCTTCTTACACAGCCAGGCAGACAGCTCTGAACTAGCAAACTTTGTTCCGTTAAGTAACAATAAATAAATTAAAACCCTCACCCCCAGTGCTACAGTCCAGGCTACACAACTTTTTTTAGTCCAAATCCAAGTCAGGTTATGTTCATCCAAACCTGAGTTTTCTTGGCACTGCCTTCCCTGGGGACTAGAGCCCACTGCACCAGCTGAAAATGTGCGGCACCTCACAAGAGCCACAGCTCTGCTTCATTTCTACAGCCAAACCTGCTCTGCTTGGATTTCTCATTCCTCCCCAAAACATATGGCCTGTCTGGAGGAAGGCTTAGGAAAATTACATTTTCCTTAGCTGGGCTTGTGGCTAGAAACGCCTCACTCTCATATCCCTCTCCTGAATTTGGGGTTCTGAATGAAACTGCCCTCCCAGCGCTGCCGTGACACCAGACCCCATCCCTCCACCAGCAGAGGCTGGAGTGCCTGTTCTCAGGGTACTGCTGAGCTGCCAATCACACACTCCACCATGCCCCAGTTCTTTTCAGAGCCCTAAGTTCTTTCACTGATCTACTACTGCAAAAGCAACTCCAGATACACCCGCATCCCCCAACTTGTGTTTTCCAAGGAAACAACTACACTGCCTTCCACCCTCTGTTCAGTAAACTCTGATGAAGTCAGACAAGCCCTTTATATTTTTCTGCTCCCACTGAGTTTTTTAATCCTGCTGGCAGTTTTATGAAATGTTAACATTTCTTTTCATCGGGGGAAAAAAACAAACTACACTTTTTAAAATTAAAATCTCAGCATCAACAGCTCAAACTTCAAGCCCCAGAAAAGCAGAATGGGAGAGGCTCTCAGCAGGTCATCCCACTGTCCCAAGCAAGGAGCAGTTTCACGTGGGTCAGTTCTGTAGATGCAGGTTTAACCTGTTCTGTGAGTTCTGCTCCCTAGCCTTTGTAGCAACCCACAGCAGTGCTCCACCAGCACTACAAAGGATTTCCACAGTGTCTGGTGAGAATCTTTCCTTCTGACATTTAAGTCCATTGCTCCTTGCTCCACCTCACATGGACACGAAGAACAAGACACTGGGACATGTCTCACATACCTGAGCAACTCTGATTTTTCTTGTTAGTCTCCTCTTCTGTAGACTCCATCTCCTCAATTTGTCCTCTGAAGTCCTATTTCCTGGTTGTCTGATTACTCCTGCTACTCTCCTCTGGTGTCTCTCCAGTTGCTCCCCATTCCTCTAAGTGCACCAGCAGTGGTGTGCACATGCACCATTCTGTTTCAGGCCATGACAACCAGTGAGGAGAGTTCAGTGCTTAGTTCACAGTTCTTGTAGGTTAAGGTTGTGTTAAATACACAATAACTGCCTCTCTGCACAGTAGCAACAGCACTGATTTATTATTTGCAACTGCACAGCACTGACTCTTGCCCAATACAGGACTACTACGAGCCCAAGGACTGTTCTCCGGAACTGCTGCCCAGTGGGCTCCACTCGTGACGCTGAAAATTCAAATACTGCAACACTCAGTTTTCCCCTCTGAATTCCATCCCACCTGGAAAACTCACCTGTTCAGGATTATTTTTAAGTCAGCAGGTCTTCCAGCATAACTTATATACTGTACTTTCAAGTCACCTACCAACTTAAATCTATTCCTATTCTGACCTCTGCCAAGGTCCATCTTGACAGTGAGCAGCTGCTAAGGGTTTCCTGGGCACGACAATAACCCCTCTGCCTGTACACAGTACTCAGGTAATTGCCAACACTTGGAAAGACAGTTTCAAAGTCCACAAAACCCCCCAGAAGACAGGTAGTGCTTTAGAGGTTGTCACTTTAATTCAAAAAGTCTTTCAGCACAAGTATTATAAAGATTAACTAATTTTATAAATCACATATTTTTATATATATATATTGCTATAGCTTTAGCTAAAGTGATGCTATTTTTTTAAAAACTACCAGTCTACAGAAGACATAACAAATACATAGTCCATCTTACTTCACTCTGTACTAAGTATACAACACTGAAAACTGTAGTGTGTAATTGCAGTGAAAAACAAGACTGACAAACAGCATTCTGCTTAACTGCTCCACCTCTAAGTGGTGCAGTGAGGGAAAGCAGGTAATGCCTGACAAGGACATAACATTCATTCCTACAAAGTTACCTGAAATCTAAATCAAAACCAAGAGGACTCAAAAGTAAGTTTTCCACTCAGGATGGAGTTCCAAAGGAGTAACTTTGCAAAGACTGCTAAAAAGTAAAGAAGGATGTCAACACGTGAGGAACTGCTGCAGGGATTTCTCTGTGACTATGACTTGGCACTGCCTGTTATGTAACACAGATATCTACCAGAGGAGAAATACCCAGACCTGCCCAGCCAGGCACGATGGGAGCTGGGGATCCTCTCAACAGCCAAACCTCTGAGTCCTCACTGCTGGGACTCACTGTCCGTGTATGAGAACTACAGCAAAGTCAGGACAAATTCCCACAGCACAAATCTCTCACACTAGTGTGGTATTCTCCTCTTGCACTCAACAGCTCAAAACCACAAAAATATTGTAAAGAGGGATAAAATATTATCAGGCAACTAATAGGTGGTTCTACTCAAACACTGCTGACAATATGCTACCCCCATGTGTTCAGGTTTCCCCTCTGAATGGAAAATGCCAAGGAAAGTGTAGGTTAATTTAGAATGTGATGGCTAAATATCAGTTAACATAAACCAGAAAACTGTTTAAAACTTTTGCCTCATTGCTTTTTCCACAGAAACACCTACTGAACACCCACTGAACACCCAACTCAACATAGCTGGAGCTCAGGCACTGCAAATAACTTGGTGCTTTCTTCATACGTAAGAAATGAAGTTTCTCTTTTTCACCAGTATTACCCACAAACCCACGGCAAGGCAGAGAAAACTTTTGCTGTAGAAGGGATTTAGAATGCAAGTCCAGCTCAGAGGGACTGACAAACTTCACATCACACCAGCATCCCCCAGCGTGACTCACCTCAATGTCTTGCAGGCTGAACTCCTTTTGATCTTTGAAGTTGGCGGCTCCCGCGCTGAGCTCCATGAGCATTTTTGCTATTTCTGGTTTTATTGCTGCTGTGAGGCGGCTCGCCGCTTCCATGACATGTTCCTGCACGTCCTTCAGCTGCAGAGCCGCCTTGGAGTAGTGCGAGTTCCTGAACACGCCGCTGAACAGGTCCGTGAGGAAAGTGCTCGTCCTGCAGAACACGTTGAGCGCGTCCAGGTACTTGGAGATGCCCTGCTGGATGTCGGCGATGGGGGTGGCCGCGGGCAGCAGGGCGGGCGCGGGCGCCGCCGGGGCCAGCGGGGCGCTCAGGGCCCGGCCCAGCTCGGGCAGCTGGTACTGCTGGTGTTGCTGCACCTTCTGCTTGGACCCGCCAAGCAAAAAGCGCCGCTTGTAGTCCATTTTGCTCTCTTGTGCACTGCAGCAATACATAGGGGAGTGCTTGGCCACAGGGCTGCGCGGCGAACAATCACTTGTCAGGCTCCTTGCTCGGGTATCTATGTACAGTAACGGTGCGGGGCTGTGTACATAGGGCTCACAAAAGGCATTTCAGAAAGGCAGGCTCTGTATAATCTGTATCAGCAGTGGGAAAGGCAGCAGATTTGCTGACTCCGTGTTTTCAGTGTTCAGTGCAGCCCTGCTGCAGTTATAAACTGTACTCAAACAGCAAGCCCAAGTATCTCAATAACGCTCTGTCTCCTGTTTGGGATCCCACTCCGCACGCAGAAAAGCCAACTGGAGCAGAGAAGTCGTCACCTACGAGTTCTTCGTGAGCACAAAATTGTAACTTGCTGTTAAGTCTACAAAAGTTATTTCCGTCAATGCAAATAATAGTTTTAGAAGCAATACCTTAATACAATTTTCCCATTAGTATATCAGGAAAAGTGGAGCAAACCACTGATCAACAGCGATTGTAAAAGCAGTGCAGAGGCTCCTTCCTTGAAAAAGCAAATCCTTATGTCAGCAGATCAAATTTCTTCAAATGTCTTGACAGATCCAGTCTGCCAAATTAATTTACTTGTAGTGTCTCTTCTTAATACTGGAGGGGGAAAAAAAAAATCTGGACTCTGTTTACAGAAGACTTTGCAAGTATAAGCTATTAAAAATTAGAGTGTTTATTATTGTAAGCCTTCCTCCCCTTTCCCTGGTTGTTGAGGTAGTTGTTTCCGTTGTAACATTAAGAAGCGGTGCTTCCAGGCTGCATTTGCCCTCAGTTGTAGACTCAGAACAAAAATGCACAAATGTATTTGTAAGGCCTCTAGGTCATTTCCTGTGAAGGGGAAAAAAAAAAAAGTTTAAAATGTAATGGAACAATGAGAAGGTTTAAGAATTTAACTCCTGCAGTGTCCTGCTGCGCTGCTCTGGGCACACACTGCTAACAGCACACGAGACCCAGAGGGAGGGAGAGCTGCACTGGCACTTTAAAAGGCAGGTACAAGTTGGTGTCACCCTGTTCCTAAACTCAACACTGTTGAATATCTTCTTGCTAATCCTTCCATTTTAGACTGTCAAACTTAAAACTCTAGTTACTCCCCAGTGCAAGCCTTGCACAGTTAAGAACAGTGAAAGACTTACAGCAGAGCTCAAGGAGAGTTTAATCACATTTTCTCACTTCATCCTTTTAAAATAATTAAAGAATGAAGTCAATTAAACCTTTTTTCATGCATCGTCATTTATCGCAGAACTCTCCCATTCATTTTAATAATTTACTAAGTCAACAGATGCAGGCCCTTATTTATTTTTTTTAGTACAATGACAGACAAATCTGCCTATCTCCTACCTGAGATCAGCTGACAAATACAACATACACACCCCATTTCTGTGTGATGGACAGCATCTATCACACACAAGGTATTGTATGAGGCAGAACTGCCTAAGAGATGCCCCAGTCCCACTTCAGGCCACTCTCTCCCCCTCCTGCACATACACAACACTTGGTTCTATCAAATAAGGACGTTCTTTTCCTCACTGCAGCAACTGCAACATACAAGGACTATATCAAACAGCAATCAGGGTTTTTCTCCCTGAGCACTTAAAAGAATAACCCAGAAATAACATGAGGAAGCCCTTTCATTCAACACCAAAATGTTCCTTTAGCCATTATATTTGAGAAACGAAACTTGTATTAATATTGTCAAAATGGTTGGGAAATAAAGATCTTATCTTCAGTCAAAATTTCTTATTTCCACCTGTCTGAACATGCACAATATCAATCCATTCCCATAATATGTTTTGACACATATGTAGGATACAAGAATCCTACAGATACAGAAGTAGGCAAGACACAGCAGGACAATCATCCAGAGCTGGACAGTCTCACTCCCACTAAAACAACAGGGCACAAGTTCTTCAGGAAGTCATTGCTGCAGATGGCTCTGCTTCCATGACATAGAGCAAATATTCTTGTGCATTCCCACTTTTTAAAGACCTGATAAACAGCAGAAATCCTCCTATGCATTTCAGCATCCCTTAAGGTACTCTAGATTGATTACTTACTTCCCTAACTACTTTATACTTCTGTCAATATTCACACTGAATGTGTCAACATGCAATAAACTTATTAAAATCAGAATTTTCTGGAAAGTCTTGGTATCAGATGCATAGCCGAAAATATTCTTCTCATTGCTTTAGAAGCTCTGGTGCCTGACAGTGGGAAGCATGTTTAAAGTGGTTTCCTTGATTGCTCATAAACATAGATGGCACAAGAGAGTTGGTCAATTGAAATGCAATGTATAAGAAAATTAGTGATTATTCTGCCTAAGCAGACACTGATTTCACATTGCAGAAGAACTTAAGAAATAATGAAATATCTAATGTTATTTAGGGTCAAAAGCAGGAAAGGCTAAGAAGGGCTTTTCAAGCTCTGGGGCACTGAATTAGATGAGCATCTCTCAGTGTGCTGGTTGTTATTACACAGGGAGCCTTTCAGGATCAAACACACTGCACTCATCACCTGGAACAGTCACATATTTAGCCAACACATAAACCTGCTATACCAGAGAAGCACATAAATGCAAGGAATAGAAAAAACAGTGGTTTCGTGCTTTCTGCAACTATAAACAAACATCATAAATCACTGTGTTTTCCTTCTAGACATTTTCATAGTCAAACCTGCAGGTACTTACTCAATTCTTCAACTTCAAAATTCCCTGGTAATAAAATCAACAGAGAAGCATAAAGAGGACAGTTTGGATCTCCAGCAGATATTTATTTACAGAGGAAAGCTACACGTCTCAACACCAGGCATGTGTGTGAATACTGTGGCTGAAGCTTTCTGTAGTGAGCTCCCTGACAAGCTACATACAGAATAAACATTCTTCCTTTTGCATCTTTTCTTGAAAAAGTGAAGTGGAGAACATTCCCACGCTCTGCCTTCCCTTCCCCAACACTGCAGCTCCCCCACTGCGTTTGGGGCATGGACTAGAAGTGAGGGCTCCACATTGTAACCCCATGAACTTTAGGCCAATCTCACTCTTGCCATGTTAGGGGGAAAAAAATAGTCAGTGTTTCATTCTAGTGATAAAAGAATAGTGTGTTATCAGTTCAAAATATAAACCTTAAGCTTATACTTCATTTTACAGAAAACAGAAATACAGAAATCAAGTGAAGAAAGTACCAGAGAAGTTACCATGCCACAAGCAAAGGTATTTTAGTCCTTCCTTTATGTAATCCATACCAAACCAGTGCTGCCCATGTTCTATAAAACACTATAATAGAACTAATATATAGTATAAAACCCAGCTCCACACTAAACACTACTCTGCTCAAAGCTGCAATACACTACTGGAAAAGCTCATTGTGCTGTCTGTGTTCTCACTTTGAGCAGTGAATGCTGAAGTTAAGGAACTGCTGCTGGTTTGGAGAATTTGCACTTCCATGCAGAATCAGGTATCTGCAGGAGCTGCTCCAAAACCAGGCACATTGGCATGGAGGAAAAGAAGTTGCAGGAAAATATGAGTGAATATGCAAAATGAGTTCACTACTTTTTTAAATGTAGCTTCCAAAACTTTTTGCTTAGGATACTTCCCAGAAAAATGCTTTCCTCCAACTGCACCAATTGTAAGAGACACAAATTAACAGGGAAGACTTCCAGACAAATGGAATTTGGCACTTCCCAGTTTCTGTTTTGGACCAGCACAAGGGGTCTAATCCCCCATTCATCCTGTTTGGGATTACCCTGCTAGAAGAGAAAGCAACTTTTCCCCTGAATCACCACAGGAAACTGAGCAGAGGAAGCAGTGCTTTAAAAGAGATTCTGACCTCAATTTTAAGAACTGCTTGCAAAGGTTTTCTTTATGGATTCTGTTGTCGTTCCAGTGAACATGCAATATAACACAGGAGAGTAAGATGATCCAAAACACCTGAGCTCATTTTTTTGAATGTTAACACTTCCAGCTATTGTATGCTGGGTTTAATTTTATGAGATACAGATTCCAAATCTCAAGATGAACTTAACATGGCACCCACCATTCATGTGAAACAATCAAACACGAAAGCAACTAAGTTCAAGCAACGTTCAAAAAAAAGTGACTCCAAAAGACACAACCCAGAAGAGCCAGATTGCTTAGCAGGGAAAAGCCTGAACAAACAAACCTCCTGCGAGGCCAAAAGGCCAGGAAGCTGCCAGAGCCAAGGGCCTCCTGTCTAAAACACACCAACTCCCTTCCACATTTAGGGACACAAATCTTGTACAAATCCCAAAGTTACTGCACTGGGAAAGGTGTCATTCCACCCTCACAGTCTGCTGTCACTGGTGTGTACATCACATCCATCACCTGGCCAGGCCACACAGAGTCCAGTGGGGAATACCTTAAACACAGAGAGATCCCAAATGACCTTGAACACCCGACAGCAAACTGGGAGCACACCGGCAGGGGAAGCCCAGGCTGTTTCCTGAAGATGGGTCAGTCCTCCACTGTCCCCTCCACCAGCTGGCTCTGAGCTAAAAAAGTGACCAAGTAGCAGCAATATGTTGTGTGTTGGCACCCAGCACACACATCCTGGCCGAGGAAGCGTGGCCTAGGGCAGGGAGCCTGGCTGGGAAGGATGTCCGGCACAGACCGAGCTGTGGTGTGTCCCAGGGCAGCTCAGCTGGCAAGAGCAGCATGGACCACAGCAGGGATTTGGGAGAGGGCAGCGTGCAGAGCCCTGCCCAGGGAAAGGTTGCAGACCAACACAGGGGCTGTGTGAGGGACTGTCCCTGCTCAGGGCACAGCTGAGCCACTCCAAATGCCCCCTGCAGGAAGGGCTGTGTGTGCTCTGACAGGCCAGTTCCTGCCTCCCCATTCACACAGGTTAAATTGTGCATAAGAACACATGGACTAAGACAGCGGAAACTCCTCCAAATAAACTTTTCATGATCCTCATAAAGTTAAAACGAAACAGTCAGGTACAGCCCCAACTACTTCTGGGGAAGAAAATGAAGACAGACATCAATACAGACTTTTACTGGGAGCTGATTCATTTTACACTATCCCAAACTGAAGATATAGATATACACACAGTGTGCTTAGCATTGACAAAACATATCCATTAAAAATACTAGAAATTGGAATCCACAGACCAGGGATTCAATACAAAGAATATTTAGAATTTCAGCAATAAACCTCAACCTGATAAATTAAAGTCTGACTTCAACTACATCTCCACTACTCTCAATCAATACACCACACCTATTAATATTAAAATTGCCACAAGAATGGCACCTGTATAATATATTCAATCTATCCATAAAGAGAAAATGCATAAAATTGTCACAGAATCACAGAATATTCCGAGTTGGAAGGGACCCACAAGGAGCACCAAGTCCAACTCTTAAGTGAACTGCCCATACAGGGATCAAACCCAAACCTCGGTGTTATTAGCACCATGCTCTACCAACTGAGCTCATCTCAGGGTGGGAGCTTTTAAAATTTCTTTTAATTTTTAAACACTGTTTTGGACAGGAAACTTTTCAGATTAATACAAGAGCTGAAACTATGTTTCAAAAATTAAACTTTTTAGTCCACCAGAAGAGCCACCCTCGAGTAACACTGACTGGCAGAAAATAGGCATTCACCTCTGACATCAACCAAGCTATTTTGCACCTGAACTTTCTTACCAACACATCATAAATAGTCAAAGCATGCAAGTGCTTTTACAGGGGTTGACAATTATGGATTATCTTCACCACCAGGGCAAAGGAGGCTTGGGGTTTTCCCAGACCCTCTCCCACTGCTGTCAGGATGCAGGCACAGTGGAATTCCACCAGCCTGGGAATGCCGGCAGGGACAGGGTACACGTCCCAGGAGCTGGAAGGGACACACATCACCAACCCCTATTGCTTCTGGTGCCCATCCTTGGGCTACAAATCCAGCAAGGAAAACCAGCATTGCCTTCCAGGGCTGACAGCCCTTCTAACAGGGAGGGGCTGCAGCCACCAGGAGATCCAGGCACTCTCTGCAGAGATTTTTTGGTTTGGTTTTTTTTCGTCATCCCACTTGTAAAAATGTATTAGAGGAAGACAGGGGGAGAGACAAAAATAGACCATTATACCAAAATCATTTTAGTTCTTGTTAGCTCATGAATTGCTCATTGGGATTCCTTTTTGGCTGCTTGCCCAGAACAGTCGGAGTCAAAAACCAAACCAAAACAAAAAAGGAGTCAAGCGAATCCCCAGTGAATCCATGAACCTGCTGTTGGATAGGTGCTTCTTCCAGGGTCTCCCCTGCCCAGCACCAGCTCACCAGATGCTCTGGCCCACCCTGGCTGCTCCAGGGTTGGGTGGGTGGCAATGGCCACAGTCAGAACCAATTCAGTGACCTCCCTGCCACCAGCTGGGGACCAAAGCTCACAGAACATGCTCTTCAGGGACTGTGGAGTTAGTGCAGTTTAACTACAGTCAACAAATTGAGCACCCCAAATTTCAACAGAGCAACTTATTAATTTAGGAACTAATCTCATTTACCCATGAAGCAATTACAAAACAAAGCATGGAGATCTCTTAAACCAGCAACTTGGTTTCATTGACTCAAAGAACAAGATTTCACTGATATCTCTGTGCTCTGCCCCAAAAAACCAAATCACCAAATGCTCTGTTATGAAAACCATTCAGAAACAGAGAGAACTGGGAAAGGATGAAGAACACCAGATTTTGGAGCTAGGTAAGTACTGAGGGTCTTGGCTGCTCAGCATTACAATACCTCCCTTCCAACTCTTAGCCCTTCAGAGCCCTGCACTGTGTAACTACACCCCTAAAACACACATGTGGATGGCAGGTGTCCCTCCATGGATTCAGACTTGTCAGCACAGTGAGCTGGATTTTTCCAAGGCAGAGCCTACAGTCCATCAGAAGATTCCTCACACTTTGTTTGAAGTAAAATATGTAACACACCAAACACCACTAACTCCAGGCTCAGCAATAAGATATAACAGCAAAAGGAAAAGCTGGTGAAAGGAATGTGTTAAACCAGAGCTTCTTTCAGACTTGGGTGCCTCCCCCACTGTCAAAAATAGATGCCTGTGTCAGATCAGGATCACTGTTTCAATCCTCCCTTGGCAATAGGTGCTTATGTTATCTATTTTGAAAGCAGGACCAGTTCCCCTTTGAAAAGGGAAAGAAAATAATGTCAATTCTTTTGACAGAGCAGCCTAACAAAGGGCAGGCACACAGCATGAAAAATTCCCATGAAATGTGACTGTCAGCCAGAGGAGACTCAAGACTCCATCTCTCATCTCCCAAAAGGATGCACTTCCATCAGCCATGGGCACACTCTCATCAGAGCTGGAAAACATGCCAGGATGAACAAATGGATCTTGGGACCAGAGGGAGAGCAAGCACCAGCAGCACAAACATTGTGTAGAAAAGGCACAGCTCTGCCCCCCAGAACAGCTCACCTACAGAATTCCTTGATCCCAGCCACTACCTTCAGGACTGCTGGGGAGGAGACACCTGTGCACACTGAAAGCATCCCTCAACAAAAATACACCTCTCTTCCAAACCCAGTGAAGAACTGCAGGCCGTGGTTTCAACCACAGGATGGTGAACTGACAATTTCCAGAAAATCTTGAGAATAAGTTACCATGTGTTCCTATAAATTAGCTCTTTCAGCCACAGATTTCACTTCCTGCTGAAGGGAAGTCAGGGAAGAAAGACCAAACTACAGAAATATTCCATTAAGCATATGTGGAACAGGAATATTACTTGGTCAGGCTCATGCATCACGGCCAGTTATGGCCATTTGAGGTAATTCCCAGGTCTGTCCTTGCACACCCAGCCAGCACATCACACACACACTTGAAGCCTTTCTAAGACACAGCAGAAGCCACCTATGTCAGACTATTCTTCTTCACCCTGTCGCTCCTGATTACTGTATTTAGAAGTAAAACTGGAAGCACAAAGAGTCTAGGATGGTGTCTCCTTGTTAAAATCTAACAGAAAAAACAAACACGAAGAAAAAAAAAAATCAATTGTTTCTCATCTGTGTCATGACTGCTACAAAAATCATCATTTCCCAAGTTTATGCAGAAGACCAGCTTTCATACGGGGGGGTGAACACAATACCATTAAGAACAATAACAACAACAAACCCACAAAGAACCTCAACACTAAACCATCCTACAATCCTAGGAGATCATAACACACACCTTAAACCTCTGTGCTCACTTTGGCAATGGGCTCAGGCATGTGATTAGGTCCAGTAAAGCTCATGGTGTTTCCCACATAGCCAGGTAAGAGTTAAATCTTCTTGTTAAAGCAGGAATTGCAGCTTTCCAGCATAACCATGTCATCCCCGTTTTTCAGTATCATTCACTGGGGAGAGAAGTTTTCAACACACATTTTAAGATGCACACTAAAAATTTCTACGAAAATTCCTTAAAGAGGTTTAGGAAATCACTTTGAAGAGCTTATTTACTGCTGAGTCAGTGCAGATCAAGAAACCAGGCAGAAGGCTCCATGTAGAGCTTTATTCCCACTGGCTTAAAATGAGTTACCACAGAACCAAACACTGCAGAAAAAACTTCCACACCTAGAAAAATGGGAATAACTCCTACCCTTTGACAAAGCACGTAGAGAAATAAATGAAATACATTCTTTAAATGCTACCTTCAACACATCTTTCAAAAGTTAGCTTCTTCTGAAGAAGCTTTCATTGCCCTCAACAAATCATACCTTAAACAAGAGTTGGAAAGACAAGTGGGAATAAGAGCCCAGGTCAATACTACAGCATTTAGGCATCACACACACACACACACATATATATGCGCACACAAAGAACGGCACAACTTTACAAGGCTGAGGGACCAAAATAAGACACTTAGATTAATTATGGAAAAATGTATCAACTCATACGTGGAAACACAGTCCTAACCTCACATATAAAATGATGGGCTCTGGCCTGATCATCACCACTGAGGAAGATGATCTGGTGTTGTAACTGACTGGTTTTGCCAAACATTGGCCTGATGCTGAACGGCAGAGTCAGAAGAATAAATCTGGAAGGGACCAGCAGTGTTGGAAGAGTCAGAGACATACTTATGCCACTGGATAAATCCATGGTTTACCCACACTTTAAATTTAGTGTGGAGTTCTGGACTCTTATCACCCATCCTTGCAGAGGGGCTCATTTGGGTCACTAAAGACTCACCACAAGCTCAGGAAATCCAAATGCAGCAAACCATGGAGGACAGTTTTAAATTAGTGCTGCCCACCAATTCCCCCCGTTCTTGCCGTTCCCTAGATAGCCATTTATAGCCTCCATGGGCTAAAGAAGGTTGAGCTGGATCAATCTTGAAGTCTGAATCAGCACGGCCACTTTCACCCCCTCATTGCCTCCACCTCAGTGATCGCTGAAGGCTGTGTATCACAACCCACTGTTTACAACTCCTCTGCAAACAGCAACATTTCCTCATCCATAACTCAGCTGTTCCCTCTCTCACGAGGCTTCCAGCCATCCTGCTGCTCCTGCAAACACAGACACTACATCCCATAAAAGCCCCAGGACTCGCACTTCCCATATACACAACTGAATTTTCCCACTGAAATAAATATCCCTAATCTGAGCTGTTTCAACAGAGTTTGTGACACTGAACACCTTTAAAAAAACCCAAACTCAGAGTAACTTCTGTAGACATTTTGATTATTTTGGTAGTGTTAGACAAAAGTAGTATTTCAAGGCAGAGAAAATTACAGATCACCTCCACATTTCAAGCCCTTCTGTGAAGAGGGAAGTTCTGAGTACTCGAAACATGAGACAGATTACATACAGCAGAGCCTGTAAAGCCTGTATGTGATTTTTCATCTTTTTTTTTGCCTGTTTGCACCAAAGATGATGAAAGCTTTCAAAACATTTGGAGTAACTGAACACCAACAATCTTTCCTTTCCCAAATTACTAGGCTGCTTCTGAGTTCTCAACACTTGCCACAGAATACGTCTACAACATTCTCTTGGTACTAGACTACATCAAAACAAAGAAAGAAAAAAACCCTGCCAATGCTTTTCCTTAGCTGCATTAAACATACTAATCCCAAGCCATTTGTATAAAGTGGCTACTATTAGCATGTATTTCCACATGTAAACTATTCTCTTCTTCATATGTAACAAGTATTACCATAACACTTCTTTGTGACCGAAGCTAAAACCAGTGTTTACTAATATTTATTCCCTTTGGTACACAGTAGGAGCTTTATCTTCCTGTCTTCCTTCTCCCCCAACTCACTGAGAGTCTCCTACTTGAAAAGTATTAAGTATTCTGCAATGATATGAATTTCCTTTCCAAAAATAGGAGCCAGGAGCACCTATCAGGAAAACTGACATCAGCACACGCATTAGTACCACATGACAGTTGCAGCCACGAGGTTTTTGCTGTCTCCCTGACACAGGGATTCATGTCTCCCCAGCATGGAGAACAGCCTTCCCCATGGCTCCTGGGCTCCCTGGCTTTGAGCTGCAGTGAATTCAGCACTGAACAGCTGGAGTTTTGCCCAGGAAAACAAACTAGATTCTATGCTGAAGAGAGGGACATGATGATTACGCCTTTCATATCCCTCTCATGCTGAAAATTATGGAATTATCAGAAAACTGTAATCATGAAAATGTTAAACTAAGGAGAATGTATTTTTACAGCAAATGAACATAATTATGTTTACCATATTTGGGCCCAAAGCTGGCTGGCAATTCAGGCTGTATATAGACAGCAGTATGTGATTCACTGTCACAGGATATGAATAAACCAGAGCAATCCAGTGTGAATAACAGTCTCCCTCCCATAACAAAACCAAACATTAGTGTGTACATAATCCTACAAAAGCATAATACTACTGTAAATAGCTATTTCATAAACAGTAGTAGTAGAGTAGTTGTCACTCTAATTCTAAACCTCATTTTTGCACTAGACCTTTGTAACAGGAGACTTTTGGAACTGTCAAAATGCTTTATTTCTAACAAACCTATGGCTTGTAATATATTAGATCATGTAGAAACTAACTTCTGAAGCTGATGAAGGAACAGTGGCGACAAGTAATTTGAGATCACAAGGATTAGCAAAGTAGAATCACTAGCATGCATACTTCATAACCTTTCCTCATTTTTTCTGATTAAAAAAGCTGCTTGTGTGTCCTGGGCAGAGCATTCAGCTCCTCATTAAGACCAGAATTTATAAGGCTTAATTAAATATAGATGAGATTTTTAAAATAGCACTTACTCATCCTGCACAGCTCGGGTCAAAATAGGATTAGTTATAAGATCAAATATAGCACCCTTCCAGTTTATAAATGTCTAATACAAATCAAAAGGAAAAGGTACAGCCCAAACTGGCCACCTGTAACACCTCCCCCTTCAAGAGCACCCAAAGCTTAGGGGTTGTTCTGCCTGCTTTACACAGCAGACAAAATCCTTCCCCAAGCTGCTCCATCTCCTGCAAAGGCCATTAACAACTGGTTCTAAGCACTGGGGACCACAGGGTTCTCCTCCAGCCCTCCCCCAGCAGCCCCAGTTCCAGCCAGTGTCCACCCAACCTGCCACAATGGCAGCTCAGAGACTCCAGATTCCAGTGCCTTCCATGAGCTGCTCCAGTAATCCCACCTGCTATTTCAGTCCACACAATAATTCGGTGCCTTTCATCCACACAACACAAACACCAAAATAAGCCACAGGTCAATTTAACATCAAAAAGCTGCAGGCTGAGGAACACCAGAGCAACCTTGGTCTTCTCCATCCACTCCTTACACTTCAGAGCTGCAAGAGATTTCGGGGTTTAAAAGCAATTAGTTACTTGGGGTTTGCATTTTGTATGCTCTTCCTAAGAAGACTAGCTTGATTATAGTTATTTACCTTTTATTAAGAAAAGCAAGTATTTTAATATTTTAACAGACTACTGCTTCCCTGCTTCTTTAAAGGCAGAGTTAACATTCTTAATAATGAAGTTCAATGTATTTCAATGCAAATAAATTTACACATTTGGAGAATAAATCTAGGCTTTTTATATCTGGTGTAGATGCTACCAAGGAATATAAATAACTCCACAAGAGAGCTACTTGCTAACAAATGCATACATGGAATTCTGTCTCAGCAGCACACACAGCTTTTCTACCTTCTGGCTTTGAGCTGCTACATTAAGTGTATGGCATGGAAAGGCACACAGCAGTCAGCCTGATGTGCACAAAAATATTGATGGGATCTGGCTGATGGAATGAAATTTTTTCCCTTTAAAAAATGTGCATTGTTCTTAGGTTAAAAATTATTCGCCAAAAAGCTCCCAAATATTTCCCACTAAAATTATCGGTTGTTAAATAATTATCAATCCTAATTTACAACCTATAAAACACAGTCACACCACCTTACCATGTCCCAAAATTAAAAGTACTGATAGTTTTATATAAACAACTAAGTTCTCAATCATGGGCACGATTTGTCACCAGATTACATGCCAAATATTTCTGCACTGAGTTGTGCAAGAAATCTTTTGCACAGCAGAGAACACAATGGCATATTTATGCTGGTATAATACATTTTAAAAGAGAAACAGATGTAATGTTTTAATCCATAAAACAAATTAACACAATGGGATTGATCTGCTCAGTAGAAATCAACCATCCAGAGGCAAGCCTGAAGAATTAAACTTTTACTATTTGTTAGACCTTTCTGAAAGCCCACGTGTGCTTCCCCTGAAGCACCAAGTCCCAACAGGGCACACACACATCAGTGGAAGGCCCTGACTTCACACCCAACCAAGGGCATGCTGTGCCATCTCTCCATGCTCCTTAACACAGCTGCATTCTGCTCACAACTTAAGGCTGGAAAGAAATATTTCAAACTGTAGGTGGCATCTTCTGATGTGTCAATGACACTTAACATTTATCAGCAGCACAAAAGGCCAGGCCTCCATTAATGTTTCGGTGCCTTAAGCCATGCTGACACTCCTTCCCAGCCACGTGTGAGACAAAGGGCTTTTACACGGGGAGGTCCTGCCAGCCACGAGACACGGCAGAGATGCCAACTGCTCTTAAGCAATGCTTCAGTACCAGCTGATGCATCTATCACGGGTTTGGCCAGGCCTGTTTCCTAAGACATACATTTCCTAAGCATCAGATGTGGGGAAAGACCTTTCCCCAGCAGGACTGTCCCTGCTGGAGTCAGGGCCAGCCTGGCACCAGCAAGCCGTGGGGAGGAGGAGGTTCCAATGCACAGTGCTCAGCATCAAGGCACTGCCTGGCAATTCCTATTGTACGTGTTACTACAAACTCCCCCAGGCACCATTTTTAGCCACTGCTGGATTTCCTCCCTTCTCCCCATCCCCCAGCCAGGCTCCAAACCTTGAAGTAACCTTGTTCTGTTCCCCCCCCAGAGACAGCTCCATGCCTGAAACATAACCTCTAATCGTATTTTCTATTTCTAGCCTACAATTCACGACCCTTATCCCAATTTTTTAAATTAAACATCCTCCGTGTTGCACACTCTGCTTCCGACGGTCGGGATAGTGCACGTCAGATATTTATAGGGCACGTCGGAATTTATAACCACATGTTTCTTGTTGAGCACGTTTTAACATTACTTTTAAGAGCATTAGAAACATAAGGTATTTACACAATATAGGTTTAAAGCTTTCTCTGAAAAAGAGATTTTCAATTCTTCTGTCAGCACTCCACCACAATGAAACAGCTTTATTTGTTGGAAGGTTTATCTGAAGACCTTAAAATACAACAGGTCTGCACTCAGGGCAGTTTGTGAAGCAGAGCATGAACTTCCAGCAATTATTCATAATATCTGTGGACATTAAGTTAAATAGCCTTGCAATTTACAGTGGTTTATTACAAAGGAAATCTCATCTGACACCATCTCTTTAGGAGAATTTCCCTGAAATTTCATTGGGTTTTTGCAACAACAAAGTATGTTGTTTGTTTGCCATTTATTCTGTAACATTTGTTACACAAAGCCAATTAAAAGTGGCCTGCTGGATCAGATACCCATCCAAGCCACAACGGCAGTGGTCAAGATCCAGACTTTTAATTAATGAGCACTATCCATAACCCTCTTTCATATTTTTACCAATTATACCCAATTTGTACTAGGGCAAAATGTTTCTCCGTGAATAAATTCTCCCACAAAAGCACTTTGATAGCAAACAGCTCTCTAAGGAATGAAAAAGGTCCTTCTGTCTCCCAGGGCAGCGTGGCCAGGGCAGGCCCTGGGAGCTGCCAAGAGGTGCAAGGGGCTGGCACTCCTCTGCCCAGCCCAAAAGGAGCTGTTTCAGTCCCAGAAGACATCCCCCCGGAGTGTGCAGGGAGCATCTGCACTGCTGAGCTGGAGAGTGTGCACCAGTGAACACCTTCCCTGGCACAGAGGGGAAAAAGGGAGCCCCAGTGACACACAAATGACTTGGAATGCTTACACCAAGCCTTGCAAACAAGGCCAGCTATACTGACAGGACTTTCTGGGGCTTAATCAGAAAGCTAGCCAGCCTAGGATGCTAACAGCAAAGAAACTGCCCCAGGTACTTCACAGAAAACAATCAGCTGTGGGCCAACTTGACCACATAAGCCAAATTAGGGAAGAGGAACAATCTTTGAACGAAGACATTCTGTGTGATGACATGATTTGCTAAATTATTTTAGATATCTATCTTATCACCGTGCCTCACAATAAACACGGTTTGTTTCACGTTGTTTGCACAGACAGGTGTGGTAAATACCACAGGTTTGTTCTGCTTTCTCCCTCCCACTCCTCCAGCTTCCACCCCATTGTCAGTAGGGCATCCTTTGAATTTATTAGGAGTTTCACACAAACTGAACAGTGCACATGGGAGGACAGCCTCTAGCAACTAAGAATAAAAACAGGTAAGTGAGCCACAAATCAGACTAAAGAAAAGCAAGTGTAAGAACTTTTTAAGGTAGCAGAGCTGGATTTTGAAATAGACTGAGAAACAATAGAGAAGTTGGGAAGCCAAGAGTCATCTTATTAGCAGAAGTCAGCAGGATGACAGGAGCACTGCACCCAGAAGCAACCCAGGAGATGCATTCCGAGGTGACTACTGAGGGATAACTATTCTTTCCTTATTTAAAAAAAAAATAGATAGAATTCCCTTATCAACATAAATGATAAATGCAAGTCAGAACTGCCTCATTCCTAAGAAAAAAAAAGATACAAAACCATATTTT
The DNA here is from genome assembly GCA_035222235.1 of Margarornis squamiger. NCBI lineage: Eukaryota > Metazoa > Chordata > Aves > Passeriformes > Furnariidae > Margarornis > Margarornis squamiger. The sequence continues at coordinate 1,758,132 of JAWWTY010000019.1, read as the reverse complement.
GAATGGTAATTTCATTGAGTCTTAAGGGTCAACATCTGAAAACTTCTCTAGGCCACCTGAAAACGAGGACTAGAAACATCTTAAAAAACCACACTGAGACTCTCATGTCAATGAATGACAGCCACAAAAATTTACCATGCCACTAGGAAAATATTTGAAAGTATGTTTTCAAAAGGATACTGTTATTCAAATGGAAAAAGACTATCACAACAGTACTCACCAATAACCCAGCTACTGCAAAACATTAAATTAACTAGGCATTTTATGGACACCAGAGTAATAAAACACATAATTAAAGAACTAATATAATATTCCTTGTCAATGTAAATATAAGTTATAAAATATTTCCCCCCAGTCTCTGGCTTTAGTATGAAAGGCACAGAAGCAATTCTAAAGTCCTCCCCAAGGACAGTATCAGAGTCTTTAATTTTTGAGCACTGTTTCCACTCCCATATTTCATAAACTTGTGGGGATACAGCATAAGTGGGTTTAGTTACATTGAGAATATTCTTCAGCAGTCATAAAGACAGAAACCCAAGCTGTACCAGGGTCACACATGCCACCATTTAAACCCCTTACTTGCCAGGAAGGGCTCCTGGAGCCCAGTCACTGCTGGAGCTGCACTCCTTCATATGCAACACACGCTCTACCAGCTCAGAACAACCCTCCTAACATAGAGCAGCTCATATGAAACCTTCAAATAACTCCATGAGCATATGAAAAAGCTTTTCAGCTCACTGAGAATTTTGTGATTTTTTTTTTTTTTTTTAAATTTCTGAAAGGAAACCGGAGAACAATTTTTGAAGAACAATGCATCTTTCATCAAGAGCAGGTAAGGCAGCACAGTGCCACCAGTAGTTCTGGTACTGCTGCTGAAATGGACACTGACCATCATAAGGGTTGATTGTTTTCCTTAACAACACAGCCATTCAATCAATTTTTTAAAAATAATTTAACAATTCCATTTAAAATACTAAGTATATTAACATGATCTACAAGGATAACATGATAACACTATATTTAAGATAGATTTAGTGGCCAAACCAGGTGCCTTCTGACTCTGGCCTTGTTCTGGCCACAAACCTCCTGGGCCCACCTGACCCAGCAGAGGCAGCTGGAGGCTGCCAGGAAACCCACCTTGCACAAGAACACTACGCTGCAAATCCACACTGCTCAGGAAACAACGCCAGGGATCCCCTGTCTGAACACACACCTCAGCTAAGACATACCCACTGGAACTGCTGCACAGGGGCCGTGGCTCAGCTAGACAGATCCCGGACAAAACTCAATGCCCACTACTCTTCCATAATCAGTATTATGGAAACAACAACTTCAACAATGGCTCTGGAGAAGGTAAGTGAAATTATTACTTAGGCAAAAAATTCTCCTTCCATCTGCTTCAAGACAAAGAGCACAGTACCAGAGCCCAGGGAACACTGAACTGGTTGGGAAGAGCCCTGCTGCTGGACCTGAGATGTAAAGCCCCAACTTCCACTGCAGGTCTTTCTTTTGTTCTCCATTTACCGATAATGCCCCTTTTCCCATGTTTTATCCCCATCAGGCAAGTTCTGACAAAACCTGGGCCTGTGTGCCCTCTGCACCTCCATTTCTGACAGCAGCAGAAAGTGCAAATCGCTACTGCACAACCACCCAAACAGCAAACACCTTCCTGGCAGGAGGATTTCCATCCCTTCCTGTTCTCCAAAGCGTTACATGGAAAAAACCCAGGAAACTCTGCTTCTGCTCTACCAACCCTCCCTCCTTCTACAGCTCCGTAAGGATTCTGCCCTACTCTTCTTACAGTTATTCCATTAGGCAATGACAATTTCCATATCTACATAAGCCCACAATATGTATCTGCAGAAATCTCTCAGGGAACACTACAACCCATAAACACAGGCATGTTACATTCATTTTCTGCATCTTCTCTCCAAAAAAGCTATTATAACATGAAGTTTCTAGTTTCCTGCAAATTTTGAACACTGAGAATATATCCTGCTTTCTTGCTTTCAATTCAGTAACACGGGGCTATGTCCAATTTCTTCTTTCTCCATTTAGAGCCAGCTTAAACCCCTCAGTATTAGACATGCATCCTTACTGCACACTAAGGTATTTATAGGTTTGGTTTTACCCAAAAGTAATACCAAATATGTATTTCCTGCATATACCTGACAATACCTGTTATGTGCACACTACAAGAGGCGTGTTCTCCTTATTGAGGGAGCTGAATTTCAGTGAGTCATTTTCTCAAAATTTCCATTCCAGAAATAAATAAAATAATTACCTTCCTTCAAAGCACCCAGTAACACTCTGCAGCTGGAGCAGGCCACACCACTTTGTGCAGTTATTATTTTATTAGGAACGATGTGTTCTAAGGACTAAACTGGGACTAACCACAGTCAGAGTATTATTAGACACATCAAGGGGTTTTATCCTCTACTACCAGTCGTGTATTTCTGTGAAGCAAGGAGAGTTCAAGCTGCAGGGACTCCAGCTCCAAACTGAGTTACAACAACAGGAAATCTTTCGCATTTTCAGCACGGCAGAGTCCTCTCCCCATCTTTCAGCTAACATTCCAATCCTCACTGTGTAATACACACAAACAGGAGAGTTTTAAATGGGAATTAGAGTGCAAAGCAGGAAAAACCAGTAAAACTGAAAGTGGGAACAAAAATAATCACAGAGGGAAAGGAGAGTGACTGGATTCAGCAGCATAAAAAATGAGATGATTGTGTGCTTGGCAATGAAACTGATGGGGTTTTGTACAGCATATCAATATAATGATATTCAAAACTGAGATTAAACTATATTTTAGGGCTCACAAATGCTGTGAGTAAGGCATCCTGCTGCTTTCTGAGTTGCTGCATGCCTATCAGCAAATCATTTTAAACAGGATAGCTACTTGTAAAACAGAACCTTAGCTCGTTCTACAGTTAATGTATTATTCTCTGTTTGGAACAGAAGATTATTTCATGGACTGCTTTTCATAATTTTCAGGTGATTATGCTGGCATTTCTTTGCCTCTGAAGTTGAAATACGCACTCCATTTAGTAGCCATTTCTTTGTCCATATTTTGGACAAGCCAATGGATTTGTATGTCAGAACTGATTCTTATTTACTACTAATAAAAACAATTTCAACATTACAGTAAGCAATCTATACTAGTAAGCATCTAGAAGATAAATACTCAAGAATAAACATCAATGAAAACATCTTGTGGCATCAAGGCTTTTACCACATACCAATGTTGTAAAAACCTGACTAAATTATCCTGAATTCATAGAACAGTTTGGGCTCGAGGGACCTTAAAGCCCATCCAGTGCCACCCCTGCCATGGGCAGGGACACCTCCC
>JAWWTY010000019.1:1725495-1741884 GCA_035222235.1 Margarornis squamiger | reverse complement strand
ATTCCCAGTCTGTCCCTACATCCAGGGCTGTCCCATCCCAGGGGCAGAATCCGGCACTCCCCCGTGTTGAGCTTCCCATGGTTGGTGATTCCCAGCCCTCTGACCTGTCCAGGTCTCTGCAATTTTATCAAGAGATCCCAAAACTACATAATCCACGCTGCCTAAAGCATAGTGTGTTCACAGGCAGAAGGCTGTCTACAGACCAGTCTTTCAGTTCAATACAAGGCACGAGCATGTTCTTTCACACTATCTGGAGGTGTCCCAATCTGCTCCTATTTTGTTTTCCTAGTGATTTAATTGTATTCAGTAGAGCTGTGCAGGATTTGGTTCTGTCAGCACTAACAGTGGAGTTACACACAATAGACATATTTTTTATTTTGAATTGCTGGATCTATTTACATATTATAGGGTTTGGTTTTTTTACAGTGCTGTATAACAACTTTTAACACATAAGTATCTCTAAAGATCAGACATTTCATTTGAAATTTATTACAGATGAAGTTTATAGATTAAGAACATAAAGGCACAAACGACTGGTAAGAATCTCAGCCTTAAAGCTAGTATGTCTCACCAGATGGCAGGAGTTTTAGACAGACTGTGAAATAAATAGGAAGTTCACACTTCCTAATACGAGCAGGGAATGAAAACATGCAATTCAACAGTGTATAATAACCAAAGCAGAATAAAGGGGAAACTCCTAAGGACTGGAAGATACGGAGTGTAGATCTCTATTGTGAAACTGTACATTAAAAATATTTTCATGAAGGTTTACAATGCAATATTTATACTGAATATTCTATTGCTATTTCGTGAATTCTAACTGTTATGAAAGATGGTAGTATGATTAACTGTTTAGTGAAGTCCTATGTAAACGAGCATAGAATAGATGTATTCAGTTATATTTATGGTTTTCCCATTGATGTTACATATATGTGGAAAAGTGCTTTCCAAGACCTCCATTGAATAGGAAGGGAAGGAAATCAGTGCACTGTTAAAACAAAAAAATGTAACAATGCTGTTTAAAGAGAGGAAACCAGCTTTGAAATGTGTTATGAGTGCAACTGGATGTCATGGGCTGTAGGAGGAAGTACTCATTAGCTTGGGAAAAAAGCAGCACTGGCACAATAGCCATGAGCAGATGTTAATGAGGATATGCCTATCAGCAAGGTGTGGGATAAGATTAGGAGGATGAATGTTAGTCATAAAATCCCTCAAGAGTGTGTTGTCTTGTTGAAGGAAGAAGCTAATTTACAAGAGGTTGTTTCTGTTAATCAGATAGAGGTATATTTAGAAAAAGGAAATGTGGGGAAAGCCGGGGTGATTTTAGAAAACAGGCCTGACCACTAATGTCCTGTTGTATCAGCAGTGATTTTCCCTTCGTGGTTACTCATTACCGTGGATGCTGCAGTGATAGCACATTGAAGTGCAGGAAGAACAGCAGCAGTGTTGCACTGATATTTGGGCTGTATCTTTGCTGTTGGAGGGGGAGCAGCAATGGAAATGCAGGTTTGGATGAAGCTGTGTTGTACAGTTTGTACAGTATCTCACAGCCCTCGTGGCTCGTAGTCTGACCCCTCTTGCTGCCTGAATGTTTGACAATGCAGGCATACATGTAGGCAAATAGGACTTCTAAAAATACATTTCACAAATCATCCATTCCAGCTGTCAGGGGGAGAACGGTCCTTTTGTCCTGCAGCTCTGGACAACTAAAATCCCATTTCAGACAAATGAAATTTAGTTATTTGCTGCCCGACAGGAAAAGCTGCTGACCTGTGCTTTATACCCCTCAATACACTCCCCAGCCATTGTGTCCAACCTGAGGCTTAAAACACAAGCTGGCCTCTTGCCCAGTGGCTTTGTAAACAGCACCAAATGGCAAAAGCAATGCGTGGGCAGAGCCCCCAGCCTGCTGCTTGGAACAAGCCCTGCCTGGTACCTCCACAGGGCAAGGCCCGCTTTGGAAAGCATGAACATGACTGGCTATATGGGGCCACCTAAAAATAAAAATAGGGACGATCACCTTATCAAAGATCCAGGTCACCTTAAAAAATCCTAGGCTGCAAACCATCCTGGCTATGGGGAAAATAAATGAATAAATAAATATATAAATCTCTTAACCCTATGTGGATCCAGTTTTGATCGAACTGAATGGAGGCCACTGATTTCAACTGACGCTGGATGTGTCCCATGACCTTCTGGTTTATATATTTAGACTCCCGTACTAATCTTCTCTTCTACAGGTCTGATGTCACCACCATTATTATAAGCAGAACTGCTCACTTGATTGACAGCAAATAACCTTTTCAAAAAGTAGCCAAGGAGTAAGAATGTTTTGTCAGAGTGACATATGGCCATGGCTGCCTGCAGTCCATTTTTGTTTACAGGCGGTGGAAGAATTTCGGATATTTATAAGGTCAGTGTCCCTAGTCCAGAGATGAAGGAGAAGATGTGTTTGTTTTTTCAATTGCTCTTCTGCTTAAAAGACTGCCTTACAGTTGGGCTGAAATGAAGCACTAGACTCTGCAGTGAATGTTTTACCTGTTGCAACCAGGGGTGCTCCTGACTGCACACACAAAGGGGTCACTGGTGCTTCGTCGTCTTGCTTTAGGAAGTCAAGTACTTAAACATATGCATAATTTTTTTTTTTTTTTTTTTTACTGTCTGGTGATTCAGATGTCTGGGATCTCATTTTGCTTGTTTTCTTGAAAACTTTCACAAAAAGGAATCAGCTTGCAAAACCACAAAAATGTTCTTCTCCATCAGCTGTGGTAAAGTAGTTTACGTGGCCATCTCAGTACTGGAGAAGTTTTTATATTTAAAAATTTATTCTGATGAGTAGCAAATGATCATGAATTCATTATTACTAAGGCATTAACAATTGGCTCAGAACTGTTCAAGGTATGCAGCAAATGTGGAGGTGCTGAGAGAATATTTGTGAGGCAAAAGAACTGCTGACATTTGGTCATACTAGAACTTAGAATATTGTTTTCAAACAGACATGCTGTAAAAGTGGGAATGAGAACCAGACTGAATTTTTTATACTTAGAAAAGAATATGCCATTTAAGTATATAGGATATTGAGGACTTCTAATGTTATAGAGTCTAAATACTCTGTAAGAAGTGAAACAAAATTTAGAATTCTAGAACATTTATAAACAAGTATAGAAAAATAGTGTCGCTTCTGCTAAATGTTAGAAATTAGATACTACCTGTCCAATGATGGTGTGTTTGTTTGACCTTGTTCAACTGATTGCATTAAGGTGTTATGTGTGTTTCAGATAACAGAATCTGGCTTTGTTAGTAAGTGTCTTATATTAGACATGAAATTCTTATTTTAACTGTCTATACTAAACATGTTACCATATGAATGATGAGTTTTATTTCTTTTTACTTATGTTTATATAAATACACAAAAATTGTATATATTTATAAATATATATGTAACTATTTAAAGTGGTCTAGAAAGAAGCCTAAGTGGCAGTTTTAAAGAATTTCCATGTGGGAGTTCCTGCAACACAGGATTCTTGCAGGGGGACTGGACTGGGGCCTGATTGCTATTGCATTGCCTTCATTTCTCTTAGGGCACTGTAATAAAGGCAACTGAATTTCAGCTGCATTCATGGCACTGTTACTACCTTTTGCCTGTATAGATTTTTTGGTATTGTGGAAAACTGCCAAATAAGGGTAATTTTGTAATGGAGAACATGGAATTATGAAAGTGGGTTGAACAGAAGGGTAACAGAGAAACATATAAGTCAGTATCTCCTGGCTGAAACTTGGCTAAATTACTTGGTAACATACAGAAAAGTATAGTGGATAAAGCTGTGACCTGATGCAGGCATGCCTAGGATTGAACTAGGCTTTCCTCTAGAGTGTCCTCATTATGTACTGAAATGGCATTTCACTGCATATGCCTGAGACTGGGACTGACGTAATCCTCTTACAGGGGCAGGAATCCATTTGCAGAAGTAAAATATGAGACTGACAAAGCTTCCTTCATAAGTGACTCTTGCTATGCCCCTCCATAGAGAGCCTTTTGGGTGTCCAGGCCAGGTCTGGTGACATCATGAAATGTGAGATGCCTGTGAGTTAGTCCTTGGCCGTGGTGAAGCTTTGGCCACCTGTCTATCCTGTGCTTGAGAAGATATTTAGGATGTTGACAGAGAAGAGTGGGACTTATCTCCTAAAACTTGGCAACTCAGTCTGGTGTGTTTTCTGAGGGACCAGAGCAGCTCTCAGTGCTTGATTGGCTGAGTACCATTTTGCTCTGGCTCCAGCAGGAAAGCCAGCCCAGCTGAGCTCACTGGCTGGTTCAGGTTCCTGGCTTGTTTAGTCAGCCTCTGGTGCCCTCATACTTTCTGGGTAATGCTGCCAAGAGAGCATGTGCTTTGCTTGCACTCTGGTCCACCCTCTGGGCTGGGTCCTCCTTGGTACATCTGACGTCAGGTTTGAGAGCTGCCTCTCCTCATCACTGAGCTAAAGCTGATGATACAGTGCCCAGTAAGTTTTTGTTTGCTTGCTCTTTGAGCTTCCTCAGTGAAAATGGTGCACAATGGGCTGTGTTATTAGCTGCAAATATCCTGCACTGCTGGACATGTGCCAAGGGTGCAGAAGCAAATCTCACAGGGTTTATGGTTCACTCTACAGTTGTCTTTTTTTACAGCCCAGCAATCCCTCAGTTGAAGAGTAGGGGATACCAGAAGTTATTTCTCTGGCATCCACAATATTTAGATCCTTCACCGCTTTCCAGTGCACTGGGGCACCCAAGGCAGAGGGATGCTCTTGATGGCTGAGTGACCTGTTAGTGGAGCTATCTCTGTTGCTGTGCCCTCCTCTGTGCAAACCTCTCTGCTGTGGTTTGGCCCCAAAGGTCCCAATTCATCTCTCAATGTAAGTTGTTGTAGCTTTGCTGAGATTAATAACTGTGGCTCCCAGCTCTTTCACATGACATCTAATCGATGGCAGTATTGTAAAAGGAGGTAGAAAAAGCTACCAAGCCTGTATCAGGCTGTGAGATCACAGTTCTCCCTGGTGTGAGAGGCAGGTAACAAGCCATCAGTCCCAGCAGAACGGCACATGTGAATTATGCACCTCGTGTGTGAGTTATACCTGTCAGTGAGGGGGGACCGTGAGAAAATAGCCCTGGGGGAGCAACTGACAGCTGAGGTTTGAGGGGGAGGAAGAGCTTCCCTTTGTGTGTGCACTGCTAAATAACTCAAAGAAGATGATAAACAGTACCTACAGGTGCATCTTTTTTCATTTCACACTGATAATCAGGATACTATAACTCAGATCCTTTCAGGCTCACAACATCAAGCCAACAGTTACTGAAAGATAAGGGAGTAGTAAAGGGATCTTAGGCCATGTAAGGTCAGTACATCAGCTGGGTTTTTTATTGTTGTTGGGTTTTCCATATGCTAGTTTTCTTTTGGAATTCCAAGCATTAGAGTGAGGAAATTATATGATACAGATCTTGCAAAGTTAAGCTTTCTTAGTGGTATTGAGTGTCAACACGCTGTATGCATGTCTCAAGGATTGTTGTAATTCCAAGAGCTGGAAGATGAGAAGGCAATAAATAACAGGACACAGAGTATACTCTTCTTCTTTTTTAGTGGGAAACTATTTCAGCCATGGTGATGGAGTTGACAAATGTTTGGTTTAGCATAAAAGAGAAGGGAGAAGCAAAGAGATGTAGGAAATAAAAAACCTAATCAGTAAATAATCATAAAAATAGTGAAAAACTTCTCTTACTGTGTTCTTAAATTAGCATGTACAAGACACACGTGTATCCCCCAATCTACTCGATATTGTTGCTAGAGAAGAAATAATCTGTAGAGCTGTTGAGGTAACATGATCTGCTGTTTCCTGGATTAGTTGCCCACAAACATATGAGCTTGTCTCTTGTGTTAAACTCTTGCCTATGTGTTGGGGTGATCCCAGCGCTGGCTGGTTACAGAAACATTTGGGTATTAGACACACTTGTCCCTAACAGGGGTTGTGGTTTTCTCCTCGTGCGGATTACAAAACATACTGACAGTCTTCAGAGTTGCTAATTTAGGCCTTCTGATTGCAACTTCATGTTTTGCTTCATCTTACAGTTCTAGGAATGGTGGTTTCCTGAGAAAAGCAAGCTCGTAAGACTTTGGAACAATCTCTCTCATGGTTTCTGTCCATGCAGAATTGGCAAACCAGCACAGTACATAATAAGAATGAACTTCAGTCTGTAGTGGTTTTATAACCTATGTTTTTAAGGGTCTGTAATCATTTTTCTGAAAATATATGAACAGAAATCTTTGTAAAGCTCTTTTCTCTGGCTGTGCAGTGGTATACATGTAATTTGAGGATTTTTTTGCCATAGCTATGGTAGCAGTAACAAAAGATATTTAAAGCCTGTTAGCTTTGGTCATGGTAATGATTTTAAGAAGCATGGTGCTGATCTCACAGTGAGATCCATTTACACACAGATCTCATTGAAGGCCCAGGACCTGCAGTTACTGTGATTCTGTGTCTTATCACACTGCCATTTAACATAAAATAAATGTGGGAGTTTGTTTCAAGGTCATCAACTTATGAATTAATAACAATATTTGTAAATATCTTCAAAATCCAATTCAATAGGAATTTGAAAACCTCAAAAATGCAAAGTTCTGCAGAGTTTACCCCCTGCAAAATTGGATGGCACCATGAAGGATGAGGTACAAAGTTGTGCTTGTAATTTAAGGACCTGCAGATATTTGCACTGTAGTCATTTGTGCCCTCTGACCATACCTTTCAAATTCAAGAAGTCTGATAATACACAAGAGCAAAAAAATACAGGCAGGTATTTCAAACAGAATCTGAAGAAAGAACAGGAACATGTAGATCTTTTTGAAAAGATTCAATCTACAGAGGAGGGACTTTAAAGAGAGAGACTGGCAAAAGAATCAGGTTCATCAGATATGCACAGGAAAGAATGTCAACCTGAAGGGAAGCATCTTCTAGAACAAAATCTACGTTTCCAGAGAACTCCCTTAAACTGAAACAAGCTGCAAGACGGGCTCATTTCATAAAATATTAATAGTGAACTTGGATGAGACATTCTTATTATGCTTTCACTGATGCAAATTCATTAAATTGCAATGATAATAAATCTTGAGAGATTAAGTTTATAGCAGGGTATCAAATGATTGTTTCTGGGTTTCTTAAGACCCCGAGATGTGTTTGGCACATAGCTGAGCAATCATTAATCTTTGCTGTCAGCCTGGTTTGCGTCCCTACCCTGTGTGCTGCTGAACACCCAATGACATTGTCCAGTTTGGGGGGTATTTTTAGGCAGCTTTGGAGCAGATGCAGTGGCACATCCCTGCTCACTCCAGTGAGGGGTAACATTCCCAGCAGCAGCCCCAGTGAGAGGGCAGGAAGGAAACAAGTCTCAGAAATGATAGCAGTGCCAGGCACAAGGCTCAAAACTCTGCTTTAGTGGGTCACCTGCCAAGTATTGCACGTGGGTAATTCTTCAGAGCTGCCTTTGCTTCCCACTGGGGACACGACTTCCAATCGAAATATCCCACACGGGGAATGTGCCAACGTTTGAATGAATATGCACATGACCAAACCAGTTCAAGTCACCTCCTGTTTCATACTGCAAATTCCTGATCCTCAGACATGGGCACTGTTCACTGCAGCAGTGAGGAACACTTATAGCAGGAAGTGAACTTTAAGGGATGTATTCCAAGAGTTTAGTTGTGCTGCTTTTCAGATGAGCAGCAATCTTTGTGTTGAATTTAACATGAGCAGATCAGGCCCTGTGACTGCAAGGAATTTATTTTTCTGGAAACCAAAGTGACTTAAATGTCTGTATTAAGCCATTTCCATTGTGAAAAGTACTTTTAATCTAGCAAGATGTAGCATTTTATCTCAGTGGTATGTTTTAAGACCTTTACTCTCTATTGTATAGCATATGTGCAAAATAAGTACAATGTGTAAGATGTATACAGTTGCACATAGTTAGAATCATTAATATTTAATTAATGTTAACGCAGCAAAAAAGAAATATAAGAATTTCCTGAAAAAGTAATAGCTATTGGAACTGACATAATCTAACTAACATCAGAATTAATTTCCCATTGTTTGCAGCTGAATTTCCCTGACTGATGGGCTCACCTTTTGAAAACAGGAGACCAGGACAGCTGGATCACTGACCTGCAAACCAGGCTTGAGCAAGGAATCCCTCTGGGAACTGGGCAAGTGCTTTTACTGTCAATACAGGCAAAAAGGACATGTAATTTAATAACTTTGCTTTTCCTCTCCATGAAAAGAAGATCTGCTTGCTCTCTTTTTAGTTGAGTACTTTTGCTGCTGGTTTGTCTTGTCCTGTGACACCACTAATGCAGTTAGGGCAGAGTCAGCTTCCTGGCCATTGCATCAGGAGCAGAGTCATTAATTGTGCTTCCTGGATTTCTATTCATTTTCATATTGAAGTCAGCAATAGTAACTTTTAATAGGCCAGGCTGACAACTAGTAAATAGAGAGATCTGTATTGATATTGTAAACCAAACATGATTTAAAACTCAGAGGAGGCACCATTGCTTTTCTTCCAAACACCTTTCAGAGCAAAAATCTGATTTCAGGTTCTCTGCCTGTGAAGGGGAAGAAGAACTGAATTGCTAGATGTGGAGTTTATGTGTAATATCTAAAAATACTTATGAAGGAATTTACCTGTTAGTATTGAATACACAAAATAATCAATGTGTAGCCCTGGCAGGGGGATGACTGCAGACCACCATCCTGTACCAGGCAACCCAGGCTGCCCTGGGAAGGGCCGTTCCCACCATCCCCCAGCACAGCCATCACTGCCTTGGCACTGTGCTGAGCCAGAGGATGGGGTTTGAATGACAAACTCCTGCTGTATGTGATCTATTTTTGGAAAAGAGAAGGATTTCTGCACAGATGCTCTCTGGAGTCCAGGTAAGCAGCCTGACACTCCACAGTGTCACTGCAGCTTCACAGTAGCTGTTGCTGGGGCTGGGTTTGCTGCTATTGGAGTCATTGGTGTCTCAGCATTTTCAGGCGGGTTCCTGTATTAATGTCTGTGCCACAATTGCTAATTGACCATGAAATTCTAGCCTCAAGTCACACATATATATCTGAAGTGATTTTGTTCTAGTCAAGTAAGTGTTCTTGACCACCATTAAAAGCTCTGACTTGGGCAGCAGTGGATGTTACTGAGAATTCAGGGTTGTTTGCTTATTATTCAAAGCAATACTCTTGCTTTCTGATGTAACATAATGCTAAATTATAAATTAATTTCCATTGTGTAGAGAGGAATTGTACCCCAGATGAATGTATTCCTATGCTCCCAAAACAGATTTAAATCTGGTAACCAGTAATTGTTTCACCTAACAAAAAATAGCAGTTTTTGTTAGGAACAAAAAGATGTTTTAGAGACATTAAGACTTGGGAGCTTTAGCAAAACAACAATTAACTGAAGAGGAGATTTTTTTCTGTGCTAATAGAAGTGATATCAGTGTCACAATTTGTAAATTCAGGACACACATCTTCTAAAAATAGCTCTTACAACAACTGTATCCCTCTCTGAAGTGTAGAGCTCTACTGGTGGGTTTGCCTTCCATGATCAGATAAGCAGCAGTGCCCATGGATTTCCTTTCTCCAAGGAAATCTGTGGTGTAACTACACATGCATCTCAGCAGAGACAAGAGACCCAAAGAGACAAAGAGGGAATTGCTCTCATCTTACAGAGTTTGATTAAAGCTTTAGGCATAGAGCTTTTTAAGTGACAAATGCTCAGTGAAATAATATTATGTCTTTATACTCCAGAGCACTATTAATCTGAGGTTTCAGGACTTTCAGAAATGTTAATTAACTCGTTACCATTCATGTGAAGTGTTAGCATTACACATCTTGTGGGCTGATAACAGAAGCGTGGAAATACTCAGTTCTTCAGAAGGAATGAGACTGGGGTTCTCTTCCATGTGTATTCCCTGTGAGGTATTTACAGAGATGTTAACTGATCATGTAGGAGTGAACTTGTATCAAGTTAGCCCAAAAGGAGCAGCAACAATTTTGGGAGAGAGTGAACAGCTTCAGTAATACCCAAAGCAGGATGTTAATGCAGCCTGAAGCTTTTGTTGGATTTTGTTGGGTTATGTTGGATATTGGATAACTAAGAAGCCAGGCAGTGCTCTTAAGGATTTGAAGAAGATGCTGTTCAAGGAAAGAACAGAGACACTGTTGGCTGTTCTGCAGAAAGCTGAAGGTTTGCATCACTTTAAATATACTTCTTTCAGAAAACTGCTTTCTCTAATTAGAAAAAATAATGTGCAGATTAAGAAGCCACTGTTAGGTCTATTGAAATGCATCTCTGCACAGGCTTGCTGAAATCTATTTGTGATTTCAGTATAATTAAAGAATAGGGCCACTGCAGAACACAACTCCAATACTGTGGTATAGGAATTGCTCACCTAATACACTTTTAGCCTCATGCCTTGTTTCCAACAGAAGCCATCAGCATAGGATTTGGGGGAAGGTGTAGAAGACCCATAGGTACTGAATAATCTCAACTTAAATCTGTTTTGAATGGTAAAAACTTGAAGCATGACATTTTAATATATTTCCCACAATTTTTTACTCAAAGAAATCACTACTTTCCAGTACTACTGGTAACAATTTAGCCACTGAGGGGCTGCCCCAGCAGAGTCCAGAGCATCCCCCCGGGGATGAACAGCGAAGGATGTTCAGAAGGACCACTTGGGATGGTCAGAATTCCTGCTCAGGACTGTCCAGCAGCTCCCGCAGCAGGGGCAGATGTGGGGAGGGACAGGACAGGACAGAGAGGGACCACACAGGGGCAGGAGCAGGGTAGGAATGGACAGGACGGGGCAGGGAAGGACAAGGCAAGTGTGGGGAGGGACAGGACAGAGAGGGACCAGGCAGGGATGGACAGGGCAGGACAGAGAGGGACCAGGCAGGGATGGACAGGACAGGACAGAGAGGGACCAGGCAGGGATGGATAAAACAGGAAGAGAGGGACCGGGCAGGGATGGATAAGACAGGACAGAGAGGGACCAGGCAGGGATGGATAAAACAGGAAGAGAGGGACCGGGCAGGGATGGATAAGACAGGAAGAGAGGGACCAGGCAGGGTTGGACAGGGCAGGGCAGGACTTTCAGGTAGCCAATACTCGGTGCGGTGCCGCCATCTGTCGGCCACGATCACCAAAGCAGCAGCAGCGGCATCTCTGCATCCCGGACCTCTGCATTCTGGCACTCCCGCACCTCTGCATTCCCGCATCTCTGCATTCCCGCTCCTCTGCATTCCCGCATTCCCGCTCCTCTGCATTCCCTCATTCCCGCACCTCTGCATTCCGGCACTCCCGCATCTCTGCATTCCCGCATCTCTGCATTCCCGCTCCTCTGCAATCCCTCATTCCCGCTCCTCTGCATTCCCGCATTCCCGCTCCTCTGCATTCCCTCATTCCCGCTCCTCTGCATTCCCGTCCCCCGCACCTCCGCATCCCTGCACTCTGCACCCCTGTGCTCCCGCATCCACATCCTGCACTCCGCACTCCCATATGCTGCAGTCCCGCATCCCACACTCACATCCCTGTGCTCCGCACTCCCACAGCCCACATCCCCCTCTCCCGCACTGTAGAGCCCCCCTCCCTCACCCCGCATCCCCACTCCACATTCCCGGGAGGCCGCGCTGCCCCCGCACTGCCGGGCAGGAGCTCCCAGCTCTGCTCCCACACTCACGCCCTGCACACCCGAGGCTGCTTCCCAGGGCAAACCCTGCCAAGAGCAGGTGGGTCTGTAGCAGCAATATTTAAAAATCCCTGCGCTAACCTGCAGAATTTCTCTGCGTGAGTTTTCAAACCTGTCAAACTTGCGACAGATGAAAAGTGTATCAATAACACAGCTCTACTTTCTAGCCAAGACATGTTTGTGTGTCACGAATCCATCACTAGCTGCACTGTTTGGTACAAGAGATGTGGTGCAAGACCTGGGATGGGGCTGTGGAGCCCCAGTGACTCAGCAGGAACCCTGGGACAGCAGTGCAGGGGGTTCAGCACTGCCAAACCCAGGTGTCCTGCAGCAGCTTCGGGAGTGCCAAGTGTCTGTACAGTGGATTCAAGGTGTGGTACCTCTGCACGAGATCCATCAATATCCACTTTTCCTAAACCTGCATGTGCCAAAATTTCATTCTATCAAGTGAACCAAAAGTCCTCATAAGGTTTTATGAACCACAGTTACTAGAACCAACTACCGCATACAGAAATTAATTTCAATCGACAAGCCATACAACACAGAAATAATCAGCAGTGGGAGCCTTAACCAAAGGAAGCACTACCTGTGATTGCTGTCCTGACCATCAAGAAACACTTAAAAAGTATTCTGAAAAGACAAGTCCAGGAACAAAAACGAAAGGGTGAAAAAACCATGGATATAATGGAGACACTGATTTTATAATATATGGACATTTCCCACACACGTATCATCTCATGGCCCAAAGGAAATGGTACCTGCTCTTCTCCGTTCTGTATAAGACCCATGTTACTTCTCCCCTTGCAGGTTTCCTCCACTGTTGCAGAGGCCAGGTACCCTCTTTTTCCCAACTCAAATCGTTTAACTGATTTACTGAACAAAGTTAAATTCAGAGCAATTTCTTCCTGTCTATCCTTAGCAAAAAAGTTTGCTCTTTTTGTGCCAGATCTGCAGAAGAGTTTGTATCTGACCATTCTGAATAAAAAATTGACCTCTCTTTGCAAGCCATCCCACTCTTTAAAATGCAGGGCAGTTAATTTGTTAGAAATACTTAAAGATGTGGGTATAGACAATCAGCTCAGGTATTTCAGAGTTAGTGCACTGATACAGTCACCTTGACCTCAGCTTGCTCTGGGCTTTGCCCCAGAACTGCTCCCACCCTCCCAGAGTGCTGCTCCCAGTGGCCCCCAGTCCACCCAATTCCCCAGAGTGAGTTTCTCCCACTGCTCAAACCCAAAGGTGATGGCTGTGAAGCTCTGCAAATCTGGCTCCTTTTTTGTCTTTGAAACCTGGGACTAGATTTGAAAGTCTGATCCCTTTTTTTATCCTCAGGACAAAATCCATTCTACTACTTTTCTACTACTTTCTCCATGGCCACACAAGGGTTTTGTTTCCTTAGTGGAAAAGGAAAGCAGGATTCAAGAGTGTATTTTGTTTGCTTTCATATAATAAGTTAGTACTAATGGATTTAAGTGGAAGTGGAATTATATATGAAAATTTTTTATCACGCCACAGAATTTCAATTAGGGGAAATTAACCACTTGGATCTTTCTGATAAATTAAT
This sequence comes from Margarornis squamiger, assembly GCA_035222235.1. Lineage (NCBI taxonomy): Eukaryota > Metazoa > Chordata > Aves > Passeriformes > Furnariidae > Margarornis > Margarornis squamiger. The sequence goes on along the minus strand of JAWWTY010000019.1, from coordinate 1,728,561 downwards.
CACAGAGATTATCTATTAAATGTGCCACTTAACCTTTCTGGCATAAGTGCCTGAGGCAGTAGTATTTAGGCTCTCCACATTAATTTGGAAATATTAATTTCTAGGCAGCTGTCTTCCAAAATGGAATTTTCACTTGTCTTTTTTCTAAGTAGGTCAATGTGCAGCTGTGGTTAATGGAGGCTGGCATTTGTGGAATGTGAGCATTGCACCCCATTGCTCACAAAACTGATCTCCCTCAATTACAGAGTCTCCTTTCCTGAAATGCCCTTTCTCAGCCCCAAAGGGGGCCATCCCTCGCTGTGACAGCCTTTGGCCTTTTGGGACCAGGAATGTGTTCCAGGGGGTTTTCTGCAGGAGCTGAGGCACCGCTGTCTGCCCTCTGTTGCAGAAAGGTCTGCCTTGACTTTACATTATCTCTTCCATCTGCATTAGAGCTGCTTTAATCCTGAGAGAAATTGGTATGACAGCTCTCAGCTGTCAAAGAAACAGCTGGTTCAACTGCTGACCCCCCAGGTCCAAATCTTCCTTCTCCCCTCTGCAAGGAAATCAATTGGGCCTTTCACTGGGGACAAGGCCTCACTGTCCCTCTAGTGCTCAGCTGTCACACAGCTTATGGAGAGACAAGCAGCTCCTGGAACAGCTACAGACCTTGTCCTGTGGTCTTTAAAAACTAGATTCAGGATACATCTCATCTGTCATAAAATTTGCATAGTCTGCTGGAGGAATAGTTTGAACTCTAGAACTCTGCATTCCAGGGAGAGGAGAGAGGAAGTAGGAAAATGATGGCACCAAGGATGCAGTCTAAGGAAAGAAAACGTGAAGGGCAGATAACTTGTATAATTTACAATAATTTATAATGAAATGAGAGTGAACATCTTAAAAATCTTAGAATAAAGTGTTGTGAAAGGGAACAAATGGAATTAATGCTATGTGAGCAGCAAGCACATTAGTTATGGGTAACCAAAGCAATGTCCTAGAAAGCATGATTGGCAGCAAGGAATGATGTTACAGGCACAGTTTGTCCCTACTGTGAACTAGAATTAATACATTATTGGGTACCTTATTGATTCCCTGAGCCTACACATTCTTGCACAGATACAATTAAGCATGAGAAGAATGATTGTAGATTTGTGATGTGAAGCCCACAAAGTCCTGCTTATTTTGGGGTTGGATCAGATAAACTTGAACATCTTCAAGGTTTAGGATCTGGGGGATTTCGAGACAATTCAAATAGTGTGAGGACAGGGAAGACGGGGAAACAAGACCCCTTCCAGAAACAAAATTGAGAGCTGTGTCTCCATTGTAATGGAATGAATTGAAATTGAAACTTGGACTGAGGTACAGTTGGGCAGCTGTGCTACACAAGGCCATGGGATTCAAATTTTGTGTGAAGACAAAAAGAAGATTCACAATTCACATGGTCAGAGCAGTAAGAAGATACAGAACTATAATGTGGTTCTGTAGTTTGGAAAGAAAGTGGAAAAGTGAGGTGTCCTGAAAAGAGAAGTTTAGTAATAAATGAGGATTTAAGAAAGGAATCATTGAAAGACCTTTCAGCAGGTCTTGCAATGAGGCCAAGAAACCCTGAATGTGAAGAGAGTAACAGCTCAGATACCACCCAAGTTTTCCAGTGAAAGGCAGGACAGGGGAATTGCCAGTTGGAGAATAATAAATGTGGAAAAGTAGGAGCAAAACTGACACATTATCACCATTTAAGAAAACACCAGGAACGCTGGGAGGACCTGCAAGAGAAGTAAGTCTGTATACATGGCAGAGCTTTGGCTTGAAGCTGACCAGTGGGGAGAGGTGGAGGTGCTCTGAGAACAATGACTACTGCTACTGACAGCAGAGAAACTCAGGGGAAAATGTGTGCAAGGCATCCCTGGATTTGGTAGGGATGTGGTAAGACTTTGGCAATCCATTTCCCCTGATCTGAAAAAAATCAGGTGAGTCAGGAGCATTGCGTGGCTGACTATCAAATGCTGTCAGGAAGATTAATATTTTGTAAAAGGATATTTGTTCTCTCCCTGTGACTAACAGGAGGTATTTCTTAAGCCAAAGAACTTTGCATCCTGGGTTACAGCTGGGTTACAGGTCCTGACTCTGAACATGAGTTTAGGATTAGTGAGGGTTTGATCCCAAAGGCCTTGGAAAGGAAGGAACATGTGTAAAGTTGACATGTCAGTGCGCACGATGACCTAAACTTCTTCTCCAAGACTCACTGGGCACTTGTGTGCTTCTCTATGGAATCAACTGCATAGTTCAGTTTTCACTTGTCAGATCACTTTCCTTATGTCAAGGTGTGCAGGGAACCACACGCAGTGAGGAATGACTAGGTAGATTTGGGTGGCATGAGAGCAGTGGCTCTGTCTTCCAGAAAGTGCCCAAACCTGTGACTGGCCCGGCTGAGAGTGGCCTCCAAAAATGTAAAAAAAAAGGAAAATATATCAAGGGATTAAGATTTATCTTGCTGAAGAAAAAGGCTTTGGCCTATTAAACAGTTATTTTAAGTCCGAAAAAGCAAACCTTAGAAACAAGTGAGCCTGAGGTGTGGAAGGGCCTTTGTTAAGGATCAATTATGAACGCTTTTTGTTTGGCACAAGGAAGAGATGCTGATTCTGCAGCTTAAGACTCAGGCTGTGATTTCTGTAATCTGAGTCGAGTTCATGCTCTGTGATTCTGATTTGGGCCCAGATCCATCCAGGGGCTTAGGTGCTTAAGACATGACTTCACTGGGATTGACTCCCCTAAGCTGCACGGGGCAATCTCTGGAATTTGCCATGCTCCTTCACACACCCATGTTTGAACAACAACCTGCTTTATGCCCAAACAGCTCTTTGCCCCCGGAGCATGGCACAGCTGCTGCCCTGCCTGCCCCGGCCTGCCCGGGGCTCAGAGGGGTGTGATGGGACAGATGTGGCATATGGGACAGCAGGAAGGGATGGGGCACACACAGGGAATGGGCAGGGATGGGGCACACAGGGAGGTGGGCACACAGGGAGGTGGGCAGGGATGGGGCACACAGGGATGGGCACACAGGGATGGGGCACACAGGGATGGGGCACA
>JAWWTY010000019.1:1690216-1721057 GCA_035222235.1 Margarornis squamiger | reverse complement strand
GCACACAGGGATGGGGCACACACAGAGATGGGGCACACAGGGATGGGGCACACAGGGATGGGCATACAGGGATGGGGCGCACACAGGGATGGGCACACAGGGATGGGGCACACAGGGATGGGCACACAGGGATGGGGCGCACACAGGGATGGGCACACAGGGATGGGCACACAGGGCGGCCCCCCGGGGGTGGCGGTGCCGGCGCTGCCCTGTGCGGTGCTGGTCCCGCCCCGAGCGCTGCCCTGTCCGGTAACGACCCCGCGCAGGGTCGGGGTGTGTGACCGATCCCCGCGGGCGGACACGGCCCGCACACCGGGCACGGCCCGCACTGCGGCCGCGGGGCGCACCAGGCCAGGCGGGCAGCCCCGGCCCCAGCTCAGCTCCAGCTCCCTCTCCAGCCCCAGCTCAGCTCAGCTCCAGCTCCAGCTCCAGCCCCAGCCCCAGCCCCAATCCCGGCCCCAGCCCCGGCCCCAGCTCAGCCCCAGCTCCCTCTCCAGCCCCAGCCCCAGCCCCAATCCCAGCCCAGCCCCCCCCGCCCCCGCCGCGGTCGCTCCTCCCCTCTGTCCGTGTGCGCGGGATCCCCCCAGCAGGGAGGGAGGGGAGGGGAGGGGAGGGGAGGGAAGGGAGGGGAGGGAGGGCAGGGGAGGTTGTGCCGAGCCGAGCCGAGCCGGGCGGGGCGGGGCGGGGCCGGAGCAGCCGGGGCAGGCCGGTCCGCGCTATAAAAGCGGCTGAGGCGGCGCGGGCAGCTCCGCTCGCTGCGCCCGCCCCGCCGCGGACATGGCCCTGTCGGCAGACCCGAGCTTCAGGAAGCTGCTCGAGTGGCACAAGGCGAACGCCCCCAGGCTGGTCCTGCGGCAGCTCTTCGAGGCCGACAAGGATCGCTTCCAGAAATTCAGGTGAGGGCCGGGCAGGGCCGGGCAGGGCCCATCCCATCCCCGCTCGCCCTCAGGCCGCGCTGGGGCGGCCGCGGCGCCTCCTCGGGCCGGGCCCGGGCCCGGTGGGGCCGATGGGGCCCGTATGGCCGATGGGCGGGTGCGGGGGCCGCTCCGGCAGCTCCGCCTGCCCTTGACTCATCCTTGCGGGCGGTACGTGCCGGGCAGCACACACCGCACAGCGCCCCGCACCGGGCCCGCCCCGGGGTCCCGCGCACCCCGCATCCCCGCCGGGACCCGCCCCGGGGTCCCGCGCACCCCGCATCCCCGCCGGGACCCGCACCGGGGTCCCGCACACCCCGCATCGCTACCGGGACCCCCGCCGCGCCCTCCGGTCCCCGTGGCGATGCGGGGTGTGCCGGAGCGGGGGTTGCAGGGCCCGGCCCTCGTGCATGCCAATAAACAAGAATTAGTTCTGGTTTCAGATTTTCTTCGTGAGATGTGCCTTGCTGAGGTCATCCGTCTCAAGTAGCTGCCCAAACTCATGGCCTGTTGTGCTGGTAAACAGTTGGAGGGTTTTAGGTTTGCTTCATCTGTTGTTGTCCTTTGTTTCAGTTGTTTCAGTCGTGTTTCATGATAAGGCATCGTGTTCTATAGTAGGAGGGCTTTCTCACAGCACAGTTGCAGAGCCTGTGTTGGGCAGGTTCGCTTTGTCCCGGTGATGGCCAGTCTGAGCCAGCCCCGCAGGAAGAGGAGAGTTAACAACATCTGCTGAAAACCTCAGTAGCCTGGAGGTTTGGCCACACGGCCCTCTGTAGTTTGCACCTCTCTTCTCGTGAGCAATTAAGCTTTATGAATATTTGTTAGCTCTGTAGGTATTACCATAAAATCACTGATTGTCTCTCTTTAGGAGGAAAAGACAGACTTATACCCATGTGAAAGTGCTTCCTGATACTGGTCCTGGAGGGATTTCAGACTGGTGTGAATAACTTTGAATATTTTATCTCTGAGCACAGGTGTCTATTTAATGTTGTTGTAAGAACCTTACACTCCCTGGTAGTATCCTACAGAATTTAGATGGAAGATCCTTTCTTTCGTCTTTTTTCCTACCTCCAGATTTGTATATCCTGTTTTCCTGGTTAGGAGTGTGGTCACAGCTGTAAGATACATCTTTGGCTTTCTTTGCTACCCAGGGTGGTGAGGTGAGGTCTGGTAGGAACAGGGGGTCTTAACAACACGGGTTGTTCACTAGAAACTGCTGGTTTTGAAGGGATTAGGTCTGATATGGTGTAGCCATGGTAAAACTCAGCAGGTAATTGACCTGGGTGCTGGTGAAGGTGCTCCTGATGCAAATAAGTAGTGCGAGGTGTAAAGAACTCAAATTACACTCCTGCTAGTTGGCTTGTCCCTTATGAAAGATCAGAAAGAGCTCCAATCTCGGTGGAGAATGTGGTGGCAGATGAAATCCTTGAGATGTTGCAGGTGAGCTCCTCATGGAGGGCTGCATCACTTCAAGTGTCTGTGGCTTACGTGACCAGGCTCGTGTCCCCCCGGGCAGCACTGCCCCGAGCTGCTGCATTGCAGAGGGGTAACTGGGCAGGACACAGCTGAGCCTCTGTTTAAATAAAGGGTGGATCTCTGCGTGGAAGGGTTTAACACCAGATTACATTGGTACCTCTGTGTTCCACTTTGTGCGTGGGAAGTTCAATCTGGTGGCCATTGCATGCTTTGGTTTTGTATGAAATGTCTTGTACCTTTCTGCAGTTTCTTCAAATGATCAGTGATTTAAATCCAGCCATAGTTCCATGGGATATTTTGCCTTCTAGGTCTAATGAGATTGACTTTTTCATTTGTACAAGTAAATAATGAATTGTAGACACAAGATACGTCGGGTAAACAAACACGAAATCCTTATCTTTTCTTTGTGGAATAGAACACTGGGAGAGACTATCATTTACAGTTCAATATAGAAGGAGAATTTTAAGAGTTCTTCTCTAAACTGAAGAAGTGTTATTGTGCTAATGGCCTTGCTGTATCACTAGTGAAATGTGCTCAAGTCTGAGACGTGTCTGTAAAAAAATTGCATCAAATTTCGAAGATTTGTTCTTATTTTTCTCCTGTACTGTATCAATGGATAGCAGATTTGGCAGGTGAGAGGTAACAGTCCTTCCCTCAGCCAGCCATATTCCAGCTGTCCTTGTGCTGCATGGGCTAGGTTTCAGGGTTACTGTTCAGCCCACTGAAGAGAAGGTGATTATAACTGCATTGCTACTGGTTTCCTTGCTTGCCTGTATTCTTGATTATAAAAGAAACACAGTCCTAAGACTGTGCTTGAAGAGACTTTCCTTCCCTTAGTGTCTCTTGTATTTGAAGACCAAAAAAGGATGTTACTATGCTTTTCCTCACGTTACTGAAACCACCAAAACGTTTAGGCCTTGCTGTTATTACTGTTACTCAGTTCAGCTCTGTCCTTCCTCTGCAGAGTCATGCCTGCTCTGTCGTGTTATAGATGCTTGGAATAACAATTATGCCATGGCTTGTCCCTGTGAAGTCTGGCATATGTGCTGGCTAAAATAACAGTGCATGTTTCTGTGCTCAGGTACGGAGAAAGAAAAAGCAGGGCAGACACTGACCAAGGCAGGAACATTGATAATCTAAATGGCTTCAATTTCCTGTGGGCTGGGTATGTGTGTGGAGCAACAGGGAGAGCAAGATGTGCTTTTGTAGAAGGCTGGCTGAGTCACTTAGAGAATTCAGTTCCTCAGAGTAGCTGTATGTAGTGGGTTGGAAATTAGTGCAAAGCAGAAATGGGTAAAAAAATAATGTTGTGAAGGACTAGAGGAACTGTAGGACTAACACAGACTCGAGGATTGTAAATATGAAAGGCTCCCTGGGTTTCTACTGGACTGCCATTTGTGTTTCCTATGTGAGATGTATATGTATATCTATATAAAGAGAGAGATACATGCTTGTATTCTGAAGTGTTAGGCTGTAGCATGCAGATGATTAGTTGAATTGCAGCTGAGTCAGTGAGGGCTGAGGGCTAAAACCATGTGCAAATGGGGTTTTGTATTTGATAGATTGTTTCTGTACATTAAGTTGTATAGATTTTTAAATTAGGCTGTTTCGAGTCTGTATGAGAGAATGACTATTTGTTGAAAGGATATGTAGGAAGATAGTTTAATTTTTCAACAGCAGAAGAATGTGATGAGCTCTTTACTGATAATATATTAGGGAAAAGCTAATTATTGCTGGGGAATGCTGGTGGCTCAGTGAAAACAGAATGCGATTGTCCAACTATGCATCAAATATAATTCATTGTATTTGGTTTTTCACAAGCATGAAGTGGACATGAATTCAGCTTGTTGAAAAACGTGGTATTCGATTAAAAAACCCCACATTGGTAAGTCATTTTCTGAAACTTGTTGGGCAGATTGGTCAGTCCCATCATCTTTACTAACAGTGTAATTAGGGTTCCTGTTATTTGGTAATATGTAGAGGGGCACTGTCCAGGAATGTGCAGTTAAACGCCGTGTTGGTTTTGACAGCTTGACTCTGAATACTGACCATGGGGACATCTTGCTGGATTACTCCAAGAACCTTGTCACAGAAGAAGTGATGAAAATGCTGATCGAACTGGTAACTATTTAAAATGCTGCATTAATAAACCAAAGAACTTTTTTAAACACGTCAGATTTGCCTGCAGCTCGCTGTTCTAGCTTTGCTTATATTCCTTGGCCCTGGGTTTGGGAGCCCATAGGAATTAAAAGGCATCAGTTTACAAATCTTGGCACTGTTCAAATTTGTGCGTTGTCATCCAGCCCCAAGTTACAAGGCCGAGTGTGCAGATCTGTTTCCTGTACTCACTGAAAAGATGCTTGTATCAATTCCAGCTGGCATTTAGCTGTGATTGAGGTCTGCAGTAAAATCAGAGATTCACATGAAGTTGCAAGAGAAGGCCATGTCTTCTATACCTGCAACTGAAAGAATATTTCATGCAGTCTTAGTTTGGAGATTCATTTGCAGTTGGACCTATGTTAAGAAAGAAGTTTGTATCGTTAATTTCAATTTAGCATGGTGTCCATATTTACAGCCCTTCCTTCTTTAAGTATTGGTTCAGCCAAAGGCTTCAACCACATAGGACACAGATTTTTAAAAAGGGAAAAATTAGCACAAGTATCCGTGACAAAATTACTATTTCTTCTCTTCAGTTTAACAAAAAATAAATTCTAAGCTGGTGCAAAGAATCATTAATGAAGTCTGTGGCAGTATAACATGGAGTCAAGTCATTAATATGGATTCATTGCATCTTGGTGTTTCAGCACATGTTACTCTGTAACCTCTTAAGGAAACAAACAGCATCAAAATACTTGCTTTAAAATGGCAGAATCATTTTTTTTTTATCTAGACCCCAGTGGGTGTTTTAATGTAATATCATTCTTGTTTCACTGTCTTATGCTAAATGTTTATAGTCTTTGATGTAGCTGGACCTTTGTAGTGCCTGTTGACTTGCTGCTATTTTTAAGAGGAACCTGTACTTACATTTCTCAGGCAAAGTCAAGGGGTGTGGAAAGTGCCAGAGAGCGCATGTTCAGTGGGGAGAAGATCAACTTCACTGAGGTAAAGCTATTTCTGTCTGTGGTTCCTTCCCCTTTAGTTGTGCCTGTATATTATGGGTGTTCATGCATTTGTGTAAGCCAAGTCTTGGAAAAACTTACTATAATTGCTCCTTTGAAATGTTGAGTGGTTGTAATGTTTGCTGCACTACTTACAAGAGAAATTTTTACAGCTCTTACTAAAAACCAGAAGAAAATGTGTGTGAATAATGCTACTCAATCCTTCTTTCAATACATACCTTAAATTTTTAGAGATTTTGGTGGTATTTTTTTTTTTTTGTTCTCTTCCCTCTTTTGTAGAGAGGAAGATGAGTTAGATCTGGCAAAGGGCATGGAGCAGAGTATTGCATTCCAGGTATCCTTACATGCTTTTGCCTAATGTCAGTGTTCATAAAGCTTAGTAAACTGCCTACAAGGTGTGGGTGAGGGTTGTGAAAGACTTTCTGCTTCGGGCTGCGATGCTGCTTGGCTTTGGGTACGTTTAACAGTCAAGACTATAAACAGTCTTGGGAAATTTAGCCATGTATTTCAGTAAGAGAATGAATACCTTCCTCTTTTTGTAGAGCTGAAGGTTGTAGTTGTGGTTAAATCTTCACTAAATTATACAGAAAACCAACTGTACCTTTTGTTAATATTAAAAGAAGGATGAAAACTGAAAACAATATAGTGGGTTTTGTTAGTCTGCCTTAAAAATTAAAGTCTATTTAGTATGTTTGAGGCAAATTCAAAGAAATCAGCATTGCCTTTGACTTGGCTATTGGCTGCCTCAGCTGTTGCACAAGCTGTTTGCTTAAAGTAACTCAGCAGTTGGACATTGTATTGTTTGTGAATGATTCATGTTTGTAAAATGCACAGTCAGAAACAGATAAAGCTTCACTGGAGAAATGGTTCCTCTTCCTTCTGTCTTAATGCTTTCAATGTACAGATGTAACTAGTGAAAAAAGAAAGTAGGGGAAGGGGCTGAAAAATCTTAAGTCTGTCTGGAGGGTTTTCCCAGATCCTGCTTTGCACGAGCCTCATGTGACACAAATTAGTATGGGGTACATACACAGCCCATCTCTGGCTGTGTATTACGGAGTTGCTCCTCACTGGCTGTGTGAGAGCAGCTGAAATCTGCTCAGAAGGATATGGTCTTCCCAGAAAGCACTTAAACACAATATTGAACTGGGATGTGTTTGGTTTCTGCTGCTAGCTTCCTGTTCTGCTACTGTCGTGGTACCAGTCATGTATAAATTGCCTACATGATGAGTCTGGTAACATTTCTTTCCTGCCAGGCTGTTTCTTTCCAAGTCAGAAGTTGACTTGAGTTTGATTTAATTTTTCTGTTTGTACAGAATATCAAATCAAGTTGGTTTGGCTCTGTAATATGTGGACAATGTGAAATTGTCATGAGACCTTAAACAGGATGCTGTCAATGTGACTAAAGCTAATGCAGTAAGACACGAGGGAGCTGCTTAATGGCAAGAACTGACTCGTCCACTACTCTTGATCTGATTAGAACATTTTTTAGATTTTTGTCTTAAGTATTTCAGACTTGTCTGTGTTTGGTGCTGCAGGCACTGGCTGCATGGTGTGTGCTAATGTGGAAGTTCCTTATAGTGTACCCAGGTGTGGCTTTGCCAGGTGTTTGTCCCAGATGAGTTAAAACTTGCATCTTGATATGGCACAAAGACAGTGCTTTACAAAGGAACTCATCTGACCACTCCTGATGTGGGCAGTCTTCATAGCCTTCGTATTTGGAAAATACTTTGCTAAGCAGCAGACATCAGTCAGACCTGGCTGCTTCTCTGGGTTAAGCAAAGCATCCTTCAAGCCTGGTAGTGAGCAGTATTTACCAAATCTGTTCTGTGGCTGAGTGCTGCAAAAAAAAATTGCCTCTGTTCACCCCAAATTTAAGTGGGTACACTTTAATTAGCAAGTGAAAGAGGCTTTTTGTATTGCAAGTGAGTAACAACAAATTCAATGATTTTTGAGTTAGCATTTGGTATTTAAATCATAACTTGGCAGTTCTTATTGTCTATGTTGTCTTTGTCTCACAATGCCTCTCATTGTAGTGAAGAACAATGAGGTAGAGCAGACTAATTTTTTAATTTGTTCATTAGTATTGACTAACTCCTTCACTCTAGATTAAAGCTGTTAAGCTCTTGAACAGGTGAACCACAGGCCAGATTTCAGTGCTTTGACTTGTGTGCAGCTGTGGAGAATTAACATAATACAGTGCATGCTAAGGGTTTTTTTCTCATAACACAACTACCACCTACGTATCTGCTGTGCAGATATTCAGGCAACATGGAATTGTAGGCAGTGGATAGAATAATGTGGCTATTGTATCCTTTTTTATATTACAAATAATGTTTAAATTATTTGTGCCTTGCTGTATGAAATGGACTACTCAGGATAACTGAGAAAGTGTCAGAGAAAATAACTTTGGCTGCTTGTTATAATTGGTTTTTCAGTATTGTCATCAATAAAAAAGTCTCATTCTTGTCTACCTAAAGCATGCCAAAATAAAGATCACTGAGTACTTAATATTGCTGAATTCTGATCCTCAGTCTTTAAGTGCTTTTTAAGGGGTTTTTCTCCAGGTAAACTATTACTTTGCATGTTATATGCTGTTGTAAGCCCTCGGTACTGATTGTCTGAAGTGAGAGGGGGATTCAGGTAGCTGGTGATGTGTGTATGTGCACACACTCAAAATACTGCCCAACTAAATCCCAGTTAATCTAAAGGATTTTTAAGCCTTGAAGATTGTACTGGCATCTGAGGCTTCTAGACATGACTGAGAAAGAGCTTCATCTGGTTGTTTTCCCTTGTTTCAGAACCGAGCTGTGCTTCACATTGCCCTGAGAAATCGTTCCAATGTGCCAATACTTGTAGATGGGAAGGATGTTGTTCCAGAAGTAAACAAAGTGTTGGACAAGATGAAACACTTCTGCCAGGTATAAAGAAACACCATAGCTTATTTCTCATTTGTTCTGTACCCAGCCAGGTTCTTACATGTGTATTGTGAAGCATTGACTGGAGACTGGTTCATGTGAATTACTGGGCCCTTGTTTGAGGTTTACAATAGTTCTGGCTCAGGCATGGAATTGGAGCTGGTTTTATTGATTCAGTTTTCTCTCTCTGTTCCCAGCTGGGTTTTTCTTTAATGGGCTTTCTAGATCTTGCTCTTTCAGCAGTAATCTTGTGTTTACTTTGGAAGTCTTGTAAATCATTAAGTGCCATTCAAATATTTTTTGCTAATTTTTCAACTTGACTTCATTAAGTAGAAACTGCCTCTTAACATTTGTGTAAAATCAGGAGAGAGGTAGAAGCTCCCAGCTCAATTGCTATTTGATTATACTCTATTTAAAGAGTTTCTTAAAGCTGAATAGTTTTAATGTGTTTTAAGCATGGCTCTGAGGACCTGGACCTGCTTGGTTGCTATTGTGAGTCTTACCCAGGTGGTAGTGGCCAACTCATACTTTTAACCTATGCAAAATGAGCCTGGATTATGTCTGGTTCCTAAACCACAATAACTGCCACTAATTGGTCTGAATTTGGTAGTTTTTTCAGATACTGGGAGAATTGAATGGCTACAGAAAGTCCTTGGTCTCTGCCACTTTTAGTTTATGAAGGTTTTGGTAGCACAAGGGTTCTCCCTGGTGCCACCCTCTTGATTGCTTGATGGTTTCCATCACCAGAGCCTGGGAATATGGCTTTCCATGCAGGTGTAGCTTGTCTGCAAAATAAAAATCATGATAAGCAGTTTCTTTGAAAATTCTAACAAGCATCCTTGTTTCAGTTGACTTACTTAGCAGATGGGATTTTAAGGCTATGGCAACTTCATCTACAGGGTACAGGACTGGTGTGTATTAAAAATGGCTTTTCTGTTTGGAAAAATTAAATGCTTAAACATCTGTAGGGAAGGAGAATAACTATCAGCATAACTAAGTGCTTTGTAGAAAAATTGTTTTAGACTTGGGGAACATATTTAGAAGTATTCCTGATGCTGGAGTCCTTTTGTGATTGGAAAAAATTTAATACATAGGTGGTAAATGATGGACAAAACTCAATGCAGAATTATGTTACTTAATAATTCTAATTTTGTTTTTAAACTCTGTGACACTTCAAGAGCAAGAATAGAGCAGAAACTTGTACTGTGTGCTGTGAAGATGCAGCCCAGAAATAAATTCTAATGCAAAGCATATATGCAATAGAGAAGCTTTTTGATTGTTTGATTTGCCAATATATCTCTACCTCTCTGGTTTTATTAATATTGTTGTCTTCCAGTTTAGTTAGTGAGGTTGATTCTAACCAGAGACACTTAAAGAAGTTTCCGTTTCAAATACTTTCTGCAAATAGTTTAATGCCCAAGACTTTTTTCATTTTTTGCTAGATTTCTCTTGCCTTTGCCAACACTAAATGCTACAGCAGTCCACACAGAAGGAAAGTTTGATCTTGCAGCGTGTTTTTAAATGTGTATTAGACTTCCAGCACTTAATGAAGTGTAATCTCAGACCTAACCAAATGTGTAGCTAAGCAGGTAGCTCTTTGTGTAGGCCTTAAGGTTTAGAAGCTTGCAAGTTGTCTTTGGAGACTTTCCACAACAGTGCCTGAAAACAGCCTATTTCCAGGCTCAGAATCACCGTCTTTAGAGTAAGAATCAAATCCCATTGCAATGTTTTTTGTCACAGAGAGTCCGTAGCGGTGAATGGAAAGGCTACTCTGGAAAGGCAATCACTGATGTGGTCAATGTCGGGATCGGTGGCTCTGACCTGGTAAGCTCCTGAGTTCTGTACACCTTGCACATCTCTGTGTGCGTTTGTGCCTACAATGAAGATAAAATCTAACTGTGGCTTCTCTCCAGGGGCCTCTGATGGTAACTGAAGCCCTGAAACCATATTCCAAGGGAGGCCCTCGTGTCTGGTTTGTATCCAACATTGATGGTACTCATATAGCCAAAACCCTGGCTGAGCTTAAACCAGACACCACTCTCTTCATCATTGCATCAAAGGTATGTCTGACGCAAGCACTGGGCTGTGACCTGCTCTCCTTGTAAAGAATTCAATCAGAATAGAGGTCTGTCCATGGGAAGAGCTAGATCAGGGACTTCTAGTGTGGATTATTTCTAAACATGTCTGTTGTGATTCATTCTAAACCTGCAGTACAAGCTCGTGTTGCTACTGAAATACCTGGGGATTCATAAATCAAGTGCTGAAAATTACTTAACCTAAACTAGATACATGAGCAATTTCAGGTTGTATTTCTCAGTCAATGCAAGTTTGTGTTATTCACAAAAGTCTGTTTTCCTGTACTTCTCCGTGGGTGGAGTGTAGGATCCTGTGTGGTTATTGCCTTGAAATGCTAGATCTTGTCTCATTCCTAAAGGACTTTTGTTGCTGTATGTTAAGTGCAGTGTTACTTGTTAAATATTCTGGTTTTGTGCATTAATGAATTGCATGTAGTTTAAGAACCTCCATTTTGTTTTAGGATAGTAACAAAATGCCCTCACCTAAATAACTTAAATGCCAAGTTCCTTGAGCACTATAAATACTAAGCTGCTTTACTTATAAAGTACCAGCAGACTATCTTTACCTCTTGAAGGTGACGCTTGTTTCTGATTACAGGCTGAACAGCTGCTTTGTCCTGCCTTGCTAATAGCTGACTCTGTAGTCATAATTGCTGGCCCCAACCTCCTCTGAAGAAGAACTCTGTCTAGGCAGAGGGAAGGGATGGAGGCAAACTTCATAATTATGTAACTTGGGCCACCTTCTTTGTAAAGCACAGTAGAACCTTTCTGTTGTTGAAGACAATCTGCAACAAATGAACATGTGCAAAGCCATGCTCTGCCTCAGTGCTCATTATCTTGGCAGTGCTGCAGCCGAGCAGCAACTTCTGGAATAATAAGGAAACTGCACAAAGTAATACTAATGGTTACTTGGAGTAATTGAGTCCAGGGATCACGGTTCAAAGGCTTCGAAAACTGACAGACTGAAAGAGTAACACTTCAGTTTCTGTTTGCCAGGCTGTAGTTAGATAATTGGATACATTTGGAAGAGGATGAATGGCATTTTTTTTTTCCATAACAAGCTTGTGTTTCATGATGGAATATTTCTGGAGATGGATGAGAGTAGGTTGAATCTACCCTTAAAGCTAAATTTTCGTGGCTGAGTAAATCAGAATGGTATTAGATATTTGCAAAACTGCATGACTGAACTTCTGTGCACACTTCATGAAGCAAGAAAATGTTTGCCTCTAATCAGCAAAATCAAATTATGGCAAGAATCTTAATAGAAATGAGTGTTCCTGTGTGAAAAAGTAGGAATTGAAAACAAGAGGAAAGTCCAGCTGTGTTACCCTTTTTTGATACTCAGTTAGTTCAATTACTAAAGTAGAAAACTTTAGTCTCAAGGTTTTGCAGAACACTTTGGGGGGTGGGAAGGTAGGAAATGGGGAATAATTATTCGAGTTCCAAATACATGCTAGTTTGAAACTAGATGGGTAAATCTAGCAGCACTAGTGTTTATTGGATTCATGAGCTTGCTTTTTTCTGCAGTCTGGCAGCAGCTGTCTGCTGTGCACACCCAAAATCACTCTGCTCTGGTTATCTGGAGTGTGTGATGCTTTAGCAACCTGCAGTAGTTTTAAGAGGAGTGTTTTACTTATCTCCTTGCTTTTCTGTGCAGACTTTCACCACCCAGGAGACGATCACCAATGCAGAAACAGCCAAGGAGTGGTTCTTGCGTGCTGCTAATGATGTAAGTCTGACATATTTGGGTTCACTGACAGAATGCAACAGCTCGTTGTTGTGTGGTTTCTCCCTGGTCTGTTGGTGTGCTTTGGGGCAGAGCTGGTAACTGCCCAAACAGAAGCTCAGTAAATGCTGTGCTTAGATCATTTCAGTGCTTTGTTGTTAGTGACACTGTTTTTCCTGATCAAAGTGATAAACCGACTAATTTTTTCATTATAAATGGTTGCCATGCGTTGTTCCCCCAAATCCTGCCTGTTAAGTAGTAGAGTGCAGTGTTTGCCTTGGAGCTGGCCAATAATTTGAACTACTACAATAATCAGAACTACTGATACAAAAATCCAAGAATACGCTGTCTGTGTGGCATTACCTCTTAATTCTTGTCAAATGTTTAAAAACTAGGAATGAAGCTATGGTTGGGGTGACACACTGACGTTTCTGTGGCAGATGGCTGTGCTATGAATAGACCCCTTGTATTTGACTCATTCTCTCCTATTTCTAACTCTTAAAAGGAAAAAAAAACCAAACAGATCCCGCCTGTTCAGGTCATTAAGATGGTCCTTAACCTGTTCAGTCAGGGTAGCTGTACTTAGTTTGGAAGCTGGGCTTTGAAATTCCTCATTTCCGCATTTGAAATTCCTGTTGCAGCCAGCTCATCCTTGTTCACCAGAACACTTACTGCAAGACCAAAGTCTAAATCTGGATCCTGGGGTTTATCAGGCGTTCCAGTTGCCTTGGTTTGACCCTGGTGGGAGGGGTGGTGTGTGCACAGCCACCTCCATCTGCAGGGGTGGTGCTGGTGGTGGCTGCTCGGAGGGAGCTGCTGTGCTGCTCTCCCGAGGGACTGATGGCAGTGGGATCCTTGGGCACGCTGCCAAATCCCACAGTCAGTGTGAATAACATGATTTCAAGTTCCTAACACAAAAATAACTGTTGATAGTCAACAGCATTTTGTGTGAATGGTAGCAGATCAGCTTTATAACCAGAAATTAAAATAATTAGTATTTTAGATCTAACTACGTTTTTATCTTTATTAAGCCTTCTGCTGTGGCCAAGCATTTTGTTGCCTTGTCTACCAATGCTGTAAGTATAACGAATGCAGTTTATTTTTTCTATGTACCTTTGAGATGGCCTCCCTTTATAATCTAGTAAGGAAGCCTGTCTTTTAAGACACTTGAATACCAAATCTTAGTATTCCTCTTGAAAGAAAGCCTTTTTTCTACTGAAAGTGAAACACTTCTAAAGTATTGAACGGCATCAAGATTGGACTTTGATTATAGATATGTGCTTTCTCTGCTGGAGCTGTAATCTGAAATCAAGAGCTTTTATACCTGAAATGGCTTCTGTTATTAATTAATGAGTGTAACCTGTAATTGCTTAAGTGTGTGTAAATGCAGTTATATAAACAAATACCATTCTAAACTCCAAGTGAGGGCCAAAGTGATACAGGTAATTTGAATAATGGTTACGATGAACATAATGTACCCTGATGTGGTGTTTCATGCAAATGTATGAAGTGGAGACACCAACAGCAATTAGGAAAGCACTGTGCAGTTATTGGCAGGCTGTCAGCTACTGTGATGTGGAACTCCTTTTTTCCATTATGGTTCTGTTAACTGTAAACTGAATGTCAGTCCAACTCTGAACTCTACGGTACTTACATTCATTTTCTGATGAATGTATGCCATTGATTTTTCATAGTGAGTAGTGATAGATATCTCTGGAAATGAAGGTGATGGGTGCTATGCATTTTTAAAAATAGAGGATGTAGCTGTGGAATTATGTATTTAATAGATACCCAACTTGTGTTTGTTTGCTGGATATAAAACTTTTTTAATATTGTTGGTTTTACTTAGTGTTCTTACGTGCCTTTTTTTAAATTTTAGCCCAAAGTTAAGGACTTTGGAATTGACCCAGAGAACATGTTTGAATTTTGGGATGTAAGTAAACGTCTAATATTATGTGGTAGATGTTAACTGCTAGATGTTAACTTCCTGAAGCAATTTAAGGAGATTTTAACTAGATGTCTGGAAACTGCCAAAGCATCTAAATTATAGTAGTTGTATTCAGTGCACTGAAACAGCTGAAAACTCTTAACTGAAGGCAAGTTTGGAACATGTCAGGCAAGCAAAACTGTTGGCCATGGCATTAAAATCCTACAGTAAAAGGTCTGAAGAGGAGCCTTCTGTATTCTTAGCTGTCCATCAGCTGTGGAGTAACAGGAGATGCAAGTCTTGGCTTATTTCTCTGTGCAAGTCGTTATTATAAGCTGTGACATTTGCCTGTCGGTGTCTGCAGTGTTATAACCCAGGCCTGGAAAGGTCAGACATCAAGAAATGGGAGTCTAATTTGATAGTTTGTAGCAGATGCATATTTTAAGTATACTGCCCTTAGTCTTGGTCCTTAGTTAGAAACAAGTTTGTTTGCCTCATTGACTAATTGCCTGACAAACTAGGTTTTAAAGGTACTGTTTAGAAATTACTAGAATGCTACCTTTCCCCAGATAAGGTCAGAAGCTTGCTAAGCAGGCCTTGCCTGTAGAGGGGTGAGATTATGAAAGCAGTTAATATAAGCTGCAAACTTAAGATTTGGAAGTGAACTGGAATCAAGGGATCTGGTTCAACAGATGTTACATAAATTGGGCAAGTAGAGTAACTCCAGACTTTCAAAAAAAAGTATACTAAAGGATTCACTGTGGGGCTGCTGTAAGGTGCAGGTTCCCTTGACTATACTATATAATATGTAGTGAACTATAACCAGAAAGAATATTAATTTTGCTGAAAATAGTCAAACACATGCTGCTGTTTTCTAATAGTTTGAATGTAAAAGCTTTGCACTTCTCCATCTAAAGCAATCTCTTGTTTGCAGTGGGTTGGTGGCCGCTACTCTCTGTGGTCTGCCATTGGTCTCTCCATTGCCCTGCATATTGGTAGGTATTCCTGGGAGGTCACTGTGCCAAGGATTGGACTGTTTGCTTCAGGAATGTAATTATGGAATGCTTCAACAGTACTGGATGGTGGATCAGATTTTGGGGCGAATATGATTTGCCCAGCCTGCTCTGAGTAGTTCTGTTTGTGCTCAAAAGTCTGTAATGCAGTGGAAATGTCAATATTCTGCTACTGCAGATGCATTTTTGGAAATTGCCCATGTTTGGCTACAAATAGTCAAGTTGCATCTCTTTAGTCATTTGCGTAGCGAAAAGTGGCTGACTTATGTGAAGTCCTGTCAGTGTTGAAAATCAGCCCTTGCAACTGACATTCCTAACCTTGGAGCAGGGTATTTAGTACCTGGGAGTATACACACACTAATCATCAAAATCCTATGTCTCCAGTTGTGCATGTGAACTCTGTTTAGCATTGTTAATTATCTTCTCCTCCCGTTAATTCCTTTTGTTCCCAGTACTTGTTTGTTCTGGCTATAGAGCCTGATTACGTTTGTTCCTTCATCACTGCTTTCAGATGATTAAAATGTGAAGCTATAATGTCATTTATTTCTCTAAACAAAGGCTAGAATTCCCTTAGACTGGGGTAAGAAGAATAACATTGGGTTTGGTGTTTCTGGAATTATATGAATAGGAGTTGTCATGTGTAGAAAAAACTACAATAAAAGCAAAATAAACAAGTTAGGCACTTAGTGTTTTGCCTGCAATAACTGTTTTGAAAACTATTCACTGTTGCTGTCAGACAGATTTGGTGCTGACTGCTGACATGCCAGTCTATCTGCTCTCTTCCTCCTAGATCCTTTATCTCCCACAGCTGCCTCCTGACCATGGGTAGAGCTGCTGCTTTGATTGCCAAACACTTCACCTCCTAATTTCTACATAAGAATCAGGATTTGTCCTCTGACCAGCACAGAAATCCTTGCTGTACCAGCCCTGCCCTGTTTTCTTGGGGGATGTCCCCCCTACTGGGGCCGTAAAGTGACTGAATGTTCAAACTTGCTGAAAACTATGTAGTCTTAAAGCAGGCCCTGCATTAAATGCCTCTGTTTTCCTTCTAGTTGTTCATTCTGTCTGAAAGGGAATTTTAGGCAAAGGTTTTTTGAAATGTTTCATGAAGTTGGACTTGCTTCAAAGTCCAGGCTTAAAGCATAAGTAAATGCCTGGGATACAAACTTCAGGGGAAGTCAAAGTGCAGCTTTAACTTGGTTAGTAGTGGGGAGTCTTGCTTCATAAAAAGAATCAAAACTGTTTTACAATTGTCTCTACAAGTAAAATCAAGTTTGAGTTGTAATAGTAAATACAAACTGACCTTTTTTCTATTGTTAGGTTTTGACAACTTTGAGAGTCTGCTTGCAGGAGCCCACTGGATGGTGAGTGTGGAATGCCTGTTTCAGATTTGTTTCTCTTTAAGAGTTACTAGTAAAGTAACTGAAGGTAGGTTGGTTTTTAAAGTTCAGCTCCCCAGGTCCTCTCAATGCTCCTAAAAGAGCAGTGCTTGGGAAGCTCTCCCTGAATCAAAGCAATAAAAACCATGTAAGAGCTGGGAGGGGCAGCAGTTGCTTTATCAGAACTGTTAATTTCCCTTTGTGTTACGTAGGATAATCACTTCCACACTGCCCCCCTGGAGAAGAACGTGCCTGTTCTCTTGGCCATGCTGGGGGTGTGGTACATCAACTGCTACGGCTGTGAGACCCACGCCCTGCTGCCCTACGACCAGTACATGCACCGCTTTGCTGCCTACTTCCAGCAGGTAGGGCCGTGTTCCCAGAGGGGAATCGGGTCCTGGCTCTGGACCTGAATGCATGTGTTGGTTAAAACTGCAGTCACTTAAATTCTTGTAATCAATGGCCTAAAGGGACCGCTGCCAAGATTGATATCAGCTCCATTAATTTAAAGATCTTTTCCTCCTACCTCCATTATCTTGATGTCCAGAAATGAAGCAGCTGTATCCCTGATCCTTAGAAAACTTTCATAAACAAGCAGTGTTCATTATAATTGATGTATGTATGGGAACTTTTATTGATAGTGAGTGATACCACCCTTTCCTCTTTTAGGGTGATATGGAGTCTAATGGCAAGTACATCACCAAGAAGGGCTCTCGTGTGGACTACGGCACCGGCCCTATTGTGTGGGGAGAGCCTGGCACCAATGGGCAGCATGCTTTTTACCAGCTCATCCACCAAGGTAAACTGAAACCAGTCAATACCTCCTGCTGGAATTAAATCTGAATGGCTACAAAGCTGCAGCAGTCTGCAGAGTTGACACTGGTTTGGGGGTTGGACTCTTGCCTAACCTAGCATTGCATTGTTATGGGGCTCTTAATTAGTGGCTTTTGAAGGCTGCAAGATGTACGTCTTAACTACAATAAGGAGGGTCAAATGAAGCTGAAACTACTGAGCTGTATTGTTACTTTCTCTTGCTGTTACTAGTAAAAAAGATCTTCTATAAAGCTTTTAAAAGTGAGTGAGTCTGCCAGTAACTCTGAAAATGGGGGGTGAGAATTGAAGATTTTCTAAGACTTTCCTGTTGCAGGGTTATTAACCTGGCTTTCCTTACAGGAACTCGCATGATTCCCTGTGACTTTCTCATCCCAGTCCAGACCCAGCACCCCATCAGAAATGGCTTGCATCACAAGGTAATAAGTTCTTTGTCAGGCACCCATGTTTCTTAGACTGAAGGCATTGAAGCTTATTTGGTATCACTGTGTGCAGTATTTCTGAATGTCCCTTTGAAACTATATATAGACTGTGTCAACATTCGCAATAAATTTGAAAATACTTAAATTATTTTTTGTCAAGTAATACCAGGTACAGGTGAAAGTTTGAGTATGACTTGGCAAAAGAAGGGGAGAAAATGTTTTACTGGACTGTAAACACAGTAAGAGTTTGTCTTCAGTGTAACCACACATGAATTTGCAGGCTAAGATTAGACAACGAATAGGAAACTAAAAACTTTTACTGCCTTGGTAGGGATTGGCACATGAGATGCCATGGGGATTTTACTGTATAGAGATGTGTAAGTGCATCTTGGTTGGTTACCTGTGACTAATCCTTGCACCTGGGTTTCCATGCATATGGTGCAGCATGGGATAAAAGCATAGCCTACCCTGGGGTGTGAAAGGGCTGTATGAGGCCCTGGCTCCTCTGTTCTCATTGGGAGACTTGCTGCCAGTTTTTTGGCAGCAGCCGAATTCTCAAAACTGTCCTGGTTGTCTTTGGATGCAGGCATTTTAAAACAGTAATTAAGTCTCCTGGCACTCTAAAGTAAAAAGCAAAAGCAGGCATTATGCAGCTAAAACTGCTGCCTGTTTTACTGCTACAGTGTTAAAAACAAGAGTTGTAAGTCAAGACTGGGTATGGATTTGGGCAGCAGGTACCACTTTTCCAGCTAAGGGAATGGAAACCTGAGTTGTGTGTATTTTTCTACCTGCTAGATCCTTCTGGCCAACTTCCTTGCTCAGACTGAGGCCTTGATGAAGGGCAAGACTGCCGATGAGGCCCGGAAGGAGCTGCAGGCGGCTGGGCTGAGTGGAGAGGCTCTGGAGAAGCTCCTTCCCCACAAGGTACCTGGGCCTGGCCCGTGGGCTTTCTGTGCCGGGGCACTGAGGGCACTGCTGTGGCACCTTGGCAGGGCACTCAGGGCAGGCTGCAGGCAGCACTTGGGCTAAAGCTCCCTGCTCTGGAGCCGTTTGAGGCATTTCAGGAAGGATGAGCTATGTCAGCACTGCTCCTGGGATAGTGACTTGTTTTATTTCTTGTAGCCCACAGCAGCCAGCAGCAGTGCGTGGAGAGAAGTTTGCCACTGTGTCTGTAATAAAATAATGGGAGTGATAAGATTTTATGGTTGAAGGTGTGTTGGCCTTTAGAGCTTTCAGGACTTCACGTTTACTGCTAGTGCAAATAGTCCAGTGGACTGTGAGAAAAATATAAACAAGTTTCCGTGAAAGTTTTACAACATACTGGATGACAACATAACTCTTGTTTTGAAAGGTCTTTGAGGGAAATCGACCAACCAATTCCATCGTGTTTACAAAACTCAACCCATTCACTCTGGGAGCTATCATTGGTAAGTAAATAGATCTCTCATCTGTAAATGTTAATATTAAGACTTTCTGATCAAGTTTACTGATAAATCTCTTTCTGCTTATAGCCATGTATGAGCATAAGATATTTGTTCAAGGAATCATCTGGGATATTAACAGTTATGACCAGTGGGGGTAAGTTTCCTTGTTCTGTTTCTTGTATTTATTGACTGATAGTGCTTAATCTGTCCTGATTTAGAGAAAAGACAACAAAAAAAATTGTTGGAGCAAATTATTATAAATAGTTTTAAATGAAAACAGGTTTTCTGGGGATAACTCACTGTGCATCCTTATTCAGTCATGCATGATGACTTTGTAGATACAATTTTAGCTAAGGACCTCTGTTTAGTTGGATTTAGAGGGATACTATGATAGTATATGCTCTGAAAATTAGAAAGGAAAAATATTTTCCCTTACAGAAGGTGAAAAAAAAATTATTTCACCTCGAGAAACATTTAGTAGGCAGTTTGAATGGCATCTGTTAAGCCAAAGACTGACCACCTCTGAATTTTCCTGTACTGGAGAGACAAGAACACTCCTGGCACAGGTCTGCATCTGTGACTGAGGGTCATGGTGGAGCTCCATGTGCACAACAGCAGCTTTGAGTAGTTTGTCACTTAAAAATGGAAGATTTAATCAGGAGCCAATCAGATTCTTCTTAATCTGTAGTAATGTTAACTGTACAACATACTGTGGGAAGGCTTAGGTAGAGGGATTAGGAAATAAATAAGATTTTTCAGGTGCAGCCTGCCTATGCTGTGAGGGCTTATTTTGAAGAGCACACTTGCTCTGTAGGGTATCAGTTTACACGAAGCTGTCATCTTAAAGGCTGAGGGATAGTCTTCATGTGTGTGTTCTTAGAGCCGTGCTCTTTAACTAAAATATTGTAGTAGAACCTGAGAAGGAAGGACTGTCTAGTACAAGCTGTACTGCTAATAAGCTCTGAAATCAGGAGTGGGATAGGTGTAAGTACAACTTACACTGCCACACGTGAAAATCTAGAACAGCATCCAAAACTATGGAACGTGGGGACACTGCAGGGCCAGCCTAGTTACTTGCAGCTGGAATATCCCAGGTTCTTACCCTGTGAGGCTGGAACTCCTGGATAGCCCACTGTAGTGCTGGGGATGCTTCCAGGCCTGATACTTGGCTGCTGTTTATTGTCTTGGTGCCACAAATGGGTGTTCTGAGCAGTGTCATCTTTAGCAGTGAGCTGAATGCCTTCTGCACAGGCGCAGGCTGCGTTAGCACAAGTGAATACTGAGGGGAAAAGACTGCTTACCTTTTAAAACAAGACTTTCTCTTTAGACCTCCTGTAATTTGAGCTGTCTGCTCAGCTAAGCAGCTGTGAGAACTCCAGTTGTTTATGAATGGCACTGAGTTGAATACTTTATCAGTAATTTGTGAGGGGAAAAGCATTGCAGTGTTCACTGGAAAGTTACTGGCATCTATTTTTAATGTCAATGGCTCATAGTAAATAAGTTGTTAGCACTAATGTTGCTTTTTTCTTCTCCTGCTTTCATAAATGCAGAGTTGAGCTTGGAAAACAACTTGCCAAGAAAATTGAGCCTGAACTGGAGTCAGATGCTCCAGTGACATCTCACGACAGCTCAACAAATGGGCTCATCAATTTCATCAAAAAACACAGAGCCTGAAAGGAAACACTTGGAGGACATCGACAATCTCACCACCGAATACCCAAATCTGTTGTAGTTGTGCTTTTTTAGCCACTTCTAACAAAAATAGCACTTTACAGATGTAGCTTCTTCACTTGTTGCAGTTAATCTTGTTGCGTCAAGTGTTCCAAATGAAAACTAGTTTTGTGAAACCCCGAGATTGTATAGTTGCTTTCTATTTTTGTGGCTGTTAATCTGTAAAGTGCAGTTGGTATATTCCTCAATTCTTGCCCCTCATCTTCCTTAAAGATGATAACCTACTGATATTAGAAAATAAAAGGTATGATGGATGAGTAAAACTTCACTCTCACATCCTTGAAGTGCAGCCCTGAAAACATTTGCCTCACTCACTGTGTAAGGTCCTCTGAAGCCAAGTAAAGTAACATGTCTTTTTGGACTGGTTCTGCTGTAAGCTGGAAACTAGAATGTGTTCCAAGAATCAAATCTACAGCTGTAGGTTGTTCAGATTACATCATTTCATGCATTTGAGCAAGTACAGATTTTTTTTTTTCCCTAGTGATGCTGTGAAAATGAAAGTTTACTGATGTTTGGTAAAAGCTTTCATGTTTTGTCTGTAAGCTATGTGGACAGCTATGCAAAAAAGGAAGAAAATTCCTGGAAAGACAGTGATAGCAGTTTTCCAGAGTTTGTGAAGCAAATGCTTGGGATTGCTTGCAGAAGAAATGTTGTATTTTTGGTATCCTAGAGGGGCAATTTCACATTCTTAATTCAGCATCACTGTCCAACAACAAAAAATAGAGAAACCTGTTTGTCAACAAGTTGTTTATCCTCTTTTTGTCCTTTACTACTGTTAAGCCCTCTTTGCTAGCGGACTGGCATGCTCTGGCTGTTGTTCTGTAACACCTTTAATAAAGGTAAGACACAAGCATTGAAAGGAAACTGTGGTTCTCATGCCCCCCACCCACCCTTTGTGACTGCAGGGCTGGTACCTCTTCTTGCCCATCTTTGCTGTGTGGCTTTGCTGGCCCATCTCATGGGGAGTCGCACTAACATCCTGCTCAGCTCCATCAAGCACTTTCTCTACCTAAAATATGATCCTGAAGAGAGGACCCGCTAGAGGGAAGCATCCTGTTTTCGGAGGAGGCTTTAAACCTCTCCTGCCCCCGTGCACACCTGCCCGCTCTGTCTGCAGAGGGGTGTGAGGGGTGTGTGTCCCTGCAGGGTGCCTGCGCTGGGAGCCTGCCTGAGGGGAGCCTTCCCCCGTCCCCTGAGGGGAGCCTGCCTGAGGGGAGCCTTCCCCCCGTCCCCTGAGGGGAGCCTGCCTGAGGGGAGCCTTCCCCACTCCCCCGAGGGCAGCCTGCCTGAGGGGAGCCTTCTCTTCCTTCCCGCCCTCGCTGAGGGAGCCTTTCCTGAGGGCTGAGGGAGTGCTCCCTGAGGCAGCCTTCGATCCCAGCCTCCCTGAGGGGGCCTTCCCGCCCACGCCGAGAGAGCCCTTCCTTCCCTCCTTGAGTTGGGGGAGCCTTTCCTGAGGGAACCCGCCCTTCCCCTCCCCTTCCCTCCCCCTTCCCCTCCGGCCATGGCCGCGCGCGGGCCGCCCCCTGCCGGCGGCGGGCGGGCCCGTCCCCTCAGAGCCCCCCTGGCCGTGTCCCTGTCCCCGCCGTGTCCCCACAGCGCCAGAGCTATGGCCTCACGCAAAGGGCCGCTCGGAGCCGCAGTCAGACGGTGGGGAAAAGCAGTAAAGAGGTTTAAAAAGGCCGTGTCTGGTGAGGAGGGCAGGCCCGGGGAGGCCGCGTGCCCACGGAGCGTGGGGAAGGTGGGCCGGGGTGGGAGCCCCGCTGTCGGTGCTGGGGACGGGGACAGTGTCGGTGCCACCGCAAACCAGCGGGACAGGGCCAGGGGGACAGCGCCCTGCCCCTGTGAGAAGTGCTCACAGTTACCGATGAAACTCAGAAGGGGACAAAGTCATCGAAGCAAAACTAACAAATTCAGCTGAATTGGTGTGTCCCCTCTGGCCCAGCAGACAGACCCAGACCAGTAAGAACCAGAGGTTTTTATACCCTATCCCGGCTGGGGGGTCCCTGCTCCCGTTCCCACTGGGAGCTCCCAGCCTGCCCCAATCCGCCTCCCTGCCCGAGACCCCCACCCCCAAAAAGGCACGAAAAACAGGTTTGAACTATCCCAAGTCCCAGCTGCCACAAACTCAGCTATCCCCTCCTCCCCCTCTCCTCTTTACCCATGCAACTGGCTTCAGCAAAACCCCAACTCTCTTTCGAACACCCCCTTGCAGCAGGACAAGAGGCATTGGCCTCCAGTTATCCCTGGGGGCATTTAGATTGGAAATTAGGAAAAATTTCCTCACCAAAAGGATTATTAAGTATTGCAATAGGCTGCCCAGGGCAGTGATGGAATCACCATCCCTGGAAGTGTTCAAAACATGGGTAGATTCACTCCAGTTTAAATCCTTCTGTTTAACACCAAGCCAGTCACTTCCTGCAAGAATGAAACTGATTTCTTCATGAGCTGTGCTCTGGCAGCAAGAGTCCCACCCAGTCAGTTCCAGCTGGGAGACTAATGGGCATGGCTGAACTCTCCAGTGGCACTGTCGTATTACAGGAGAGAATGAAAGGTAATCATGTGCCTGGAGTAAGCAGAAACCTGTCAGACCCATAAAGTGGCACACAATCCCTAATCCTACAATCCCTAATCCTCAGCCCAGTGCATTTGCTGCAAGACACATTCCTCTTGAAGGCCTCTGGGGAGATACTGTGTGGAGTCAGTGTAAATCAGCTTCAGTCAGTGTAAGTAAAGTTGATGATATATGTATGAAAAATACAATCTTTACACTTGCAGTCCTAATTTGACTATGTAGCCATAATAGCTTGTCGGCATAAAAATTAACCTATGAATGTATTTTAAGAGTTCTTGAGAAGATGATTACTGTATTCAAGGAAAAATTCTAATATTTTTAAAGAAAATTATGCTAAATTCATATTGTATTCCCACTGGACATGTACTTGATATAGACTGTGTGGGTTTGAATTTAAAGGAGGAATATGTTTGCATAGTAATTGATGCAAAAAAAGCATCTCCAAGAGCTCTGACTGTAGTGAAGACATCTTCCAGTCCTTTTGTTTAAAGAGAATTTGGCAGGATTAATCAATAGGTGATCTGCCCTGGCCCAATTCACAGTGATCTGATCTGCTGGGGCTGTTCTAATTTCCAAACTAGCCTGCACTACATGCAGAGTTCTGCAGGCTCAGTAATGGTAATGGTGTGACTTAGGCCACTTGAAGGAGGATAAAAAATAAAACTTCCCAAGCTACATCAAGAGCTTCTGTTGAACCTGTTGCTGTTCTGGAGGAACAAAAAGCCCTTACAGATCTGCAGTGCTAGTGCTGAAGTGGACAGGGCATGAATCTGTATAGATCAGTCAAATAAAAAGAAGAAAGCTTTGCCTCATTCATTCTTTTATCTTTACCTTTCCTCAGGTGAAACGTTTCTGTTAAGATGTTCTTGAAAATATTCTGCTTTGACAATTCCTGCTGTTACGTTTGTTAAAAAGAATCAGGTTTTGGAGAGTTAGGTAGATGATGATCTACAATAGAGTAGTCAAGTTGAGAGCATTAGAGTTTTGCATAAATCTGGTTTTGAGAAGTGTCAGTAGGACATTGACAGGGTGTGCATCTTGTCAGCTCCAGTGTAGGTAAAAGCGAACCGGCTCACAGGCAATGTTAATGACAGTATTTTAGGGACTACAGGCTGTGGCAAACAGAAGGCAGTTTGGCTTCCAGAGAGAAGGGTTAAGCAATTTGGATTAATGAAAATCCAGCAGAGAAGAGCATGTTTGTGGCTGCTGTCTCAGTCAAACTTTAATGCTAGGAACTGCATTGCTCTGCCGTCTCTGAGAGAGGCTTTTCAAGTTTTTGTTAATTCTGTGGTACATGAGATTGTCAAAATAGGTCAGTTAAAAATTAGTCCTAAACCTAAATGTTTCCAGAGGGCTGATAATGTCCAGATAATTTTTTATTGTCTCCTTAATTTTTCCTTTGTGTTCCTTCTCACAGTTTTTTAACAGAAAAAAAACCTATGAAATCCCAACGTTCTTTTAAAACAACTCTTCCCAAACCCACTGGATGTACTTGAAATTTCAAAAAAGTATACTCTCAAAAGTATTAGTAGTCAGGCTGTCATAGTCACTGGATTATACTTGATGGTGGTTTTACAAGTAGGCACACTTTCAGGATTTCTCTAAACTATTTTTAGAGATTTATGCAGCATTTTCTCCAAGGAAATACTTTGAGCCCAGATGTGTGGACCAGTGAGTGCCATGTGGAGAAGGCCCTCGGTGTGGCTATCCATGCAGTCCCCACTGAGAGGGGCCATCCCAGGCTGTGAGGAATGAGAGGAGCTGGGGAGTGGCTGATCCTTGTGGAGCCTGGAAGCAGGCAGGATTCAGCTGAGGTCAGAGCTGGATGTGAAGAAACTGGCCTGAGACCATGCATCTGGAACACTCTCAAGTATGTGGCAGTTCCTAGAAAGGCTGAGCTCTGCCTTTCATCAGCAGCAACAGCCACAAGAGACGGGATCTGCCTGAAAGATCCCTCACACAGGATAAAAGCAGAGCATGTTGTTGGAGAGATTTTGAGTGCTAGTGAACTGTAAAAAATAAAGAAATCTTGAGTAGCAATTCCAGTAGTTTTTTGTTGAATATTCCTGTGTGGGTTTGGACTAATTAAAAATATCATTTGTGTCTTTGTAAGTTAGTAAAGTGGGTAACCAATGAACTTAACAAGTTCTGATCTTGAGTGTGACTTCTCATAAATATTTCAATTTACAGTTGGTTTAATTCTTAAATTTATTTGGGAACTCCTGGGTTAACAGAAGGGCCTGGCTGTGCTAGCAGAGCTGCTCACGTCAGAACTTTTCCTCCAGGATTTTGAAGACATGCATCTATATCCATACCATTTTTGTCAGCTATCCTGACAACTGTGCAGTTTTGATTTTTTGCTCTTGATGCTCTATCTAATAGGTCTTTTTAATGTTTGCTTTGTTTTCCAAAACCCATTGTAGATGACAACACAGCCAACAAAAGAGCAGTTGGCATAGCTTTGTGTCTGGATAGTCTGTGCTTTAGCTGCAGTTTTCTGGGCTGCTTAAGGAAATCAGTGTTAAAAGAGACAGTACAGAGCAGGAGGACAGGACAAGAGGGGCCAACGCTTTGCCCCCTTGCAGCACGACAAGAGGTAATGGCCTCCAGTTATGCCAGGGGACATTTAGATTGGAAATTAGGAAAAATTTCCTCACCAAAAGGATTATCAAGTATTGCAATAGGCTGCCCCGGGCAGTGATGGAATCACCATCCCTGGAAGTGTTCAAAAAATGGGTAGATTGTGGTGCTTAGGGACATGGTTTGGTGGTGGATCTGGCAGCGTCAGGTTAATGGTTGGACTTGATGATCTTAGAGGTCTTTTCCAACCTTAATGATTCTCAGATCATGTAGAGCCTCACTGGAGTTCTCCACAAATATGTATGTGCTGGTTTTCAACACAGCCTTTTAACATGAATGACATAATTTTGAGTTGGATGAGTCATAATGATCTATTGCCTGAGTCATGATCAATTATTGGGTTATATACCTGCTACCTGTGATCAGTCACAGTAGATTTTAGGATGACGAAGAGGTGAAAGAAAATGAGTGCAGGGACTTCATCCACTCTAGTCTTAGAACTACAAGCCTGGTATAAGGACACTGGCCAAGGTCTGTGTGTGCCATCTTGGGTCAAATCCTGTTTAGTTGTATTTCCCCTGGACTGAGACTTTACTGACAAGACTTATTGTCTTAAAATTCATAAGTAGGATTTCATGGACCAGCAAAAATGTCTCACTGACTTCAGTAGATGTTGGTCTGTGCCTTGAATCATTAACTGCAGTCATGAGGGGGTTCAGGTGGCCTGGATTACGTGGTGAAGATATTTTGGACTATTTCAACTTGGTTACAGCTCTACCTCCCCATGGAGTAAGAGTTAAAAACAAGACTCTGCACTAAGAGGTATGTGCATATGCAAGAGCTTACAGTGTCACCTATGGAGTCTTTCCAACCTGGTCTCATAACTGTTTTCAGAGGTGAGCAGTATTCAATAATAACACCAATTTTGTGTGAAATGTCTACCTTTGGAGCTAAATTAAAGTTGTAGGAGAGGAATGGTGCTAACTACTGAATGCAGAGGAGATCCTAGAGTAGTGCTCTTCCTTGCTAAAAACATTTTGCCTTTGGATCAGTTTAAGCTGGAACAAAATTAATGTGGTGGTGTCCTTGAAATTGATGATGTTTTTAAGAAAAAGCATATAGAGATATTTAAAATAGACAATATGGGTTTTACATATATAAAAATACATTAAACATGTTTTGCCCTTTAAAGCTTCAGAGAGCTTCCTTGTGGGAGATACTGACATTCCCTTCATATTGGGTGGATTTACCACAAGGAAAGCTTGAGGAAACTTAAAAGTGTCCGGTTTTATTTAAAACCTTGGTGGTCTTTAACGGCTGCCCCACAGTTCCAGCCTGGTACAAACTTAAACAGAGCTCTTTGTTGCTCTTGAATGTGACATAATCCTTTCATCTGGCGTGCTGAATGAAGTATGCACATGGCTTTTTTGCTACCCCTGCTGGGCTGCCTTGTTACACCTTCAGAGCAAACCACCCCCAGTAAAAAAGCTTGGGCTCTGTCATCCACCCTAATGCCAATAAACAACAGATAACTATGGCATCTTTTGGCTTTAAAATGCTGCCCCTCATTAAACTTGTGTGTTGAGGAAGGAAACGGCTCCCCACATCATTGTTTCTTGCAGATACAGAGTACATTTTTTTGTTGTTTGCATGTTTGCTAATTTGAAGCTCTTTGAAGAATCCTACAGGGAGATCAAAGACAAAAGATTAGAACGTTTTTAATAAAGTGAAGAAGGATCAGGTTAGATCAAAGGGACAAGCTGACAGGAAATAAGTAGGTGCCGTTGTTGGCTGACACTTGCATGCTGTAGGGTGATTTCTGTGTTAATGTGAGGTCAGAAGGAGGATTGCTTTACATCTTATTGTCTCCAGACTTTGCTGACTGGGTGTGTCTTTGTACTTTGCTTTAATCTCAAAAATTAAAACCCATAAAGTCACAGTTTGGCTCAGCCACATGATTTTTTTAGTTATTTAACTTTGATTTTGAAATAAAAATAAAATTTGGAACACACCAGCAGGGTATGGAGGTAATTAATTGGCCTGCAAGGGGATTCAGCTACAAGAATATTTGTTATCAGAGGCACTGGGCCTCAGTCACCACCAGTGTCATTTCACTGACTTTAAGGGAATTAAGTCTTACCCCACTGTCTTAAGAGGAAATCTGCTTTCTTTATATATACCAAAGCCTTGCGTGCTCACAGGCTGTACTGGTGGAGTTAAATCAGTACAGTGAAATTAATATATCCCCTCCAGTTTATTATGCAGTTTTATTACTACAGAGCTGCTAATTGGGTAGAGTCCATTGCTCTGAGAGATTAAAGTGACAGCACTAACTGGGACAGGCTCACTGGCCTCCTCACAATCCTCAGTGTGCAGGTCGTAGTGGATGCATGGTGGGCTTTGGCAGCCTGATATATGTATATCAGGAGTAAGGGGGCTTAGAAAATACCCCTTTCTTCTAATAACAAATCACCCTTTGCCTGATGATGTAGGTAGAAGCTAATTTGAGGGCAGTCACAGAAAACCAAGTGGATTTTTTTACCATATGATACTGGGTGATTTCGTAGCTGCACAAAGCTTGATCTCCCCTCATGTCTTCACAGGTGAAGAAAACAAACAAACAAGAGGTTTGTGTGTCTTTGTGTCCATTATCAGGAAACCTGCTGTGCCTGAAAGGATGTTTTCAGGGAAAGGTTGCAGGACTGGGCCTTGTTCTGTTCCCCAAACACAAGTGCTGGTAGCATGGGCTCCACTCAGGACACTGCAGTTCCTCCTGCAGCACTGAGGGTCCTGCTGCCCTCGTGCAGAACAGCACAGTGATGGTTTGGTACCTCACTGGACACGGTGCAAGAAATAACTGGCTTTTGATCCAGTCATGGTAAATCAAATTAGCAGGTTTTGGTATGGCCTTAACAGAAAGAGCTGTGCTGAGCCTGCTGAGCTTGTTTTCTGTCTGAATGCTATACAGGTAATACTACAATACAGGTAATAATCATACTTCATTAGAGAAATGTATTTTTATTGTATTTTGATATCTCTGTCTTGCAGTCAGTTATGTAAATGAGCCATCATTCTACAAAATGCCAGGAAAGTATTCTGTAAAATAAAGCTACCTAACTGTGTTGGGGCAGAGTAAAACAAATGGGAAGAGATGTTTGTTCACAAGCTGAGGAAAGTTTTGGAACACATGATGACCCTGGGGGTGCAGTGCTGTTGAGCCAACAGCTGAGAGTGACATATGGGAAGAAGATAACCTGGTTTGCTTTTGAACATTGTCTCATTTTTTGTAGTTGATCATATTCCACAGAGTCTACTGTGCTGCCAGGCTGTTAGTGTTTGTGATTGGTAGGCTCCAATTAAAATTGCTTTTAAGTCAGAAATATGCAGCATGCAGACAGAAAAAAGACAAGGCTTCTCAAATACTCCAAGTGCTTCTGTGTGGCCATTGAAATAGCCATGTCCTAGAGCCATCTACCTCTGTAACCACTTAATCCCTGTCAAGTCCCTTGCTAGACTTGGCTGCAGTGGGAAATATGCCCTGATACACTTCTCTAAGCTTTTGGATTTAGAAGTGGCAGGTCATTCTTTTTGAAATTTATCTGTCCCTTAAAACACTGGATTTTTGCCTAAATTTTAGGCATTGCATGGAGCTGTTCTTCTGAATAAATACAGTCATTGGAAAGAGACCGATTGCAAAAAGGAGCAGTGATTAGGTAGCAGAAAGCTAGGAATCTTGGGGAGCTCAACAGTGGACAGAAATGTCTAAATCCTGCTGAAGTTGGGATACTAATGAGTCCAGCTGGACAGAGGCTCCTGGGTTATAGAAGTGCAGGGAGAAGTAGGCCATGTCCAAAACAGGAAAATCTGGAGTTGTAAATAGATTTAGTTAAATTTGTGTAATCTTGTAATATATACAACACCATAAACCTACAGGCATTGCAGGAGACTGATAGGACTGGAATGTAGCACAAATTCAAGGTACTCAAAGCAGTCAAACAGTATGAAAGGAAATGGAAGAAAAAGAAGATCCTTTAATGGACTTTGCAGAATGAAGATTAACAATTCAGGGAGAGGTGCAAAGGGGGGAATGAGGATGTTGACGAAGTGGTATAGTAACAGAAAATTCAGTGATGAAATGCAGAATTCCCTGAGGGAATCATAAATCAGCTTTAGTCTACAAGGTATGTTGGTTCCTAAATCAGCTGGAGTCTGGTACCTAAATAGCTTTGCAGTCTAGTCCCAGATGCTTTACTTTGGACTTTCCCCTTTAGGTTTCATGTGGTTTTAAATTTAACAGGGCACTTGTTCCCTTTGAACCAAAGCATGTTAATAGTGTCCTTAATATATATATAAAATGAAGAGTCTTGAAGGACAGCTTGGGGTTTTTCAGAGTTCAGAAATGTTAAGTGTTTTAATATAAAGTAGAAAGCATTAAGAAAAGGTTGAAAAATGACAGGGAACATCAAGCTGAGACTGAATAACTTTGGAGATGTGATTTATCCTGTGCTTGAATCTTTAATGGGTCTTTTTGTGGTTCCTTAGATGTGGGGCTGCAGCGGCAGGGTACTTAGAGCAAATAAATATGATCCAAACACAGACAGAGCAGTTTATTTGTTGATTAATACGTAGGTTATGCCGTGTGGATGAGGATGGCAGGAGCACAGCCCGTGTCCACTAGGGGGTAATGCTGGGTGCCAAATGGGCTCCCTCTGCTCCCTGGGGCCTGGGAAGGGAATT
>JAWWTY010000019.1:1672853-1690116 GCA_035222235.1 Margarornis squamiger | reverse complement strand
TCTACGGGGTTTTCAAGGAAAGCAGAATTGGGTAAAGGTGCCGCTGGTGGCAGTGCACCAAAGCCTCGTATAGATGTGCCTTATCCAGTGGTACGTGTCTGTCATGTCTCTGTGTAAGTTTTGGGATGGTTTCTGAAGCTGTTGAGTATTAACTCTACAACAGCCACATTCAGCACCTGCTATCTCTAGTTATTTTAAAAATCTTCATCATAACAAATTATAGTTTTTGGTCCCAATGATACACAGAACTGAAGGAACGGCTGGGTGACAAAGTGCTGTCATGGGCATCAGTGTGAAGGTAAATCTGTCACTTGAGGTGGTTTGTGGGGCAGAAAGCTGAGAGGCATTTAAAATTAACTCACTACAGCAACCTGTACGCTTCCGTTTAACAGTAGATCCTGGTGTCCTGCACTGAAACAGTGTCGGGTTAGAAATTAACCCAGAAGCGGGAATTTGGGGGAGGAAGAATGTGATTATTTGATCTAGAATTTGGAGGAAACAATTTAAGAAAAATTTCAGTGCATCTCCTGACTGTAAAAATCAGTTACATTTCTATTCTTTTTCAAGAAGACATTGCTTCCAGGAGCAAAATGTTTCGTGGATCAAACACGGGGTCTTTCAGGACTTTACCTGAGTAGCATTACTCCTTCCTGCAAAGTCTAGGAATGCCCACTAGAAAATTCCTGCTCAAACACAGGGCAGTTTCCTCTTATTTTCATTGGGCACTCCGTGAAACACGCTCATATGTAGCAGAATAATAGATGCAGCAGGTTCTGCCACAGTTCACTGGGAAGGTCTGTCCCTGGAGAGGTTGCAACCCCAACTTACACTGGGGTAGAAAATAAAAATTCTAGGATTGTTTTTACAGAATTTCAGAAAATTCTGAAAAATGCGTTTGGGAATATCACCCTGAAAAGAGTCTAATTTTGAACTCGGAATTAATATTTAAAAATGCAAAAGAAAATGTAGCTTTCAACTCACAATTATTAAAGTCCAGTGTCGCATTCTGTGTCATCTGGTGCACGCTTTGCTCAGGGAGTTCTCCACGTTAATCTGTAGCTTTCATTTGAGATGGGCAGAGGATGAGAGTGGAGAGACGTGAGTGTCGTAGTTCCAAACATTTGTCATGCACACAGTAAGGTTATGAGAAGCCCAGAGGGGCTGGCACACTTCGAGTTGATGAGCAGAGTTGCAAGCTAGAGGTGAGGATACCCACTATGTCGTTGCATTTCGGGGGAATTGGCTGGATTGTATTTCCCCCCCAGTCTGAGCTCAGTCTGGAGTCAAACTGTGTGACTGCTGCTTTCATCATCTTGTTCATCATCTTGCCTTTTCTCTCTCAATGAGGTGTTTATCTCCCTTCAAGTGTCGATATAGTTCAAAGTACACTTAAGCCCCAGTATTAACTCTAGACTCAAAACAGAGCAGTCTTGTCACTGGTATAAATAAAGGCTTTGCAAGGACAATAGATATCACTGTATTAATGCTGGCAGTAGCGATTACTCATATTCTGTTTTGAAGTGAATTTTCTGTTTCTACAGAAGCAAACTACTAAATGCTTGCAGTTTTTGTCTTTCCTAATTAGATTTCTTGTCAAGCTGTGCTATGTAACTTAAACTAATTTTATTAAGACTCTCATTGTAGCAAGAAACCAACATTAACAACACTAAAACTTGTTTTACATGTTCTTGATCCTGCAATCTCACCCACAAAGGTGGCACTTTCGGTTGGTGTGGAGCCCCCTAAGTATTTCATTGCATTTCTTTGTGTGCATAGTGGCTTGATTGGGCAGATCACTGCCCTGGTCAAGGACTGGATTTGCTAGGATTCACTTGGAGTAGGAAGCATGTCTGTTAGAGCCTGTCAGGTCTACAACATACCTTGCCCTGCTCACCAGCCAACCAACTGCATTTTGACTCTAAAATATAGTTCATCTCATCATGGGAGAATTTTTACTTAAAAAAGCCCCAAATCCCTGTTATATAATTTTTTTTTCCTTATCTGTATTTACTTCAGTTTCCTATTAGCTCTATTTGATGTAATTGTCATTTGCTGATTTAAGCTGTTCTCTAATACCTTATGCTTGTGTGGTGGGAAAAACAAACGATTTTTTAGCAAACCAGAATGATATTTCAGCACTCTTAAACTTCTCCCTCAAAAGTAAAACATTAACATTAGGTGAAATGAGGCACATCACCTAATATGTTAATTGTAGAGACAGACGATCATTAACTTCATTAAAGATCTTGAGAATGATTCAAGATTTTAGAAAACAAATTATATTTTTTGCTTATATTTCTGTATTTTAGAAATACATAAGTGCCTTGTGTATGGGATTTGAAAAATAGATGCAACAGTCTCAATTTTGTAAAGTTGTGTACAGCTCCGACAAAATACAGGATTTAAGTCTTTAGGATAAGCTTTTTGAAATACTTGAGCAGTTCTCTCCAGAAAATTTTAAAAGAAACCGTATTATTTTCAACTTGGAAGAAAAAAGGAGTTTTCATAGTTTAAAAACCAGGATCAGCTGGCCATGGTCCTACGTAGGAGTCATTTCTGTTGGGCAGTGAGAATGGAGAAGCACAAATTTGGAGAAATGGTTGAGTCTTAGCAGGCATTTCTTCGGCACATCCTGGTTTTTGCTTTTTACTGGGTTTTGGCTCTCACTGATCAAAGAGTCTGTGGAGAGCAAAAACTCCAAAATCAGCAACCTGCCCCAGGTCTCCCCTGGAGGAGGAGAGGGAGCAGATGGTGTCTCACCCCTAGTAGCTGCTTGCAAAGCTCCACTTTGTGTTTGTTTGAGGCATGAGAAGGAATTTTTGTAAGCCTCTAGCTAGGCTGTAACTTTGTCTTTCTAAAGCTCATGGAAAACTCACAAATATTCTGTTTAGAGCTTACCTTTGCCTTCACTTTGAAGGAAAAGGAAGGAGTTTTGTGAAGCACTAAAAGGGTTGGGGGAACAAAATCAAAAAGCACAAGGCAATCACAGAGGTCTCCTCCTCTTCAGCACTCTGGTATCCGTGTCTGCCTTTGCCCACAGCCTCCTCTTTCAGAGAGGAGAGTTTTGCAGGGCCAGCTGCTCATCTTCTCAGGCCTAACAGGATCATAGGGAAGGTCCTTTCAGAAATGTGGACACGTGTTTTGGACAATTTTGGCAGAATGGACATGACAAGAATGCTTCTGTATGGACTTTAAACAGAATCAAAGTTTTCCTTGTATGAGAATGGGGGGGAAATTCAGAAAATTATGTGCAAATGTAAGACAGAAAATAACATTTTGAAGCAAAACCTAAGCTGTAGGCTTTGCATACTTGGAGTTTGGAGCATATGCTGAAATATAGGAAATTGCTTTGCTTCTTACATGGAATTTAGCAGGTTTTCCTGTGCCTGAAGACTGCAGGTGTTATTATCTCTGGCTTCCAAGGGGAAACCTGTGCTTTTTACTGGAAAGTCATATGTTTTATTTGTGCATTTTGAAAGGCTATAATGATACTCACCAATGCATACATTTTTTACATGGAAAGGTATAGCAGTCTCTACGTGTACTGTGGAACAAAGGATTAGTTACTTTTTCTCCCCTTAATAAGTTGATAGATAAATCACATATTCTCTTGTACTCTGCATTTCCTGTCTTTTTGTAAAACGTTTGTTTTGTAGGTACATGTAACGTTTTAGTGTGCAGAAGGCAGATGAGAGAGGAGAAAAGTGACCATGAGGCATTGAAGGTTTTAGACATTAGTTTTAGACATGTCTCGTTGCTCTGTGTAGTTGCATTACTACACAAAGAGAGATTATCTTGATATGTGCTGGTTTGATTTTAAATAGTAGTAGGTGTTTCTTAAAAGGCAATGTGATGTTAAATTGGAACTGGACTGAAGCAAACACAGGCTTTCTCCTTTGACAAGCTTACAGTCTCATTAGGGTAAATTACCCAGCACTGAGCTCTCTGTATGATTAGATGGTTATGGGATCCAGCCTAATTAGTTTAAAGCTGGCTTGGGTATCTCTGCACAACACTGTTGTTATTTCTGTGCTGCTGTGGAGACACAGTCTAAAGTCTTCATTTGAAACCCATTAGAGTCAAAGCAGCTCTTTCTGTTGGTTGAACAAGCTTTCATGAGGCTGAAAACATGTCAAGAGTACAGTACAGAAAACAGAAAGCCTGGCAACGTGGTGCAGGCCTGGCATGTGTGTGGGGATGCAGCGCTGGGAATGCAGGCACAGGGTGGCACGGCATGGGGACAGCAGGGTCCCCTCGGGGGCCAGCCCAGGGAGATGGTGAAGGGGCTTGTGTGTAATGGAAAAGCACAGCGAGGAGAGGGGAACGAGCCAGAGCACCAGAGAGATGAGAGAAGACTTGTGAGGAGTTTTGCCAGCGATGGGAGAGGCTTGAGTTTCATCTGGAGCAGGACAGAAGGGCAGGCTGGCATGGCTGGGGCAGCACCCGGTGGAAAAGGGCTCAGGCAGCGCCTCTGGGAGAGGTGGGCGAGCACAGCAGGGCTGGCAGCTGCCCTAAACTGCACTGGAGAGCAGGCCAGAGAGAGGCTGGAGGGCAGCGGGCTGCACAACTCATCTGGTGCTTACACGTTAAAGTTTCCCTTTGCCAGTGTGTGAGGTGATTTGCTGTGGCCGACATGCTCTGTAAAGACATCCATGCTGCCAGCAGTGGGGGAGCTGCAGGTGAGCCCCAGGCACTGGAACAGAGAGTTGCTCCTCAGACTGGTAGAGACATGAACATGCTAAGGAGTGATACACTTCTAAAAAAAAAATCTGAAAAAGCATAGCAAGCATATTTTAGGGCAGGATGGAATGTTTGCTCAATTAACTAGTCAAAACAGGATTTATTTGTGTTTCTCACAGCACTGCAAAGGGAACTCCCTTTATGAGAATTAAATTCTTTGCCTGTATCTTCATTACTCAACATACACTGTCTTCAGGAGCCTTTCTAGTGTTAGCTGATCCCACTCTCTGTAGTGGATTAAAGAAACTGTTTTCTCCTGACCTAACTGGATACAGAAACAATAGAGTCAAAATTAGACAGCTTGCTCAAAACCTCTGGAGGACTTGCTATCCCAGTTAATGTCAGAATGCTTGTGTAGGTAGAACCATAAGATTAGCAGAACTCATGTTTTCATCAAGCCTTGCCTGCTGCCACCATTGTTTTTTATGTCTGAAAAGTATGGAATGTCTTCAGAACACCCACTTCACATGTCTCTACAAACTGGAGGTTGCAGAACACATGACAAACTTCAAACCATTAACCTTGTATAAAGATCAAAAGCTGTAAACTGTGTTCCACTGGAAGAGGTCTGGAGTGAGAGCTTCATTCTGCTCTTAGATCCTCACATTAACATGGAACTTGTTAAGTGACATTCCCAGATTATCTGGAAAGCAAACT
This sequence comes from Margarornis squamiger, assembly GCA_035222235.1. NCBI lineage: Eukaryota > Metazoa > Chordata > Aves > Passeriformes > Furnariidae > Margarornis > Margarornis squamiger. The sequence continues at coordinate 1,684,719 of JAWWTY010000019.1, read as the reverse complement.
ATGCACTACAGTACACAAGAAGACAAACCAATTATTGTCATGTTCCTTAACAATATGATCAGAATTAAAAGTTTTGCCTAACTCTGTGCATCAAAGGTGTGCAATACCAAAAAAGCATTAATACCCTGATTAAATCTAATCTTTGCTGCTTCAGGGAAAGGACATCAATTTTCCCTCTTCCACCGCAAGTCCTAAAAGGTTGTTTGTAAAAGAGGGAAATATATACAGTTTCCTAGCTTATTTTGGGCAACAGGGGTACAACACAAATATGGTGCAACAAGCGCGATCTCTCTAACATTAAAAGAGCACATTCAAATCAGACAACACCAAACTAAGCAGACCCTCAGCCTCTCCCGTGGTCTCTTGTGGGGCTTGACATTGTCTCATAACTGAAGCTTCTCTCCTTTTTTAAATTTCCTACTTGAATTAAGGATATCAGAACCATGGCATTTGTTTCAGGGCTTACACCAACAGAATATGCAGCAGGAATGTGTCATCTCCACTTAGCGACCTGGGCATGGAGCAAGTCATTCTGGCCATGGTGTTTCATGTGGTGCTGAGGCTGGTTCCTGCTTCCCCTGCAGACCACCCCATCAAGAAGGCAGTTGTGGCCTGTGGTTTTCAGTAATAATGCAGACTTACATCTGACTACTTGCAGTGCACAAAGCCAATCTGTCAAGCCATTGCTTTGTCCTGGAGCTCTGCTTTTAGTACTATTTACCATTCTCAAACGGATGTGGATTTAATATCCAAACAGTTTTTGTAATTTTTTTCTGTTTATAGGTAAAGATACCAAAAAACATAGTGTCAAGAACCAACCCTGTGCAACAGCATTAAAAATGGAGTTAATTAATGATGAGTCTCCATTTACAATTGTATTTGGGGACCCATCAATGAAGTGGCTGTGGACTGATGATCACCTCCAACACACAAGAGACCTCAAGAGAATAAACACAGGTTTTCTCCAGAGAGGTCAATGCCACAAAATGCAGCTCTCAGCTGGTTAACTGAGACCACTTCCTCTGGCCTCTTCACTGACTCGCTGTAGAGAACAGCAGCTCTTCCATCAGGTGCAGGGTCAAGGCTGGGAAGCCCTGAAGACCTCAGCCTTTAAGGTGCCTGTGGTATGACCACATTAAGTTGCTCCTCTGTTGCAGCCTCTGATAAACAGTGTAATCCCTTTAGACTGTGTTTACCCTTGTGTTTCCATGTGCTGTAGAGCTCAAAGTAGGCAGAAAAAAGGATGGGATGATGCAATGCCTACATATGAATTTCTCTGTTAACCATCTATTGCAATCTGTACTCCCCAGGAGTGAGGGTTTAGCCTCATGCCTGCTGTGCTGTAAAGAACAGGATGTCCAGGAGACAGGAGGCTGAGCCAGAAGGGATCCCCAGGCTGAAGGCTGACTGCTAAAGTGACGTACTTGCTATACCCCAGATCTGCAGCCTGTAACCATTCTTATATATGGTTATATGCAGGTCTGCCACATCTCTAAAACAATTAAGCGACTGCTGACTAGAACCAAGGCCAGTTTGCCTTTGATGCCATGGGAAACTGTGAGCCTGAGTGGTGGCTGCTGCCTGACAAGGTGGCAGCATTGTTGCTGTACCGACTACACATTAGTAAAGAAACCAAAACATTTTTGGTGTCACTGTTGTCTGCAAAGTTTAGACACTACAGCACAGTTCCATGACTGCCTTGGCATGTGCAGATTCCCTTGTTTGTCTTGTTTTTGGGGCTTTGTTTTGGGATTTTTTCCCAACAATGTGGCTTTTCACTTTAATTGATGGAAACATGGGCGCTTTTGCTAACAGCAAGTGAAGAAAATGTAGCATGAAGTATGACAAAAACTGATAGACAAACGTTGTTGATCCTTCTCTCTACTAAACATGCTACATGCAAACAGAACTGTAGCCTTGCAGAGCTTCATTCATTCAAAAGTGAGTGAAATCCCTAAAGTCCAGTAGCTATATCTTGGCAAATCTGTAAGCCTACACTTGTTCTTCAGTTTACAAAGACACCATTCTAATAATATTGCCTTGAAGATGTAAAAAAACCCCCAGTCCTTATTAAGACCTTATTAAGGTCTTGCTTTTGCATTCACCTCCAATTTTTAGACATAATTTCACTAATCGGTAGCTATTAGTTGTGGACACTTGACAGTTCCTCTATGTGTTGCTCAAGAAATAAAGTTTCTTTGTTTTGGTAGGACCTTTGGACTAACCTGAGCTTGAAGATTTTTTTACTTGTTTTAATATATTTTAACTTCTTTCTGGTTTGCATTCCTTCTGATGCTGCCCTGGCTACCTTTATAAACATCTGAACAGTTACTCTGTTTTCAGATACAAAGAACAATAGCACCTCCAGGGCAGTGAAAATACCAAATATTGATCTGGCTCTTGAATGCCAGAAAAGCTCAGCAGGAGGTATACAAAATATTTCTGAAAAACGATAGCTTATCACCTGCAGACCTGGAGATTGCTGTCTATTATTACAAAGACTTGCTGGGGGGCTCCAGTGACCTCCAGCCTTCAGCTATTTGTGTCTCTTCCAAGGCAAAGAGAAAAAAATCTCAACCCTCTCCACAATGTTTGCATTCACCTCGTTTCCTGTGTCTGTCACCTGAGTTATGGAGGTGCCCAGGAAAGCATCAGCCAACAGCGGTGCAGCAGCATCAGGACTTCACAGCAGGGGTGGGACCTGAAGCATGAGCAGCTTTGAGAGCAGGGATTTGGCTGGCTTGTTTACACCCTTGCTATATCCCTATCGCTTAATCAAGTGGGGTGGGTTTTGGTGATGTGACTCTTGCTATATAAAGTTATTGGATTCCTGTTTAAAAATCAAGCTGCACCTTAATGCTAATTTGCATTCTGTTCTCTGATGTGGTAATTGTTTCCCTGTTAAAAACATGCTTGTGTTACCCTGGGGGTACCAGAAATGTTAATGCTGCTTTTCCAGTCAAATTTGGCCCCAAGGGGACAGTGAGGGTTTCTGTTTGCTCCTCCTGGCTTGTGGGGTGGCAGTGGCCATGCACCACTGCTGAGGGGCACTCGAAGAGCCACTGAGATCTCCAGAGTCACCCTTGCTGGAGAAACAGACTGCTTCTATTTTGGCCTTTGCTTTTTCTTTTGGACAGATCATGTGTGGTCTCAGCAGCCAAATTCCCCAGTTCCTGGGGTTCTGCCCCCAGTACTTCCCAGAGGGACAGTGGGTCTGGGCTGATGGTCTCTCATCAGAGAATGGCAAGTGTGGGGTTTGAGTGAATGGCTAAGGAGAATTTGTACCTTGAGCTTGCAGTGGAAAGTGAAAGAAAAAGTGGTGTGTGAATGCTGAACCTGCCATATAATGCAGTGTGCTTGAGAACACCCCCACCAAACAGCCCCCTGTGCTTGCAGGACCCTACTCTGAAGGGCAGTGTCCCTGTGTGTTGTGGGAACAGCTGGGACATCACTTTTGGTGGTGTCCCACAGCTTTTCTGCCTGCCTTTATCGTGGCCATGAGCGAGTAGTGAATGAGAGTATCAGTTTCCCCTGTTACCATCCTAACTCTGTGTGATAACTGCTGGAGCAGTTCAGCAGACATTAAATTCAGGTGGAATAGCTGACTAAACTTTTGTATGAGCACATGGTGGTGTTCAGTTTAACAGCTGTACATTGAAAGTGTGCCTGCCCCTTGTCCCATTCATAGCAAAAGTGGTGATACTGGTAGGTCTTCCTTATTTTCTGGAGAGAAAATGGATAGAAGGCAGTATTTGGGATGGGGTGGGCTCAGCTCTCTGCTTGGTAGGGGAAGCCTGCCTGATGAACAGAGAGAGAAACAAGAGCTGAGCACAGCTGAGCTGGGTTTCTGTACCTGCTAGTGAAACTTAAACATACCAACACAGAAGGTAGGTTTGGATGAGTAAAATGATTAGTCTCTGTGCATGGTGTAAATCCACATAAAATTATTGGTTTTTAGAATTCCAAGGTTCAAAAAGCTCTGTATCAATGTATATTACATAGTAAACATTTTTCAATCCAGTTGATTTTTTTATGGTCTAGTTAGAGCTAGGTGTGCTCTAACTACTTTCACATTCAAGGTGATACCTCTGCTCTCTTGCCTTTAGTACAGAATTAGGTATCTTGTGGTCCTTTGAAAATGTCCCATCAGTTACCATCACAACTGGGTCTTGTCCTTCTGGTTTGGCTTACTCAGTCATTTCAGTGTACTCACTGTGTGTCCCTCTGGTGTTCTCAGGACTTTGCTAACATTTCACTCCAATTCTTACTCTGAATTAGCCATCCATGTCAAACACAGGGTCATATGCACCCTACTGTGACCCACAAATGATGAATGTAACACTAAAGCTGAGCTTATCCCAGTATGGTCAGAGTCTGCCACTGAGAAAAGTTGGGGTTTTTTTCAAATTATGGAAAAAAAACCCAAATGAACCAATGCTGAGAGCATCAAATCTGTCTCTTTTATTTTTTAAAAACAAAAATTCCATTTTCCCCTGTGGTTACTAACACCTGAGATAATTTAATTTGACTCTTAGTTTTGTATTTTATAACTTGTTTCCTCTCCTATATACAAATGATCAGCCCTTGTGGAAATTGCTGTGAGAATGAAAATTTAATATTTTTTCCTTCTGTTTTACAACAGAGGGAGCTCTAAAGAAGCTTATCTTTCCATGGAAAGAGTAAACAGGCTGCATCTTCAGAAGTGCTTGAGGACACAAGTGGACCAGTCCCAGTGAGCTGTGGTGACAGCGATGTGAGGTGTTCCCATGTGTCAGAGCAGAGCAGTGGGGTGGTCCCAGTGCCAGCTGGAAGGTGGGATCCCCACCTTGCACAATGCCTTGGAATGTCTCATGGAGCCATGTGCTTCCCTGTGCACAGAATGCACTGCAAAGGGCTTTTGTACCTTAAAGATGTATTAGGAGCCAGGCTGGTACTGAGCGAGGGTGTGTGTTAGAGACTGGGCCTGGTTTTATCAAAACCATCTGGGGACTTAATATCTGGCAGGGACCTGTGGATTTTTTAAACTCTATTTGTATACAGTACCTGGAAACACAAGACCAAGTTCTTCCAAAAATCATTTTGATTTACACTTTTGGGAGGAAAAAGGCATAACATTTAAAAAAATAATAGGGTTTTTTTGCCGTTACAATGCAAATATGAGTTTGGCTGTGTTGCTAATGCTTTTCCAAAGGGTTTCTTTTACCAAACACACAGGAAAATAGATTTGAGAAAAAGGAGAAATGCCATCCAGCCTTGCTGCGGCATTGATGGTTAGAAGCAGCAGGGTGTTGTTTATGGACTCAGTAACCTCTGTTCTCATAAGATCATCTTTGCCCTAGTCCTTGAACCAAAGCTTTTTATTAGCAATCACATATTCATTGTCTTTCAGAGACAGTTGTATTAAAATGAAATCACTCTTTTTTCTAAAAAATAGAAACTTAACCCCCCTGGTCCTTCCCCAGTTGACAAGTACTCTTTAAAGCATAACATGGTGCAGCAATCTGTACCTCCTGCTGACATACTAGAAATTATGTTCATACCAGAAATCTTTCTCAGGAGTTAAATGACAAACAAAGACTAAATACTAAATTTTTGTTCTTGTAAGTCTTCACCTTCTAGTTAGTGTGATGGTTATTTTCTGTGTTTTTTCAGTCTTCCAGCTCTTGACACAGCTGACATTGATGGTAGATGTTTGTCAGCTGAAAGGTGACCATACATTAACATGAAGAATTTCAGATGTGACCAACTGAGCTTTCTGTTTTTGGCCTGCACAGTTCTGGAGCATTTTAAAATACAGTCTGCTTTGTATATTGAATCATATGATTAAAGAATGCAAACTTCTATATTATTCCACTGAATTCAAGTTCTCCCCCCACAATGGTGACTGTAGAAGGCTTTTATCGTTCTCTTCAAATCAGTCCCTATGCAAGCAAAGGTCAGGCTACAGACATAACTGTACTAACAAAAACACTTGCTAGTAGAGGTTGTTTTGCTTGTAAACTGATACAAGGTAGGTTGGTTTAAAAGCAAACAAACAGTATTTTTTAACTAGGGATAAACTGATGTTTTGCTCATTGTACCTGCAAACTGCAGGAATGAGTCTTGTTTTGGAAAGAGGCATTTCATGAGTGCCTGCTTCGGAGTTTCAGGAGCCTTTGTACTTGTGCAGTGGCAGCTCCAGAGCTGTGCTGAACCTGACACCTCACGAGCAGGAACAGCAGGAAGGCTCTCTGTGATCCTTAGCTGACTGCCTATAATTATAAAAGTTTAGTGTCAGGGAAAACTTGTATCACTGCTGCTTGAAGTCTGTTGAAATTGTCTTAGGTAATTCAATACATTTTGTCCTTAAAATCTTGGTGGGCTCTTTAGTTCTCGCATACAATCAAAAACCCCAAAACTTTTACTGATAGAGAGGCCATAGTTAAACAACAGAAAATGTGCAGTGGGAGCAGGGCAATGTCTGCAGCCAACGTGAACAGTTCAGAAAGGAGCAAGCCCTGCCCAGGCAGGAGGAGGAAAAGTGAATGTGAGAGGTGGGTTCAGGGCAGGAGGGCAGCACAGCCTCTCATGCCACTCTCATCCTCTGCTCTGCTTGCAGGAAAGCTCTCACTGCAAGATGTAGTTACGGGGGAACCTAAGACTCCCAGGTTTATCCTGAGGGGAAAGGCTTAGCCAGAAAAGGTTTTTGAGTGCCAGCTAATAAGCTGTTGACTGTGACACGTGACATCCACTACATATTTTAAATTCACTCCCTTACTGTGCTCAACAGTTAAAAAACACAGAGTTGTTAAGCGAAGAGCAGCGGTACAAAACCTTTAATGAGAGAATAATTTCAAGTAGGTCTACAGATGTCAGTGTGACTATGAAAACTGTCCTGGAAGGTACCTGTCCTGGAGCAGTGCATTCCCTCTAGGGTCATTTGTATCACTTATAATAACTATTCTGTTCTCATAGCCACAAGCCTATCGGCACTCTGTCAGACAATATTTTTGAAAATACATAATAATAAACCCCAGTTGGCAAGCAATCTCTTCTTTTAACTTGTAAAGCTATTTCTTTTCAAGACCACAACAATGTAAAGCTTTGCAGAAATGTCAGGTTTGAACAAAGTCCGTGTTCTTTGAACAAAAACTTCCTTCAATACGAGAAAATAGGAGTAGGCAGAAATATCTTCCAAGTAGCATGTTTCAGATTTCAGTTTGCTGCCAAGGGCAAATGGCAATACAAGGCTGGTCCCTGATTTTGGCTGTTTTGCATCACCTGAGCATTGCCTCCCTCTCTCACAGCTGTGCTCGGGCAGTGCCAGCCTGGGGCTGTGCTGGAGGAGACATCTTCCTTAGCATGACCTGAGAATAAAACCTGGCTTGTTCTCCGTGTTGCTTTTTTTCTCATAGACGTTTGAGAGTATGGTTGTGGTTATTGTAAAAGTCAAGGTGTCACTGCTGGCTTTCTCCAACACTGCCATGTGTTTGTGGAGCACAGGCCCTTGCAAAGGGTGATTATCCAGGAGAGCACAACTGAACTTTGCATACATGAACTAAGGTAGCAAAAACTAGTGGTTTGTTTTTTAACTGAGGCTGATATTAACAATATATCTTTCATATTCAAATATTAATGTTGTCTTTATTTTTTTAACTGTTAGTAGCTAATCCTATTTATATTTGCCCACAATACCCATGAATGGCAGTTGGCCAAATTCTTCTTTCACAGATTTGCCCTTTAACATGAACATATACCTAACATAAGGTATACAGTGTAATCCCTTCAGTGTAATTGATAAACTGTCATTCTTATTTGTTGCACCAGTCACATAGCTTTCAAAAAAATCAGCCAGTTGGTATGCAATACAAATGCAACAGCTATCCTGCTCAAAAAATCTTCACATGAGCAGCAGAGTTGTGGTGATGATGGGAGCAGGAGAGGAGGAGGAGAGAGCTCTGTGACTGTGGGCTTGCAGCAGGTGCCTTTCAGGCCAGTGATCCAGTGATCAAGGCCAGCCCTGATACGGGCCAGCTATGTAACTGTGGTCAGGCTGACATGAAGAAAAGCTGTGAGAAGTCTTTTTGAGGCTTTTCTCCCTTTGCTTAGGAGGCACATTTAAGCTCAGTTCCCTGCCTGAGCTATCCTGTGTGTGTGCCTGTACCTGGCTGTGTGCCTGGCTGACCCCAACCTTGCCTTGGCTTCCTGGCCTGAGCTTGGACCTGCAGACTTGTCTGGTGAGTGCAGGAGTGTGGCTGACCCTGGTTAATGCTCCTGGAGCCGCTCTGCTTGCTCAGAGGCTGTGGCACTGTGTTGTCTGTTTGCCTTGCTTTGCCCCTGGATCCCAGCTCGCCTCCCTGGGCAGAGGTCTTGCTGCTCCCAGGTGTGTGTTGGGGGTTTTCCCCCCTCTTTTGAGAAAAAAATTGCTGTCCTGTTGGTCTGAGTGTTCATGAGAATGAATAAATTTGCTTGGGAGGATGGACTTGTGGAAATATGTGAGCTGGCGTTATTCTGATGTGGTAATTAAAAAAATTACCTGTACTGATCTCTGTTCACAAATCGTGCTTTATGTCAAAAGGGTAACTGGTGTGTGTTTTGATGATGTTAAAAAATAAAAAGAAGGTACGTAACTACTGGTTGTACTGTAAGTTCTATAGACAAGAGGCTAGACCTGCCTTATGTAAAAAAAGGAGACAATATCAGATGTTATAATTTTTCTTGATTTAGTGAGTTGAAAATTCAGAGCTGAAAAAGGACAAATAGGCACTAGTAAAATATTTCTACTGCAGGTTTCCTAATTGAGCAATTTTACACTTACTTGGTTGCTTTCCATCATGCCTAGAGCACATCACTCTCAGCTGTGCCAGTCAAGGAGCTAATGCTGCCCATGCCCATGGGAGACCTTAACCAGGCTCAGGTGTGCTGTTTTTCTGATTTTAAAAGGAATAACAAAATATCAAGACTGTAATGAGATTTTTTGTAAGTTCAAAAATAATTTGTTAAATCTTGAGGAATAACACAGTGCTTACTCTCCCCTAAATACAGCTCATGACTTGATAGCAGGTGACTTACTCTTTCATGAGAAGGAATTCTGAAATAAAAGGGTACTTTGATGGTAAAACCCTCATGCTTTGGGATAAAGATCTTTCTCTGGCTTGCTGCTTGTGGTAGCTTTGTTGGCAGAGTAGGATGGAGGAAGAAAAAATTCCCCAGTGCGTGCCAAGCTGGAGCCTGGCAGAGCTGCTCCGTGCCCCTCTGGAGCTTCCCCCTGGCTGCCTGGAGCTGCCTGGAGCTGCTGTGGGGGACACAGGCACCGTGTTCTCCTCATCCCCAGGCCACAGGGCTTGGGCCCCACACCCACAGACCAAGGTGGAGGATCCCAGCCTAATTTATCTGTTGAGCCTTACTTGAAGCAGATGCTGCTCCTGCTCTGTGCTGGGTATCACCCCTTCCCGGCTGGCCCTGAGCCACTCCTGCTCTCTGCTCTCTTCTGTTGGATGGACGTCCTTTCTCCAAACCTGCTCCTCTGCTCTCTGCCTGGCAGCTCTGAGACTAAGCTAGTGGAGGGCTTCGAGGGGCTCTCAGGTGCTGCTGTGCCTCAGTGCTGGCTGTGGACGTGGGGCCAGCCCAGGTGCAGCCCTCACCCTGCACCAGGCTGTGCCTCGCCTGCAGAAACCCTCATGCTCTGAGGACTGAGGCAGCCAGCACAAGAGACAGTTCCAGGAGCTCAGGAAATAGCTACAGTGGGCATAATAATTAATAATAATAGATTTTCTGTATTGGTGGCTGCTCTTGATTTTCAGCTTTGACAGGTCATTATTAAAGGGCCAGACATGTTTTAGAAATGGTGAGTGTAAACATTACTTCATCTCTTTGCTATGAGTACTTGCTGGAGCTCTGGTCCCTCTTCTTTTTATTTTTTCTTTTTCCTTAAGAAAAGAGGAATGTTTTCTCTTTGTGAATAGGTGTAAAGTACTAGCTTGTGCCAAGATGCCTGGTATTTGGCCTCCTCACATGCTTGCAGGACAGGGGCTGCATGTAAAGCAGGAGGAGTGTAGAGGGCTGGGACAATGGATAATGGGGAGTAATTGAAAGATTAAAAAGAAATCTCAGACATTGCAGGGAGACAAAGATTATAATGAAAATAAAGGGAAGGTATAAGGGCAAAACTTCACAGGGCAAGAGAAGCATTGCTTTTTCGTTGAGGGACAAACAAAATCATGCAGCTTTTCTTTGTTTCTTGGCATGTGTGTACTTTTAGCATAACAGGAGCATTGTGGTGGAGTTTTTTGGTAAGAACTTAGGTTAAAGTAAAAATCTATAGTGCTCCTGTACTGTTCTTCCTGTCCTCTTCATCTTCTCTTCCCTTTTTCAATTCTCTGCAGACAGATGATGAGGGAAAAAAGCTGATGACACCTATGTGGTTTTCATCTGTCTGTATCAATCTCCTCATTTGAATTATTATTTGAAACCCAGAGAACTCTTTTCTAAATAGCTCAGCCTTGAGGCCAGTTTGAAATTTCACGTGCAGCAAGTGAACAAACTCTCCTCTGTTTTGTAGCTTTCTTCAGTAAATAGCTGTTCCAGTTTGCCTGCTGCCGTGTGATGTGCTGCGTGCCTTGGTCAGGCTGAGCAGCCACGAGAGTTGGGGTGAGCTGGAGCTCAGGCACTGCACCCTCCTGGGGCAGGACAGGGAGGCAGGAGCAGGTCAGTGCCCTCCCTGTGAAGCAGAGTCAGTCAAGCCTTGCTTTGGAGCAAGGGCAATCACCCCCTTGGTTTGTTTGGTGGAAGGGGGCCTGGTTGCCCAAGGAGTGGGGAAGGACAGCTTGGTGGGTTACCAGCTGGAAATCCTCAGAACCTGCAAAAGCACTGAAGGTGGGGAATTCATCTCTGCACAGACAGAGCACTGATTCTTAGGGACCTTCAGCCACCTCTGACGCTGCAAATGTACTTTGAAGGAAATTTAGCTGATTAACAAGTCCTAAATAGAAAAACAGTTTCAGAATTCTTGAGTTTTGTAATAATTTCTTGATAGAATTTCCTCCCCACAAATGAGCATTAGCAAAACTTTCCAGGAGAATAAGTCATCTCTTACTTTAGAAACACTAATGATTGTTTAAAATACCTGACTTTTAAAGGTCTTTCTCTACTACTGAACACTCTATTACCCCACTTCTTAGGCAGAATGCATAGCAGTATGTCATATTAGATTTTGTCCCAGTGCAATAGACTTCACAGCTATTTTAAATAAAAATTAGTACAAATATAAACAAATAAAATTACTCCCATGTGTATCTGAACAAGACAATGTTTGCATTTTATTTTGCATAAAAAGTTATTAAACTTCTAAAACCTTGGGAGTTTTTCACAAAGTAATTATATGCTTAACCTTGGAACCTAAAAGAAATAATTATTTAAGCTACTGTAATGTAATACGTGTTGTGCTGTACCACTTACACTTTGTGTTACAAGAAAAAAGTGATGCAGCACTGGAATCCCAAATTTTCACTGAGAACCTTTGTAGGAACTTAGAAAATAATTTTTGTTTCTTACTGAAAGCAGCCATCAGATTTATTTATTTACAAAATAGAAACCCAAGTTTTATGTAGCTGCATTAGTAAGTACAATAATGGTGTTTTTAAAAGAAATTCTTGCCTTGTATGAAGGCTTAGAGAAGGCTCCAGAGAGACCTTATGTGACCTTACAATACGTAAACAGGGCTTACCAGAAAGATGGGGATAGACTTTTTAGAGCATCTGTAATGATTGTACAAGGAGCAATGGTTTTAAACAAAAATAGAGTCACTTCAGACTAGATACAAGGAAGAAATTTTTCCCAAGGAAGGTGGTGAAACACCCAAACAGGTTTCCCAGAGAGGTGGTGGCTG
>JAWWTY010000019.1:1649391-1671902 GCA_035222235.1 Margarornis squamiger | reverse complement strand
AGGGCTCTGAGATGCCTGATCTCATTGAAGATGGCCCTGCTCCTTGCAGGGGGGCTGGACTGGATGATCTTTAAAGGTCCTTTCCAAACCATTCTATGATTCTAAGAATTATTTTTGGAAATTGGGATGAGTTTCCCAAAAATATATAACCCTTGTTTTGGATTTGTTTCTCATGTATGAATACTTGGCCTTTTGGGATAGGAACTGGGGACTGGCTGGTGTCCAGTTGTCACTGGGTTATTTTTTTTTATTTTAAATAGTCAGTCACTAGTGGGATGCAGACTGGGACACATGTCCATGCCCATGAAGGTTCATTATGTTGCTGCTGTTCCCTGCTCATCTGGTTATTCATGCTGGGGCCTTCCCCCCTCTCAGGGTGTGGGCAGGGAGGTGTATGAGGAAGGGAAGGAGGCATTGCCAGAAGTGTTTTCCCATGGTCCGGTTTGGAGCAGCTGCCCCAGTCTCTCACATGCCAACATGCTGCCTCCCCTCACTGTGCAGGGGAGCACCACAAGATTGGCATCTGGGGGTGGAAATGGCATAGAAATAATTTTTTCAAAGATCTATCATTTTCAGTAGACTACTGAGAAAAGCCCAGCTCGGGGATGGCGGGCTGAGCCGGCGTCAGGAAGTGGAGGTCATGGCTCGCTGCCTCCACGGAATTCTTTGAAGATATTGCTGCTCAGGAGATGAGAGGGACAAACTGTAAAGATGGGACCTGATGCTTGCAAAGCAGGTCTAAAAATGATGTTGTGCTTAGTCTGTGTCTCAAGATTCTGCCCTTTTAAATGCCTTTTTTAAAGCCATTTGTGTTTCTCTGCATTTACAAAGTACAGCCACAGCCAGTGCTGTAAGCATCATTGATGAGATCTCATAAAAATTAATTATGTGATGTGCCACGAGCGAGTTTGTCCAGATTAATAGTGACAAATACTGCCAGGAAATTGGGCCTGATAGAGCGTGAAGTTGCAACAGTACATAGTCATTTGAAAACTTCACCAGTAGAAATCACTTAAATGTCTTTTTGTATTTGTATCAACCATAAAGTGATGCAGGGACAGGAATGAGAGATTAAAATTCTACTTGGAAGAATGGATAGTCCAGATTTGTATGTCTGAGTAAACAGATCAGCTTCAGATTGTTTTCTGGAGGAGCTGGGACTGCAGAAGCTGTAACCTCTCTAATGCCATCCCTTCCTCCTCTGTGGAGTCCATCAGCAACACTCCATGGGGCTTCACACTCTGCACAGGGAAAGGGGGCCAGACCTGGGTGATTTTACCTGGTAGGCTCAGGTGATTACTTTTCATAGCAAGTTGCACCCTTAATATCCCTGAACGCTGAAGGGCAGCCCAGTGAGGCTCCAGGAGGAGCAGGAGGCAACATCCTGCCTCTCCTTTCCAGGAGACTTGTTTCTCAGTTTTCAGCATCACACAGCTAGAGAATATGGACCAAGTTCCAGTGCCTGGCACATAGTAGGCCATTTACCAGGGAGGGAGGAAATGTGGCCCCCAGGAGTGATCTGGGCCAGTTCTGGCATTTGTGTGAATATGGTATTAGCTGTTACGATTGTGCAGATTTAGTTGGATGGCAAAGCTGGGGAATACCAGCAGGTAGAACAGCTTGTGACATTAAAGTGGCTGTGATGGCCTGAGGTGTGGGCAGCCACCTGAAGGGGCTCTGGGGGGAGCAATGGGGACTGCTTGGCAGCTGGATCAACCAAAATGTGGGTTTTCTCCAGAAAAATATGTGGAAACCTCTAGGACATGATGATGGGAGAGGAGAAAGTGTTACATTAATAAAACTGCTTCATCATCACGTCAGAAGAGAGAAAAAAATGATGGGGAAAATGGGGATAGGTAACTATATTTCAGGTTTCCAGTGGCCAATTCCATTGGTACAGACTAGTCACCTCCTTTGCAGCAGTGGGTTTGATAAGGTCTAGCACGGGTGTTTTGTTGTTTTTTTTTTTTTAACTTGCTTGGCATTAATTAGTCTTTTTCTAAGAAATAATGCCGGAAACAGATTTTTTGCCATTGCTTTATCAGTCCCCTCATAACTTCTATATTTTGGGCCAACTTCTAACCAAATTTGGTTGTTCTTAAAGTGATGTGAAAATAGCTGGGGAGAAAGTGGAAGGGAACTTTAACTTTTTCTGAGGGAAAAACTGTATTTGTTAGAGAATCCTCCGAGGACTTCAATCTTGGGACATAAAATCTATGAGAAATAATACTTTATTTTGCTGCTCAAAGAACTATTTGTGTTAACATCTTAACAAGATCTTAAAAAAAAATTACATTTAAAGAGAGCTGTCTCTAACTTTTAGGCTATTAATCCCTTGTGCAACAAATGTTTATGTGCAAGACTAGTCTTGGCAGATCATTAGGCTCATTAATTTCTTTAAAGCTATTCCCCACTAAGCCCATGCATAAATACTTGCAATATCAGGTCTTTGCTGAAACTAAATAAATGCTAGAAAGAGCTCTTTACTGTTACTCAAATGACATGTTTTCAGTGATGGTGTATCATGTCCTTCAGGATAATTTTTTATTTTAAATTTTTTTTTAATGGAAGGGAAAAAATGGCACCATTCAGCTTGCTCGTGGTACAGAGATGTGAGGGGATATCCTTTCTAAGTAGGCTTACTGACCCTCTGCTCCAGCATAGTATAGCAGGGAAAAGCAATCTCTGTACAAATTAGATAAAGAAATTTGATTTTTATGAATTATGGTGGTAGGAAAATGCCTGTGAAGTGCAATTCTGTTTACGTAGTTTAAAAAAATTGATAAATGTTCTATGGCTATTTACACTGGGGATGGAAGCTGAATCAAATGTTAAAAAAAAAGGCAACACAGTTGCTCTTGATTATTTAGAAAATACCAAAAAATACCACACTGATGTCAGACTGGCACTGTTTTCAAGACTTAAAATTAGCATTGAACAGTGTGTTCTGGGAGCCCGTGGGTTTGGGACATGTTTTTTCCACCGCAGGCAGTGCTGGGTTGGTGAGCATTGCTCTCCTTGCTTCGAGTACTGCGGCTGCTCAGCCAGGAATGCAAAACTAAAACCAACAACAGGGAGGAGGAATTATTGGGATTGTTTACAAATTTGGATTTGCATGAGGGAGCGGAGATGTTGACAGTTACACTTTAGGAATGGAGCTACCGCAGCTGGATAAACATGTATTGGATATCTCAAGGCCTCGCTCCCTCCCACCCCCATGGCAGAGAATGAACCAAATGCAAGTCCAAGCTAATCTGAAAAATAATAGAGCAGCTTTCAACAAAACCTATTTATCTGTGAGGTCAAAAAGCCTCAGCCCAGTTGCAGTGCTAGATAGGCTCTTCTCCCCAGCACCGTCACACTATCTGGGGGCCAGCCCTACAGACCACCCAGGGTTGTGGCTCCCACAGGGCACCCACAGGGGTGGGCAGATTGCGCTGCCTCCACACTTCAACTCACACTTAACAGCTTGAGTGGCCACGGGAAACCCACTGCACTGTTGTGTTTTATGGATCACTTTTCCTGGATGCCTTTGAGTCACCAGTAAAACCATGTTGGTTGATTGGAAAAGGAAAGAGGAATTATAAGAAAAGGAATGGAGAAAGAAATGGGTATCGGTGTGCAGAGCTTAAGCAAAGCTGTGATTAATAAACAGTTTTGTCTTCTTGGGCTTCAGTATGTTGACACACGAGAATTCTGTCAAACTCCTTATAGAAGGACCTGATGTTTTTATGGTAAAAAGATAACAGTCCGTTCTCTGGAATGAAAATGTCAATGAATCCCAAATGCAGAGTGCTCTCAGTTCTCTGAATCTATAGACAAACCTTCTGGGGCCTTTGGGTGCATCAGCAATGTAAGTTTAAGTGCAGGCTACAGGAAAAAAGCACTTGTGAAAGTTGTACCGGCCTCGTGTTGAGAAAAGTTTGCAGAAATAACTTCCCATAAATCCATTCCTATTGCTGAATGATCTTCAAGTTGATGGTCCATTCCCTATGTGGGTCTGTTTTAAAGAAAACAACAAAACCAAAACAAACAAAACCCAAACTCAAACCCTAAACAAACTTGAGAATGTTTTTGTAGAGGTTGGATTTTTATTTCTGCTTCCACTCAAGTCAAAAGAAATTCTGCCTTAGGTTTGAATGGGAGCAGATTTGGTTTAAGAAGGGAGCAGCTTTCATGGGAAAATATTTGTACACATGGAGACCTGTCTAAGTGCTGATTTACATATTCAAGTGCCTGTTTGCATAAGGAAGTGTGTTTGAGCCCAGCTGTTCATAACTACTGCAAGGTGCATGTGAGTCTCCTTTCCTTTATTGCTGTTTGAAATAGCCTGTTACCATCCACCTGTAGCTCAAAGTAACGTGATCTCGTCTTTTTCTTCTTGCCCTCCAAGCTCCCTCCCACCTCAAATCCAATAATATTCCTATGAATTATGGAAACAATCACATTGCTTTCCTGGTAAATCTTTGATATCTACAAATAGCTTTTTGCTAGTCATGCAGACTTGAGTAATCTTACCTAGTAGGTGGAGATGAATATTTTTATATAATGTTCCACTGTGGGTAATTAATTGCAAATTCTTTAATCAATGTGCTTTCTCTTTTTGTGGGTGGTTGTGTTGGGTTTTGTTTTGTTTAGATGGTTATGGTTGATGTTTGGGATTTCTTTTCAGTGCATTAAGATGTAGTGACTCACATCTGTATGTTTGTGGTGGGTTTGGAGCGAGCATTTTGTTTGTTTGGACACATTTTCAATTCTGAATGCTGAAGTCACGTCTGGTACCAAATGGGAATGGTGCCATCATTGTCTTCCCAAGAAGCTCCCAGATTTGTGACAGCAATTCTACACTTTGAGTTGCCTTTTAGCATAAGCACAAATACCAGCAAAACTATCAGATTGATCTGAAGTCCTGTCAGGTCCTTCACAGCCACGCTGGTGTTGTGATCCCTGGTGTGTGATGAGCACTTCCTTTCAAATCTGCTTCCCAGGGGCTGCCAGCTCTGCTGTGTGCAAAAGCACGTGGAGGAGGAGGAGGTGGGCAGAGCTCTGATGTTTCCCTCGCAGATCCTTCAAGTGACTTTGGTCCCAAGTACCCTCAGGATTCAAAATCCTTCACTGTCCTCAGTGGTTACAAAGGTGAATATTGGACATCGTACACCTTTTAGCCTGAACAGATCTCTTGGAAAAAGAGATGAATGTTAGCTGCAGATTGTCAGTAATGCTTCTATGTGGCTAGAAATGTTTCATTTCTATCTGGACACTGAACTAAAGCTGGCTTACCTACCTATGATCTCCTTTGAATGCTGCAGCTTGTTTGCTACCTTGTTACATATAAGTCTTGTCATGGAAACAGATTTTTATGTGATTTCCTATTTTGATTATATTGTATTAGTCATAGATTTCTTTGGGGTGGATTTTTTTCCCCTTCTTGTTTTGTAAACCACAGAGAAATGTCCCACTCCTCGTGTTGTTTTTGTTGTTAATTCCTTGAGCAGCATGCCAGAAGAATGTGGTGTCACAGAAACATCTCTTCCCATCTGAGAGATGGATTTCACAGCCAGCAGTGTGTGGGTTTGGTGTGCTGTTCTCGGCAGCCTGAGTCATGTAGCCCAGGAACAGGGCTCCTCTGCTCCATGGATTTGGCAGCATGTGAACCTCATCACGGCTATACAAATTGGAATAAACTCGTGTGTTTTTCCAAAGATGGATGGCTTGGGCTGTGAGGCACTTCTTGGTCTGATCTTCAGAGAGAACTATGAAGCCTCTCCCTGTTTCATTTTCTGGATGAAGGCTTTTTGTTGAAGAAAGACACAGTTACTTAGTCTTGTTTGAAAGCTGGCCCAGGTGCTTTCCTTTGAGATAGCACAGACTACGATAATGTGGCACCTACCTCCCCCAGGGATGTGATTCTCCAGGATCAGACAGAGCAGCTTATTTGTCTCCCACCCTGAGGTCGTACAAACACATTGTGTTCAAGTTTTGAGTTTGTTTCTTTCTTTCTTTGTGTTTTTTTTTCTTTCTACTGGGGATGGTGGAGCCCTTCATTACAATGACCTGCTCCTGCTGTTGGTTTCTCATTATCAAAGCGGTCCACGGGCAGTACCTCCTCTTACCTTGGAGATGAATCTCATCCTTGTGTGGCTCATCCTTGTGATGAGCTTTGAAGGGGCAGAATGATTCTTGCAAACTGCCCGTGGCACTGCAGCAGACATGTGTTGTGTCCTCTCCTTGTTGACGAGCATCCCTGTGTGTCCAAGGAAGGGAATATGCTGCCCTGTTTAGGTAGACAGGGATAATCAAGTCCTGACCATAGGTTTATAGGGGATACTGCACTTCTACCAGAGACCCAAACAGAGAGAGTGGGCTTTTTTTAATGTTCTAGAAGTTAAGTTTTGATTTAAATGAGATCTTGGACATTAAATTAAAACACTGTGCAACCGTAACTATATGATCTATATTTTCTGCTCCTGTGAACTATTTTAGCACTTTCCCCTCTGAAAAGCAGGTTTTGCCTTAAGAAAGAGTTCTATTTGTACCCTCAGAAATCTGCTACTTATCTTTGTAACTGTAAGGGATGCAAGCATGCATCTCAGTTGACTTTCAAGTCACATGAAAGCATCCAAAATACTTGCAATGAAATGTTCTGCTAGGAAACAGCTCTCAAAACTTCATGTAATGATGGAAAAGAACCTGTCTTGACAAGACTTTCCCTGTGTGTTTAACAGGAGTTTAGTTTAAGAAGTCTATATCCTATGCTACTTAATAGCAGAACAGCTGCATTTGGAATGCAAAGTGACTTCAGGTTTTGCTGTGTGGAAAACCTGTATTAAAGCACTCCTTCAGCAAAGGTAACTTTTTTGTTTCTCTCTTTGCCAAATGTCATTATTACTAATGCCTTTAATATTTGTATTTTGGTGGTTTCGGTGTTTCATCTCAGTTGTATCAATACTTTGAGAAATGGCCACAGAAATGTGAAATTTGAAATGTAGTTTTGATGCAAGATAATAATGTAATCTTAAGTATATTTTTTTGAAAGTATGGAGGATGTGTTTACTAGCTTTATAAGCACAATATGCTCTTTTTCCTCCTGAATAAAAGTATTAATTGCACTAAACAAATGATGGGTCTGTGCTGGGCACTGTCCCTTATCCAAAGAGTACACTCCCAAGGAATGCACTGATCCAAAGGTTACTGCTAGTTCATTTTATGATCCATGGTAAGAGGCTCTTCCTAACTTTACAACTAAGAGTTTTGCCCCAGTTCTGCTTGTGCATGTGGATTTTATCTAGTGATTCTCCATGGTCAGCAACACAGAAATTTGCCAGTCTCCTAAGTATTATAAATATTCTGCTATGGGCTTTTGTATCCAAGATAATGACTTTTCACACAGCACAATTCAAAGTGATGTGACCACAGGGAGTAAGGAGAGGGAGATAAATGCTAAGATTAGAGATTGTCAGACTATTTTGGGCTGAACTAGATGTAATGGAAATGTATCACTTACTGGAACATCTCTGGGACCAGGAGTTGGAGGAGAAAGACTGCTTGCACTTGGGACATGAGAAAACAAGTACCTGCTGTATCTGAGACAAAGCAGAGATTTTCGCTTCAGGTCACCGGAGTCTGGCAAGAGAAGTCTTGATTATGGGGATCCCACATCCCAGTGAAGTCCCCAGCATCATTTCTTCTGTGTTTTTGATGGCCATTCCTGTTTGTTGAGAGGAATTATGCCAAAATATCCATGTTTTATAGGACTTCTGCTCCTTAAGCTGTGTGGGATCAGAGGGAAAGAAAAGGAGTGCAAGATACAGATCTTTGTGGCTGCCACAGAAGAGTCTGGTTGTCCTTGATCTGTCGTGGGTGGGACTGAGTGAAGCTGCTCATGAGATCTGGAGCTGGCTGTGCTTTGGGTGTGATTTCTGTGGGAGTTAACAGTGCTCAGCTGCTTTTTGGGAGCTCTGATGGGAATCATCCTCGTCATCCCTGTCTGTAAGGGTGTTTCTCTCCTGCAAGCCTTGTGTTCTTCACAGTCTCCACTGCTGGAAATGTCAAGAAAGAGATTTTGTTCTGCTTTTCTTTCACTTTTGGGAAATGATATATTAGAATTAGTGACCAGACTGGTTTCTGGGAGACTCAAGCCATGAAAGGAGCAAGAATTAATGCAAGAAAACAGTAAAGCGAATAAATGTGAAATAATAGCACTAAATTTTGTACTGCAGAAATGGTGGTGATTTGTCTCAACTATGTCTTGCCAGACTTTGTCAGCTGTCCTTAACTGAGGTAAAGGTGGTGTGGCGTGATAAAAAGAGTGTACCAGTGACTAATCATACTAGAGCAAGGCTTTGTCACAGACAGCAACTTCCTATGAGTCTCACTTCTAACATTTACCAATAATATTATAATTGTATTGATTTAGACCAGAAATCCTTCCTCCTTAAGTATCAGCTGTGTGATGCTCACACGTGGCTTGTGAGGGTCTTTGCTAGTGGGAAAGATGATCTTGACCTTGGTTAATCTTCACACAAAGTTTGCTTGATGAAGTACAGTCCTTATGTCCACTTGAGTGGCTCTCTTTTAACCTCATCATTATTCTTAAAGAGGGAATAACTGTCCAGTGGGAAAAGTCCTCTCAGTTATCTCACAAGCGCTGCAGGGGATACTGTTGTGGAAAGAATAGTTCTTAGTTGGAATTCTGCAAGGAAAACCCACACAGGCCTTGTGCTGAAGTTCATTCAGAAACCCCACTACAGTTGTGTTTATTAAGTAGAAGTCCTATGTTAGACAAAGTTGGGTTTATATAAGTACTAAATATTACACGTTTACACATCCAGAGGTTTTTTTCCCTCTGTCTCCTCAGACATCTGTTTCTAAATCTTTCTCTGGTGTCCATCACCACGTAGTCCATCAGCATACAGACATCAACAAATTCTTTCTTGTGATACCCCTGGGAGATAGATATCCCTGTTTCAACTCTGTGGATGGGTTAGTGGGGATTAAGTAAACTGCTCAAAGACAGCCAGTGAGAGAAGGCAGGAGCACATGTGTTAAGTACCATCCCTGGCCCCACTCCTCAGCAGTGCTGGAAGGAGAGTGGGTTCAGGAACCTGTCCCATGTGTGACACTGCCTGCCTTCAACCTTTAAATATGTCAGCACACCAGGCACCCGTGGTACCCACAAAAAGACTTGGAAACAAATGTCTCTTTGCACTCTGAGCCCTTCTCATTTTGGAAATCCCAACTTTGGAAATCTGTTCTGCACAGAATTGGAGAGAGGCTCAAGTTTCAAAAGCAGTTCTTGTCTTTTTTTGTCGTTCTGTTGACTCTTCGGCTCTGAGGTTTGGTGTTGGCTTGCATGTCTCCATAAGAAGATTGCAGAGAATTCTTTTTATTATGGGTGCAGCACTGGGCAAAATGTCCCACAACATGATGGGAGGTTTTTCCCTGAGAGAAAGGGTTCTTACTGCTCCTCATATAAAACTTAATAGCAGTTTTTAGGAATGAAGCCATTCCATCTCTTTAATTTCTCTCATAATGTCAGCTTGATTTGTTTACTTGTGGACCTGCAGTGCTTTCCGAGTCCTGTGTATAAACACTGCCCACACATCCTCTTTCCCAGTGTAACTGCATGACCATGGTTGTTGTAAGCTCTTGTTCACCCATTTAGCTTCTTATGGTGAATGCTAAGTACAAGTGGTGCTGTGTCTGAGTCAGTTCTCTGCTGATGATTGCCCTGTTACCTGTGCTTGGCTTTGTTTGTGATGGATATGGGTTTAATATTACCTGGCTAAGTCTACAGCTCACAGCTTTATTGCTGCCTGGATTCCAGCAAGTCTTTCTTTTCAGAGTGGGAAATCAGGAGGCCTAGTTCCTGCAGGGAATTATTCATATAGTTAAAATTACCAGTTGGGCACTTGCTCAGAAATGATTTACCCACTGTCAAATACTTGCCAATGATTCTTTGATCCATGAACAGGACATCCTTGTGACCTTTCCTAAATTCTTCTCTTTAACAATATTGGTTTTTTAAACTTCATAAAAACATCTACATAGTTTCAGTTTCTAGGCTGAGACTTCAGAAGGGCAAGCATGCAGAAATAAATAAAACCCAATGTGGGGTGGGGGTGTGTACTTGGAAATAACTGATTGTACCCTTCCATTTTTTCTCCATGCTTTCCCACTCAGTCATGGGGAATTGATTTATATTGTGATGGGCCACGCCAATGATTCCTGTACAATAAACCATGTTGTGCACATACAGGCTGTACCTGCACCCTTAGAGGCAGCCAGGTGGGAGATGTGAGAGGCTTTTTCTCAGGAAGTAACCAGAGCATTTTGCTTGATTACCAGAAATGTCCCATTTCTAAAATGTCACAGTAGATAATACAAGCTTTCACTGTTTTGGCAATATTTTCATGTTGCTGTGCTACAAGCAAAGAAAGAAAACAGTAAATATATAGTTCAGGTCAGCAAATGTTTGGGTATGGACAGAGAGGCTCCTATGGATGGAAAGAAGGTTCAGCATTGGTGAAGCCAGCTGTGGGCTCACTGGTCACCCACAGGAGGGACAATACACAGAGATGTGGAGGGAAGAGAAGAGAAGGTCTGGGACTGGGGGGGACCCCTGTAATGAGTGACGATGGCAATTGTCAGCAGGGAACTTCAGGCACAGGCAGGTGTGCAGGCAGCAGTGGCTCCAGCTGATGTGGCTGTCAGGCTTTGGCACCCCTGGCATGGTCACAGGGCTGGGCTCCTCCCGGGGACAGGCAGAGGCGCTGGGAGAGGGGCAAGCCGAGCTTCCTTTGCATCAGTGGTCTGCTACAGTCACCTTGGTCCATCTCTCCTGCACGAGGGTGCCTGTGTTAGTGCCAGGCTGTTTGGCTCAGCTCCAGAGTGTGGCAAAGAATAACAAACAAAACAGCTGGACAATAAAGTAGACAGGTACCTGAGCACAAATTCTTGAAGCTCTTAAAACATCACCTGGAGTCTGACTTAGCAACTGAAATCTTTTTACACTCCACTGACTTCTTGGGCCTGCAGCCAGAGTTCTCATGGGCTGTGCTTTCAAGTATTTAAGCTGTAGCCATATAGACTTCCATGTTTACATTTGAATTCCTTTTCCTGCCCTTGTATCATTTCAGAGCTTGTGGCTACAGCAAAAAATGAACGTGGAGGGGGGGATGTTTCTTAGACTTTATTTATTTATTTATTTACTACTCGTCATGAGCACTGTGAAGCATTCACAACTACGGAAAGACTTTGGTAGTAGTTGGTGGGGGAGGGGGAGTGATGGGAAAACATGCCTTCTGATTTATTTTAGTCCTCCAAGATGGCAAAAAATACCCTACAAACTGCAAGAGCAATCTGGGAGTAGGACATTGCCTGTTTCCCCCTGGCATGCCACCACTGCTGCTCCGGGGACTTCTAAAAGCCCCGAGTGGCTTGCAAGGTAGATGTGCCATTGAGCAGGGAGTCGCTGAGGGTGCTCTCTCACAGGCCCACGAGAGTGAGCAAACTTCGTGGGGACAGCTGCTCTGTGTCACTGCTGTCACACCGTGGTCTCGCTGGAGGGAGGTGGTGCTGCACAGAGCAGTCACTGCTGCTCCAGCCGGGAGCTTCCCCTTGGCCTGGTGTTAGGGAGAGTTGGACCAACACAAAGGAATGCCTAACAACGCATTAATGCAGGCCTCTGCTCGGTTTAGATCACTGTGGGGCTGTGTTGGAGATGTAACCAGGTGTAAATGTCCAGCTCCAAGCTCTTGGTTGGGTGGTGCCTCTGAACACCATCCTGTCCCAGCTCCCTGCTGCTCAGAGCACTGCCAGCACTTGGTGCTCGGGAAGGGTGGTTGTTCTGCTTGCTTATGGCATGATTCATAGGCTTAAAGTTAAGCTGATGCTTTAGGACTCTACCTGATATCCTTTTTATGGAGAAAAGAGGGGTTTGAGGAAAACCCAAAATGCTCTGCTGCATTGAGTTCATTGTCTTTCGGTGTTAAGGTGCCATTTAAGACATCTCTGATAACCTGATTTTCTGTTTCATAGATATTCGTAGGCAAAGAACAAGAAAACATACAGGTCTCCTCATTATTAAACTTGGCTGAAGTTTAACATGTTTGTTGGAAGCCCCTTTCTTTCTTCAGGGCATAAAAGTGGGGTTGCTGCTTTGCTACAGTAATGCCAAAGGGCTTTGCTGGCATTACACACATAAATGAAGATTTGGGATGAATTTTACTCTTTGGGTTAGTGTTGCTGTTTCTTACTTTTCAGTACGTTGTAGACTTAATCATGAAACAGAACTAATAGACTGACGCTTAATTGCAAGTGAATAGCAGAGTTGTAGGAACTTTTGGGGGTTTGGTCAAAAGGAACATTTAATGTTCAGCATTAAAAATGACATTTAAGGGAATCTTTTAATTTTTGCTGGTTAAAAAAAAATCACAATTAAGACAACTGCCAAAAAATAAGCTGACCATGGATTAAATTCAATGGTACAGGAGAATTAACCTTCCAAAAGCCGTTTTTAAAATGTCTCTCCCATTCAAGGCAGAGCTGGATTGCTTGTGGTTATACTTTATTATGTAACCTTGTCTAGGAAATTGAGATCTGGGGGGGTTCCCATCGAAATAACTGTTCAAAATTCCTTAGCAAACACCGCAGTTACTGCGAGAGAGCATTGCAGGTGTCTCTGCCTGCTCTCCCTCTGGAGCAAGAGCGCTGGGGCCAACACTTTCATTTAAACACTGTGACATTTCATATTTCTCTGATGTCCTTCTGATCCTTTCTCTTGAGGAACTGAACGAAAGTAAACACAGAAGACGTTCAGTGATGTTCCAAAGTGCACATTTTTGGCAGCAGCGAGCTTTCTCCAGCTCGCTGCCTGGGAGTTTACCAATCTGTCCCATCCGAATCCATTGTGCAAACCTCCTTGGGCTGCACCTGCCGCCCAGATCCACACGGAACGAGAGAGGCTGCAGCTTTGCTACCTGTTTGCTGATGCTTCATTAGAGCCCAAAGGAAACAGCCACATGTTAATGGTCTGATCACAACGCCTTGGGTGGCAAAACATCCCGTTGCTTGTTGGAGGGAGCACCCGGTGAGTCAAGTTGTGGGTTTTGTTGTATTTTCCCCAACCTGGACTGCGGGGATGTTTTTTTTCCTGAGCGAAGCGTAACTTTCTCCGAGTTATTCTTGCTGAGAATAGAGACCAAAGAGCCAGGCAATGGGGACTGAGTCAGCGAGTGGGGAAGGGTTCCTGGCGCTGCTGTGTTTGCCCTGCCCGGGCGCTGACGCTGGAACAAAGAGGGCAGCAGCGAGTCACGGTCGAGCAGGGAGTGCAGGTAACCCGGCAGGAACAGCTTCGGGAAGTCTTGAGTGTGAACTCTGCTAAAAACTCTGCCAGTGTTCCTAAAGCACGTGTTTCCTGGTGAAACGAGGGCCACAGCAGCTCTTAATCCTTGCAAAATTATCCATCTATGAAACACGAAGGCTTTTTTTTGTTATTAATATTTGGCAGGTTGTCTGTTGTTGTGTTAAATTCAGGTATAGAAACTGAATTTAAAGCTTACCAGTGGATTTTGGAAGTGAACTGATTATTATCCCAGCTCAGCAGCTCTGGAAATACACTGAAATTCTTTTAAGAATAACATAGAGTCCTTGGTCGATCCCTGCCTGTTTCTGTGTGCAGGACGGTTCATCACTGGCCACTCCAGCCTCGCTGGATGACAGGAATGTTTCAGCTGCTTTGATTTTAATGTGTCTCTAGTCCCAGGTACAACCAGTGTGGGGTGAGCAGCTGCTTACTGGTGGAACTGAATGCTCTGAAAGGACAGAGGAGACAGAAAGGCTCATTTCTGAGTCAGCCAGAAACACAAAACCAGACTGGTGGAGTCTGGATTGGGATCTTTGGATGCAGATGCTTTTATAGCCACTCTGGGTTCAGCCAAACCTACCACACAGGTATAGGTCTGTGAGGAATCAACTGTTCAAGTTCTCCTTTCCACAGTCTTGGGAGGGATCTCCTGACCCACTGTGGGCTTCATTAAAAAGCACCTGAACATAAGTATTTACATACACACAAACACATACGTATTCTCTAAAACAGAAATGCTTTCTAATTCTGCTTGAAGGCATCCTTTCAAGGCTGGCAGTGATGTGAAGGTAGAGCACCTACTGTTTTTTACTAATTCTAATACCTGTTTCTAGTGGGAACAGAACAGAGAAAGGCCAGAAAGACTTTAAGGTAAGTCCTGAATGCTTCCAAGTGTAATTCATGATGTAGCCTCAGAGAGGCCAATGTTGCTTTATGGATACAGAAGGCATCTGTACAACTGCAAGGCATTTCTTTATTAAAAAAGAATCAGTTATTTGCAAATAATTGTTGGGTTTTATCAGTTCTTCTCCCTGTTTCATGGCACGAACATCTTGCTAAAATAGTTTAAATAGTTTGAGGCAGCCTAATGCTTTACAAGTATTTGTGGTGCTCTCTACTGTGCAGTCCATCTTCACAGCAATTCACAACAATACATTTTATTCCTTCCCCTGCCTGTTCTTGCTCGTCTCCTGATAAAAGCCTGGGTTTAACTGGGAAGGTACCAATATACATCTCTTTCACACCTAGATAAATAATTTTTCACATGGCTGCTTTAAAAGCCTCTGGCTTTATCAGTGGAAAAAAATGCTTGGAAAGGAGAGATTTGTACTTAAATTAGTTCTATCAGCACTCTTTTTTTTTTCCTTTTTTTTTTTTTTTGGTTGGCTGGGACTTGTTCTCACAGAACTTCAAGCTGGATTATTTGTGTTAAACTTCCTGACTGAATTCCGAACAAGTCATCTTTCCCCACAATGCTGACCTTTAGTACGAGGCCAGTATAATTTTAATTTGTTTCAAGTTTCCCTTATAAGCACGAGAACAAGAAACCATATCCCTCTAAGACCTGGTAAGCTAGCTGCATGGCAAAATGTTTTCAAAATCTAAGGGGGAAAAAGCCCCAGTAAAGTTAGATATTTCAAACAGGCATGCATCCTGAGTGGGGTTAGCTCTACTGTCTTCCAGAGAACTAGTCTAAAAGCTCTGGGAAATGCTGACTTCAAAGAAAGGTATTAAGTAACTAACCTGTCTTTGATCAGGGTTATGCCCTAATGGAGGCATCACAGGGCAGATTCCAGACTGTTTCTGGCTCTGTGGGGGCAGAGGTGATGGCTCAGGCTGGAGCTGGCTCTGTACACCAGGCCACCACCTTGTACTGGTGCTGCCCCAGTCTCCTGCTGGCACAAGCATCTGTTCACCCATGCAATGAGCAGGGACCAGGCAATGGATCTGGCTGAATGCAAACCTTTTTTTTTTGTCTTTCTCTTTTTCTTTGCTGGAATAGTTTTAATGCAGATGGGTTCCCTGATCTGCCCCCTGCACAGCTGCATGACTGCCTGTGCCACCACACAGGGGGACGGGAACGTAGGAGCAAGTGACTTGGAAGGAGCATCCTATGCTCTCATTTTACAGCCATGATTAGATATGAGGACAGGCAGTCTCAGTCCTCTCATGGCAAGGAATTGCTGTTTAATGAGATGGATTTGACTGAAGCAAAGCTTGGTAGTTCCCTGTTAGGAAGAGAAGAGAGAAATGCGTTTGGTGAGACAGAGCCAGCAGTGGGGTGGGCAGCTTGGACACCCTTAAAAATAAGCAGGTCTGCTTCACCCAGCAGTGGAGAGGAGAAGTGCCACAGATAACAGCCACTGGAGAATCCAGAGGCATGTCTTTTGTGGGGTGTCTTTGTCTTTCTGGGGATAAAAGCACGTTTCCTGTGCAGTTCCCTGGCTGGTTTGTTCTCACACTTGCTGCTGCCCATAACTGGAAGTGCACAGTCATGACTTTTGCAGAGACTTGGCTTTTGTTCCTCCTTGTTGGACACTTGGTCTCAAGTGCACTTATGGGACTGTAGAGGACAGTCACAGATGTGGGGAAGTGATTTTTTCCAGCACTAGGTGGCTGTATGGCGTTCTGCAGCACCCTGTACACAAGTTTCCAAAGTTGGGAAGTGGGCCATCCTCACATGGAGAGGCTTCTGTGTTTGCACACCTCTTCTTCAGTATGATTTTGCTGGCATTGTTAGAAAATCAAGGAATGAAGGCATTTTATTTGTATAAGTTTGTCACTGGCTGCAGACACCTGTATCTCTGTGGAGCAGAGGTGGGCTTGGAGCCCACCACAGAAGAGGCTCTGGGGACCAGACTGTGATTGCTGCAGTTGGCTGGTGCTGCTGCTGCTGCTTTTTGCTGAGGGGCTTGGATGTGAGCATTAAAGGGGGAGTCTGCATGTGGAGGTCCTGATCCTGCCACACACTCGTGCTGCTTGGAGGCCACAGGGTGCTCCCCTGGGACATGAGGAGGGTCAGGTGGAGGGTGTCCACCCCACCAGGGGACACGGGGCAGTGGGTGGGGA
This sequence comes from Margarornis squamiger, assembly GCA_035222235.1. Classification (NCBI taxonomy): domain Eukaryota; kingdom Metazoa; phylum Chordata; class Aves; order Passeriformes; family Furnariidae; genus Margarornis; species Margarornis squamiger. The sequence goes on along the minus strand of JAWWTY010000019.1, from coordinate 1,655,467 downwards.
TGACTTCTGGTGATCCTCAGGTGCTCTGATGGGCCAGGCTTTGCTGGTGGACCAAGCTTGGAGAGGATGAAGTTGTCCTAAGACCTGGCTGTGCCCCTGGGCTGAGTGGCTTTGCCAAGGCCAACAGCCCCCTCAGGAGCCGCTCAGGTGCTGTTTTTTCACCAAGCCCAGCCCTGAGAAGCAATTAGTCTCCAAACACAAGGCAGGCTGTTGTTTTCCTTACCACTTACAGCATTGTCTTCTCTCCTTGCTCTTCTCTCAGCCATGATCTAGTCTCTGTGCATTTCCCTACCCATTCCCCTCTCCTTGGCAAACAACAAGGACCGGGCTTTGGCTTAAACATGGATATAAAATCCCAGTGCAGTGGCTTGTGGAATCCTACCTGCATGAAGGCTGATGCAGCAGGGGTTTGGCCATGCTCCGTGGTGCCTCTGGTTATTTCTTTGCAGTGAACAGCAGTGAAAGAACCTTTCGCAATTGGGATCCTTTGTGTGTTTGAGCTTCACCTTTGGAATATTTTGTAGTGATCAGAGCTACTGTAATTTTCTTTTTTTCCAGAGCAATCTGGTGTGTAGATCATGTAACTCCACACCAAAAACCGTGATGACATGGAGCATTTATTTTGTGTTTTTGTGATGGCACATCAAGTGTGATTATACTTGTTTTTAAGGGAAGAGGCCTTGCTGAGGATTAAAGATCTTGGGATATTCAAAGCTGCTGTCAAATGCATAAGGTGACACATCTGATGAATTACAAGGTCTGCTAAAATTAAATCATTTGTTAAACCACTAAGTCTAGGGGCACAATAATACATTAGGTCTCCATTGTGCTGGGTACTGTATGAGGGTAGCAAAAGGTTGGTTTAGGCCCCCAGATGTTTTTTGTAACTGCTGAAATTCTTAAATGATGTCACTTTGCAGCCTTGTTTCATGCTTGCTTTCTCTGAATGCTCTTGAATGAAGATCCCCAGGACATAAGAGTAATGTGCAGGAGTATTTGTCCCCAGGATTTTGCACAGTTGATCAGACGTGAAAAGGAGACGCTGCAGTGACTCATGTGACCTTGCAGACCCAAGGCTCCCAGTGCAGACACTGGGCTCTCGCTAAGGTCCCCGGCACAGGAATGCAAAGCATTCCAGAAGCTTTCCTCAACAATTCTAGAGTGGCCAGCAATTTTCTCACCAATGTTGTGTCAAATGGGCAGGGAAGGCAAAAGACTAATTGAGTAAATTATTGCAAACTGCTTATGAAATCCCTTTAATTTATACTTAGCAACATAAACCCAGTGCAGGAATGGTACTGCTAAGGATGGCTTAGATTTTTTTTTAATGTTTTTATTAAAAATAAGGTCAGCTTTCAGTGCTACACATAGAAATTCTTCCTATAGCAGAACTGCCACGATGTTAGGCCAAGAAGATTTTGGCAATTCTGAAAGATTTCCTGGTTCTTACTTGTAAACTTGTAGAGTTGCAAGACTCTCTTCCTTGTAATTAAAACCAGCTTTTTGCCCTCAGAAACTTACTGCCCAAATTTAAGCAGGATAGATGGGTACAGGTGGTAGGCATAGCGTGTTACCAGCTCTAATTGGCAAAATTCATTTAGCCATAGAAGCAGATGAGGGTATTAGGGAGGGATTTAAGGGAGGATAATGAGGTAAAAACTTTGCAGTTCCTTCTCAGTGCCAATCCTCTGGAGTCAGGGAGGGCCACGTAGGAGCCAGGCAGGCAGCAGGGGCTGGGGCTGCAGAGTGGGGGGAGCCGGGGCACGTCCCCCTGGCACTGCCAGCCGGGCAGTGGGGGCAGGACCTGCCTGCTCTGCTGGTTATCACAGCCCAGGACACTCACACACATCTCAACCACCCTCTTGGACTATGTTTAATGGAGAAGTAGCCGGGCTAGAGCTTGGGGGGGTTTTTAGGGGGCAGAACGCCGTTTCAGTGTCTGATTTTCCACTGGAAGCAAACCCCCTTGTTTGCCCTCTGAGAGCAGCAGCAGCAGCAGCAGAGCCTGATGGGTCTCTGGGGGGCAGCAGCCTGGCCGGAAACCGCCCTGCCAGGGCTGCTCTCTCTGGGATTTGTTTGCTTTTGATTATGGGAAAAATAACCCGAGATATTTCTGTGCATGCAGAGCATTCTTCATGACTGACAAAGCTGTTGTCAAGTAGGGACAGGGGGGAAGTGCCATCTTGAAAGGCAACACAAATGTGTTTGGAATAGGCTTAAAAAAACCCAAATAAACTTATTTTTAGTGACTTCCAGAAGCTTCTAGGACCAAAAAAAAAACACAAAAAACCCCCAACCAAAGAACCAAAAAACACCCAACCAAAACCAACCCCCCCAAAAAGGTTGAGCTGGCTGCACAGTTCAACCTGGCCTTGGTGTGGTGGAGCTCAGAGGAGCTCCCTGCAGTTCACAGCAGCAGGCAGGGCAGGAGGGGCTCCTCCGTGGTCTCTCACAGAACCACCACTGATCTCCCTGACAAGGGACACACACAGGGGCTCTCAGGCCTCTGGGGCTACGTGTGCAGGAGGGTAGGGGGTTGCTGAGGCTTTTGCTGGCCCTGAGCTTCCATCAGCCCTTCCACCAGCCATTCCCAAGGGGAGAGGTGCTGTTCTTGCTTGCTAGCTGGCTCTGCTGGGCACCCTGGGAAGTACTGGGGAGGATGGGATGTTCCTCATGGGTATCTGCTTTGAGGCAACTAGTATTTCTGCTGGAAAAGGTCCTCTGGTGACATGCCCATGTCCTTCAAAGTCAGTGCACTTGATGCCATGCAGGAGGCTGAGCAACGACCACCTGCTCTTCAAACCAGCCACTGGCTGTCCCACATTTCCTCCAGCTTTATTTTAGATCAAGGTGCCTCTCACTGTGCTTTGCTGAGGGGGCTGTGGGGCAGCACCTGCAAACAGCCCCAAAGCAGCCCCAGAGTCTGATGGCAGCCTGCCCTGTCACAGCTGCAGTGGGCACTCATCCTGCTGCCTCCTCTGCCTGCCCTCGGGTGTGTCCTGCAGCTCTGACAAGGAGAATTCCCTCCTGGTGAAACAACACATTTGGTAAACTTCAGCTGGAGAGGGAGTGAGGAATAGCTACTGTCAGATATGGAGAGCAAACATGCTTATGTACACAGAAGTGGTACCTGCCTCCAAAGAGCACTGGGAAACATCAAATGCTCTGTAACCCTGTGGCAGTGAATCTGATTCACTCTGAAATGAGAACTTGGCACACAACAGCCCTTCAGCCCACTTGCACCTCTACATGCAGAGTTATTAGTTGTATACACTGACTGTAGTATTGGCCTTAGACCTTGGGTACCAATAAAGCCATAACATTTTGGGGAAAGGTGATATGGAAATTACTGACTGTAGTGCAGCAGGTGCCTAACTTCATACTATCTTTTGGCTCATCAGCAAAGGAAAAGATTTCATGTTTGATGCTATTACAATTAATGCAAAAAAAAAAAAAATCAGTTAAATTATACCATGAAACCCAGTAGGCTTTATCAAAGCATTGTCTGGCAGCTGCCAGAGCCCTTGGTTTAGCAGGTTTTCTCCTGTATTTTGCAGAATAAAATAAGAAACATTTAAAGAAAACTTTGTTTTGCTCCACCCTCATTCTTTTCTGATTCTGTTTGAAAGATGTAACAGCACATTCTTTAAGGACTTTTGCTCTGTTTCAGAGGCATTCATGGACTCTTCCATATAGACATTTTTGTTACAAATATTTTCCTTTAAATTGAGAATAAAATAATGTTTGCAACCAAGGGAAGGCAGATCTTGCTACAGCTGCATGTCTCTCACTTTTACCATTAACTGTGGTATATTGGGGTGATAAAAGAACAATGAGCCAAATAAACTGTAGTAATAACTTTTATGGGTGAGGAATGGAGGTAGCAAATGAACCATTCCAAAGGATAAGAAATCACTAGAAGCAGTAGAATGTGTTTATAGTGACTGTAATGTTTGTTGGACCAACACTTGCCATTTTTCCAGAGGGATTCATGTGTGACAGTGACCGCTGGCAAGGCTGTACCATCTTCCTCTCCTCCCTTGCTGAGAAATGCCCTGATAAGGAATGGAAAAGTAAATGGTGCAGAAAGCTGTGATGCTTTTTTCTCTTCTCCTCTTTTTCTGACAGAGGAAGAAGTGAGAAAGAGGACCAGCTCCCAGGTGAGCCTGGGCACAGCCAGGTGTGGAGGAGTGCCATCACCATCCCTTTGGAAGATAGGCAGCAATGCCTGCTGCAGGACACTGGGGCCTTTTTTTGCCTCATCAAAGAAGCTCTGTGGAAAGAAAACTTTGTGGGAGCCATGTCCACTGTTGGAAATAAGGGCAGTTAAATGTGTGGCTTGCAGGTATTGCAGATAAATCTTGTTACTCTCTCCCTCACATTGCACCCTGCCACGCTGCCATTTTCATTTTCTTCCCTACTCTTTTGCTGTATCCATCCTTACACAAACTGTGTGAGCTTTGACAACTTCAGGTGATGACATTTAGGGGAGACCAGAGCCACACCTGACCTTCACAGAGCAGAATGCATCGCTGCTTTATTTCCCCTCTGCTAAGCTTGGGGCACTTGACTCGTGAAGCTCTCAGCTTCAGGATTGATGTGATAAAAGACACAGTGTGGCACAGTGATTTTCTTTCCTTCCTGATGCCCTGTCTCACCGAGGGCAGGGGAACTCTCAATGTGACCCAGCACAGCTCCTTGGTCTCAGCAGTGCCAGGTCCATTCACACCAGTTGGGAACTGCTCATGGCACCGTTCCCTTCCTGCACTGGGAGCACCGAGGGGTGTCTCTGGCTTTCATTTGCCTCACCAGAGCAGCCAGTAATTAACTGATCGGTTGGCTTGAACATTCCTGCAATAGCTTCAAAGTGCCAAATTTTTAATGAACTTGTTTTTTTTGGATAGTCCACTTACCCACTTGAATTACTGTAACTAACCAATGCAGCCCTTGTTCTGCAAGGTGATGACTTCCCAGACATGCACATACAAATGGGGGCTTGAGGATTTTTTTTCCTGCCGTGATGCAAACCTTTAAGAATTTGTTCTTAAATGTGTTGCTGGATAGATACTTATTTTATCACGTCTGGCAAACCAGACCTCCTTATGGCTTCTTACTTTTTGTACAGATTTCAGTTTGTATTTCTCCTGTGCTCTTTGTGTGAGCACAGTGACTTGTGCTCTCTAACGCTGTGTGTTGTTGGCTTGCTCAGTGTTACAAGATGGTGGGAATTGTATTGTGTACTGGGATAGGATCTCACATGGATTTTGAACAGGAAGAAAATATCTTTTGTCTTCTGAGTTTTACCCAAAATTGTGGTTAACTCCATAGCTTTTAAAATACATAATTCAGCTGCTCATAAGCCCAGTGGTGGTGACTGAGGGGTAAGCTGCAGTTTATTCCAGAAACCAATGCCCTCTGTTTTCAGGGTTACATTTTCATGTCCAGCTTATACACCCACCTACTCAACGTGCAGCAGCTCTTCTTAGTATTTCTAGACCTTGCTTAGTAGTTCCTCCTTCAAAGTTTTTTATCTGTAAGTTGCCCCAAGCATGAGGTTGTAGCAACAACTGGGATCCTAATTTTAGCAAATTCAGCTAAATTCAGTGATGACATCAAGTTGGTCTGCTGGAGGACAGGAAGCTCTGCAGGGGGATGTGGACAGGCTGGATCCGTGGGCTGAGGACAAGTGTGTGGATCAACAAGGTGCAGTGCTGGGTCCTGCACTTGGGTCACACCAACCCCCTGCAGTGCTCCAGGCTGGGGCAGAGGGGCTTGAGAGCCCCTCACTAGGAAGGGACTTGGGGGTGCTGGTTGACAGAGCCTGAATATGAGCCCAGGTGGGCAAGAAGGTACCAGCAATGGTGTGGCCAGCAGGACCAGGGCAGTGACTGCCCTGTGCTGGGCACTGCTGAGGCTGCACCTTGAATCCTACAGGAAAGACATTGAGGGGCTGGAGTGTGTCCAGGGAAGGGAATGGAGCTGGGGAAGGGTCTGGAACAGCTGAGGGAGCTGGGGGGACTCAGCCTGGAGAAAAGGAGGCTCAGGGGGGACCTTCTGGCTCTGCAAGTCCCTGCCA
>JAWWTY010000019.1:1639288-1649291 GCA_035222235.1 Margarornis squamiger | reverse complement strand
GCTCAGCCTGGAGAAAAGGAGGCTCAGGGGGGACCTTCTGGCTCTGCAAGTCCCTGCCAGGAGGGGGGAGCCGGGGCAGGTTGGGTTCTGCTCCCAGGGAACAGGACAAGGGGAAATGGCCTCAAGTTGTGCCAAGGAGAGGTTTAGGTTGGATATTGGGAAAAACAACTTCATGGAAAGGGTTGTCCAGCACTGACACAGCTGCCCAGGGCAGCGTTACAGTCATCATCCCTGGAGACATTTAAAAGCTCTGCAGATGTGGTGCTCGGGGACATGGTTCAGTGGTGGCCTTGGCAATGCTGGATTAATGGTTGGACTCAATGATCTTAGAGATCTTTGCCAACCTAAACAATTCTATGATTTATATACACACATATGTATTTTGCTTTGAGTGTGTGTGTTGATGGTGGGGTGTTGCATCAAATGACCTCTTGTCCAACCTCATTTATTCTATGAGTCTATAAGCTGTGGGGACTAAGAGCTCAGTAACAGGTCTGAGCTGAAGGCAGCCTCCCCATACTCCTACTGGTTTCCATAGCTAGCCAAATACCTCTGGTAGAGCCCTGGGATGACTTCAATCCCTGCTGTAGTCAGGGCGAGGGGCACAGCCCTGAGAGGGCTGGGCAGGTGGAAGAGCAGGGCTGGCAAAGTCGTGCAACAGCTCTATTACCCAAGGGCCATGCCAGGGATCCCAGCATGGCACAGCCCTCCAAGGTCTCCCTCAGAGCCAGGCCTGACTCAGCCCCTCCTGCTGAGAAAGGAGCGTCATTTTCCAGTATGTGTTTCCTGCATGGATGCCCACAAGGGGCATTTAATATTTTTTAAGTTCTCTGTTCTTTTCAGTCTGATTATGAATTGGTATAAATTCCTGCTGCATTAAGACATCCTAAATTTTTATTGAGTACATTTGTGTCACCCATGTGGTGAGACCCTGTTAAAGTGCTTTGAGTTGGCCAGTCTTTGTGACTTTTTTTTCCTCCCTTCAAGGAGGGCATGAATTGCTCATTTTGAATGAATTTTTAAAAATAATGAGTGAGAAAATAGCATGTATGTGAAGGCCCTACAGAAGTGTGGTACATCTGTTTCAAAGCACCAAAGTGCAAACTGTGTCCCTAAAACAATTGTGGCATTTGTAACTCTTTCCATTCTGACTGTGCAAAAGAAAAATTTCCCAAAATAGCAATTGTGGGAAAACCTGTACTAAGTTTCATTTCCAGCTGTGAAGTCATTTGGGCTTTGCCAAGCCAGGGTGGCAGTGCCGGGGAGGCCCCTCTGATGGGAGGGTGGCAGCTCACCGGAATAGCAGCTTGGGAATATTTGACTTCTCTGAGTCACTGGAGGGGAGAACATTGACAGGGAGAGCAGGCTGACCAGCTTAATGGAAAGGAAAGTCACTGAATAGGAGGAAAGAAGAAAGAAACTGGCTCATCCTCTTTCCTCAGGCCATAGCTGGAGACAAGATACCAGAGCTGATGCGTGTTCTGCCTGACAGGACCATGGGGTGAGGAAGGGAAATGTGACCATCTCCATCCATGCCATGAAGCTGGAGACAAGGAAGTGGCAAAAGGCTTCAGAAAGGTAAAAGAGATAAAAATGCATCTCTGATCCCATCAGAGCTCTGGCTGCAGTTTCTGAATTAATGTGACTTAGCAAGAATATAGAGAAAATTCCCCAAAGCCAGGTCCAAGTGCAAGTTCACAGCCCAGACAAGTCTCTTCTGGAACACTCCAAAAAATAACGGGAGTCTTGGAAAGCAAATGTCCCTCAATACCCACTGTCCTACATGTGAACTAGCCAGGCTGGTTAAAGCTTAATTAACAATTGCCAGAGTGGCTAAATTCCTTTCTAAGTGCAGCTGCAGAACGTTAGCTGTGGGCATGTCTTAGACCTTAATTAGTAACACTTGCACTGGAGGACCCAAATCTTTCATGAATGCAGCTGCAATCCATTAATATCAGTCAGGCATTTCTGTAGGCAATACCAGGCTCTCCTGGAAATTCTTTTACTGCCCACCTAGATTTAAAAAAATGAACTAGTTGTACACAACAAACTACAAAAACAAAGATAACTACAAAATGTCTTTATTGAAAAAAGCAGATTATAGCATCTAAGGTTAAATGAAACTTCTGTCTTTAATATTAAATAACTTAAGATGATAGCAAGTAGCTTCTTCTTTAGATAAATAAATCTACATTTCCCAATTTTTTTCTTCAACAATCAAGGGAATCAAACACTGAAACACAAAACCACAAGTAATTCTAAAGACTAAAAGACAGAAGCACATTGAAAGGTTTTACAAGGATATATATATACAAAAATAGTTAAACTAATGTATATTTTCAGCATGTAAACTAGTTACATGATATACAAACTGGGAATTCATATATTTCCTACAAAATAAAAATCAACGTTGGTCCAAGTTCTTGGAAGAAAACTATATTCTTTTAAAGAAAATGAAAATATTTCTCAAATGAAAACTTAATTTAAGTCAAATTATATACTCTAGTTACGGCATTAGTTACAGGATGAATCACAAACTTTTAAACTTTTCTTGAAACACAAGAAAGCAGCTTTTGTCTCCTTTAGAGCTTTGGTTTACTTTACTACTCTGGAATTTCTGGTCTTAAAGAGCTCCTCTAACCGTGTTTTCCTTTTGAAGCTCCACCTTACAAAATATATACACACGTGCACACAAGTGAAAGGGAAAGGAAAGAAACCCAAACAAGCCCTCTCTGTAAGGTCAGTTATCTGAGTGCATTCTTTTGTTTTGTTTCCAAATGACTCTTTTGGTCCTTTCTTTGGAAGAGCCCTCCCCTGGCTGGGACTCTGCTGGCCCTCTGTGCTGCAGGACCTGGGAACGTTCCCCACCCGAGGGGCAAGGCAAGGTAGTCCTGATGCAAATGAGAACAGGTTGTCACTGTTTTCACTTCATGGCAACATTCTGAAAGTACAGCAAAGGCTTTTGGAGAACAATCACGTCATAAAACGAACTCAGGAAGTTTACATCTGTGTTGAGCTGATTTAACATAAGAATACTCGGTAAGAAAACCATTAAAAGAAGCTTTCTCATTTACATAATTCCCAGGCAGGAGGTAAAATGTGCAGAAACTGCCACTAGCACTAACCAGTGAGTACAGCACGTCATTAGTTTAGGTTTGATTTGAAAAAAAAAAACCAAACCTAAAAGCCAAACGGGCAAATTTCACTCAAGCTTCAGCTTTTATAGTAAATGCTGGAAAAGCAAAGCTGTACTTCATCATATAGTAATGGAATGCATCTGTCTATAGAAAATACTGGAACAACAACTGCTGCTTTCTGGCTTTAAACAATTTGTTTGTTCTATACTGAAATACTACCTTTTGGTGTTTTTACCACAATGATATATAACAGATTGGAACTGCGTAGAACTACAAGAGACTGAGAGATCAACATGTGAAATAAAATTAAATACTATTCTGTTCTACAGGATGATAATTTTGAAAAAAAAAGGTCAGGTATGTACATGTTTGATAGTTTGCTGTCCCTTGGGAAGTATGTTGGAAACTTAAACTTGCCCCTGAAGGAGGCAAAGTGCTGAGCAAGGGACTGGCAGGGGCCAAATCCCAGAGGAAGTCCCCTCCAGCTCTGGCCACTGTCAGCTTGGAGGTTTTGCTTCTCTCCTCCTAGAGCAAAGCACTTTTCCAGTACAGCAAGTACTGTTATGGGATGATTTGCTCTCAGGAACAGACCCAAACCTTCTCTCTGCATTTTAAAAATTGGTTTCTTAATTTGGGTTCCTTAACATATATTGTAAAGACAAGCAAGTGAAAATGCCTCTGAGCTCATGTGGCCCAAGGCAGCCTCCTTCCATGGAGAAGGCACTGCACTGCAGCTGGTGCCAAAAGTTCATCCTGCAGCTCTGGTATGGTCCATGTTCGTAAGAACCTTAAGGAATCCACCTAGTCATACAATCCAGTTTAAAACAATTTTCCCCTTTTCCAGAAGTTGCTAGCACACAGAATTCCACTTCTTCCTGAGGCTGGGCTGCTGACTATGGATGCAGAGGGAGTGTTTGCAAATGCAGAATTGCACGTGCACCCACTGCCCTCTTGTTTGCAGGCCAGGCCTCTTGGGCCACAGTGCAGAAATGGGGCACTGGTTGCACTGCAATTCCTTCAAAACCTGGAGCTCACATTAAATATGTTAATTATACACTGATATATATTAACTAGAAAATGACTTGTCCAGGAGCATTCCGTAGGGCAGGTTAATCTAGGCCAATGGAAGTCTGGCAAAAGTTCAGGAAATGCACCTTTTGTTCCTTACTAACAGAAAAAAACAGTTCTCAGGAATTTTTCCTGCCCCTCCCCCATTTTGCCCATAAGAAAATGGTATCAAAAAGTTCTGTTAAGGGAGTTAATTATTCCACTTAGGAATTAGTGTCCATTGGAGGCTCTTTGTGCTTTTCAAGAGCACCACAAATGGCTTTCAAAAAGTCAATGGAGCATAAGAAACTACACTGCAATGGTGTTGCCAAATAAGTCATCTCATCAGCCTGCATGGGGAATTGAGCACGGGATCATTTCCGAACAGGGCGCTCAGATTCTCAGCCTGGTGACAACTGGCAGGGAAGTGTCCCAGTTTACACAGGCAGGGAAGCTAGTCTGGTATTTCTACTTCCTCTGGAGGAGAAGAATTTTATTTTATTGTAATTTTGAACACAGTTAAAGACAGCAGTGATAAATTGCAACTTCAGGAAGGCTGGATCAATTCTCCTGAGAATGCAAGGAATTTTTTTAGACATACAGTTGTGTGATTTGCATGTAAATCATCAGCACATGGTAGAAAACAAACCATAAAAAAAGATTCATCTAACTTCCTATATGGAAGACATATATTTTCCCCCAGAGCTCTGAGGGTACTGTAAAAGCTTATGCAAAACATGGAAGTGTGTACATTCTATGTACAGCTAATACTTGTTGGAAAATACCAATGTTTCAATGGTCTGATTCTCTAAATTATCACTTTTGTTAAACTCTACTTTGTTTTCCAGTGAAGACAATCCCCCTAATCAGTTCAGAAGTAATCCAGAAAAGAACACAAAGCTGGAAAATTAATACAAAACCACTGTCCCTCTCTTCCTTTAATGATGTCTCAACATATAATCATAAAGCAGTTGGTAACAAATGAAATCTTGTACAAAGACAAGTGTGCCTTTGCACAGAAAGGGGCTGCTAACCCTATTAAACAGAACAGGTTGGAAAGCTGAATTCTTTAGTAAGTGCCAAATGGTGCAATTGATCTGAGTGAGTGTTGCAACCATTTCCACAGCCAGCAATTGCAGGGGCTGCACTGTCCTGCAACTGCTGCCCCTGCATGTGCCAACCTTTTGGAGATAATCCTCTGTAATGTGGGCTTTTTATGAAATACTTGCCATATTTCTTGATCAAGCTCAATAATTAGTCTTTGGATGACTGTGGAACCTTGTAGGATGGAGAACTGGCCTCACAGGATGCTGTTCTTTACCTGTGCTGAAACCTGTCCTGGCTACAAACACCTGCCTGGTCACTACTGCTCAGAATCTAAGTATTCTCTAAGACCAGAATTCATCAAAACTAGCTAAAATGCTAGCATTTATCTTATCATGTTTGCTGCAATATGATAAGGTGCTAACTTTTGGAAAGTAATGCTACACTCCTTACCCAGGTGAAATCTCCACTGAAGGAAGGTGAGTAGGGAGTGCAGGACAGCCCTTTGTACCATTGTTTATAGAAATGCTGCCATTTACAGTTACAGTTTAGTGGTGAATTATTTGTTCAAGTAGACAGTGTCTCAGTGAAAATGTCTAAATAAAAGAATACATATTTACAAGATCAGAAAAGGACCCTTCACCTCTGATTCAAAAAATAAATAGCTGGTTTAGGTGGTTATTACTGGAATCTCATCTTTAAAGGAACATGAAAGTCACTTCTCTTTCAAAGGGCTATTGACACTGGCAATGTCTCTCAGAGTTCTGTGACATGCATGGGGTAGCTGGGAGGTGGGTGGGATGGCAGTTTGATGTTAAGGCGCCTGATGTGACAGCTGTGGCAGAGCAGGTGGCCCTCTAAGGGGTAACAACGATGGCCTTCCTCATCATTGAGCTGCAAGCCACAGTCCTGCAAGAAATACAGACATCCCAGGTTAGTGAGTGAGTCAGGCAAGGCATCTCACAGCACTGCTGATCTGTCCTGAGAGCTCCCCCTCTGCCTCCAAAGCCAACAACCTCTACAGGTTTCAGTAGGTGGGCCCTGACTGCCTCATATTGACATCATCACTGAAATCAAACAGGACAGAGCAGTATCCAGCCTCTTTTCCACCAGCATTTCCCATTCTGGTCTCTTCTTCATCTAATAAATGTTGATGCAAATCGGCAAAAAGGTTAGAACAGAAAAGGAGCTAATTCTGCAACCCAAGAGCAGAGAGAGCACAAGCAGAGAATGAGGGGAGTGGGAAAAAGGGGGGAGATGAGATGTGTCTTACTTCTGAAGCAAGACTACACTTTGTCTAGTTTGGAATTGAAAACAAAGACTTCAATGATCCAACTTCAGTGGAAATGCTGGTACCTCTGGGACTGGCACGTAACTGCAGGGGTGGACAACAGGCACAGAGATGAACAGAAAAACAGCTACCAGGAATCCTGTCTGCTGACTGTTTTGTACCCTGCAGTAGAGACAATCCTGATTGTCAGCTGTCATCATTATAATTTTGAGGGCATTAGAAAATAATGGAAGTAGATATTCAGAGTTAATGTTTCAAGTATGTTAAATACTTAAAAATTGTTACTGTGACCAGTCCTGAGAAACCAGAGATTCTGAGTATGTATCTGTGCACTTAATAGAAAGGGAAAAAAAAAAAAGATCAAATTGGGCATATGCTTTACTTTAGTATTGAAAACAAATGAAAAGCTTTTAATGGGACACACAGTATGATTTTTCAGCTTTCACAGCACAAGTCTAAATCCTCAAATTTTACAATGCTGAAATAAGACTGAAAATGGGTAAGCTTTAAAACTGCAGTGTTAGTTTAGTGAGGCCAAAATCAAAGTTTCTGCCAAGGTAGTTTTCTGTGTGTTGCTACATATTGTATAGTAATTTCATAGCAACTTATGTGAGGTTTAAAATTAGAATTTACCAGTTTCAGACACCCTACAGATGTGCCAAGTTCAGTATCTTTTTCCCTCTCCAAAAAGGAATTCCCTCTGTGCAAGAAGAGAGCCTGCCTTGTCAGTGGATTCCAGTTCTAGAAAGGGGGTCTAATGATCTGTAACTGCTCCACGTCCTCCACAGAAGTGAAGTGGCTGCACACAAATGGGATGATGCAGAAAAGCAGCAGTGTGTCCAACCTGACCCCTGACTGTGCACGGCCACCAGGTGAGGGTGACAGAAGTCATTGCAGCACACCTCAAACTACTGGCACTAACTTGTCCAGCAGCATTTGGGGACAGCTGTACAGTCTGAAAGCCTGATCTGAGACCATCAGGCAGTCACCCACCCCTGCTGACACATGGCTGGCTCCTGATTTCTGTACATAAATGCACTCTGACTCTCTGGGCAGATGTGGAGGCAGCTTGATTTGCCTCAGATGGGAAGGAGAATGGGGAAATGAATAATGAAGCAGAACTGAAAATAAACCCCCAGTGGGACATTCTAGCATAAAGTCAATAGCCTGAGAGAGAAGGGGAGGGAGCTGTCATCTGAGGTGAAGCCTACACAAAGCAATAATGGGGGAAGAAGGAGGAGGGAAGTACAGCTCTCCAAAATACAGTGATTTCCTGTGCCAATTTCTCTTGAAAAATTAATAGAAGAGGATGGGGCATCAGGTGTCTCTGCTGGAAGGACATAGCTGAGTGCATGGGGTCTTCCCTACAGTTAGGTACGCAACATTTCTGGATGCCCTGAATTTTGTTGTTTCTCCCTCACTCAGAAGACTCTTTGTAAAACTTTTTTGCACAGCAGTTCATGGAAGACAGCATTGCTGCACTGCTGCCTCTGGTGCTAAAAGTTAGGCTCTGTGTGGATATTTGTATGTTATATCAGAGCACCAAACCTACAGCAAAAGGGAAGTTTTTGGTTTCCCTCCTCATGTTCCTGGATGCCGAACTAATGATGAACTCAGCTCTGCTCTCCAAAGCAAGAGCACTAATTCCACAACTTGATCTGCCACAACAGGTTTAAATGTTCTGAGCAATAAGAAACTACTCCCAAAAAAGTGACAGAAAGTCACTGGTATCCTTGTGTCTTTTCAGATCCCCTAGAAAAGCCTTCCACTGAGGGTTCTTCCCTGCAGAAGCCATGTGAATTCAAGTTTCCTCAGATCAGAGCCCTACAGACCTTATCCAGAGATGAGAAAAAAGAGAACTGCCATCTAATTTTTGTTCTCTCCCCAACTCAAAGTACTGAGGAAATTCAACCCAACCGATCAAACCCAGCTTTGAAGTTAATATATTGGGAAAACCCCCCCAAACCAAACTGACTCCCAGCCCTGGCAGCAACCCCCTTGTCACCCTGCAGGAGCCATGGGGCAGAGCCCTGCCTGGGTGTGCAGAGCCCTGCCTGGGTGTGCAGAGCTCTGCCTGAGTGTGCAGAGCCCTGTCTGGGTGTGCAGAGCCCTGTCTGGGTGTACAGAGCCCTGCCTGGGTGTGCAGAGCTCTGCCTGGGTGTGCAGAGCCCTGCCTGGGTGTACAGAGCCCTGTCTGGGTGTGCAGAGCTCTGCCTGAGTGTGCAGAGCCCTGTCTGCGTGTGCAGAGCTCTGCCTGAGTGTGCAGAGCTCTGCCTGAGTGTGCAGAGCCCTGTCTGGGTGTGCAGAGCCCTGTCTGGGTGTGCAGAGCCCTGTGCAGGTGTGCAGAGCTGCCTCGGTGTGCAGAGCTCTGCCTGAGTGTGCAGAGCTCTGTCTGGGTGTGCAGAGCTGCCTCGGTGTGCAGAGCTCTGCCTGGGTGTGCAGAGCTCTGCCTGAGTGTGCAGAGCCCTGTCTGGGTGTGCAGAGCTCTGCCTGGGTGTGCAGAGCCAGCAGGTCCAGCCCGTGGGATGGGCCCCGCTCACCTCGCAGTGGTAGCACTCCACGTGGTAGTCCTTGTCCATCGACACCACCCGGATGGTCTCCTCGGAGCCCTGGGAGGAAGCAGAGACAAAGGAAGAGTGGTGCCTAAAAAGAGCTTCTGCCTTCCCTCAGTGCCCAGCCTGCCCCATGGGGGATCCCCTGTCCCCCACCCAGCAGAGCTCGGGGAGCACTCAGGGTCAGCCCCGCACCACTGGGTTGGCTGTTCAGCAGCACTGTGGGTCTCTGACACATCTAAGCAGTAGAAGTCATTTGGGAAGCGTAGCCAAAACTTCATCCTCAAGAGACAAATCGGTCTTAAAATGAAATAATTTTCCAAGGGCACCCAACATCTGAACAAATGAGCAGTCAAAAAGCTGCTGCTTGGGTAACTTTTCCTTGGAGGCATCCTGGTCTGCTTTGCAGGACTCGGATTCCCCTCGCACCATCTGCTGCAGCTCTTTTGCACATGCACATGTCCCTGTGCGCACCCGCAGGGACCGACAGACCAGTCGGGCAGGTAATTACGTGCACAGGCCAAAACCTCAGCAGCGTGAGGGGGGTGCAGGGCAGTTGTGCAACTCCTGGCTGAGCCCCAGGTCCTGCAGAGCAGCCCATACCCTTCTAGTAACCTCTCAGGCTCCTTTCCTGATCCACTCTGAAGACAGAGCTCATTAAATTTGCTGCCTTGCCTTGTTTCCAGTTCCAGGTGTGGTTAGAGCAGCAGATATGACGTGGACTATGTCTGAGAGAAGTGGTGAACAAGTTAGCACCTGCACTGCTAGACTTGAACTAACCCAAGAAACCCCCATGGGAAAGAACATGGAGTCTCTCCTGCTAGTCATCAGGTGAGTCAGCAGTGCCTTTTTCCCTTTTCTTTCTTTCATTAATAGAAAAAAAAGTTATTTTGTAAGATCCAAATTGAGTGACATTTACATAGGGGTTTTCT